>NW_011626984.1:283-134174 GCF_000204515.1 Acromyrmex echinatior
TCAGAAGTGTAGTTATTTAAAATAATAAATACTAAATAACTCTTTTATATATTTTATTTAAAATATATTCTTTAAAACTTTATTTATAACTTTATTTATCCCTTAATTTACACCTTAGTTTTGGGTATCCTTATTATTTAATTACTCGTTAGATCATTCTGAATTAATTTTCATCACTTTTACAAGTATATAAAAATTATTATACAATTTTTATATATATTTTGACATCTTTAGAAAATATTTGTTAAGTTATATATTTATAATAAAATCATTATTTCATTTTTTCAGCTAAACAATTACTTTATGACGCTGCTATTGCTGTAAATTATTCTGTGTTTTAAAAATTCTTTAAACTTACATATAATGCCAAGCATGGCTCGGTAAAATATAATTGATACTTTAAAACAATTAAAAAATATAAAATAATCGGGAAACTTATTTAAAATACTTAAATAAAAATAAGTCAGAAGTGAAGTTATATAAAATAATAAATACTAAATAACTCTTTTATTTCTATAATTAAAAAATATAAAATAGATGCGAGAAACTTATTTAAAACAATTAAAAAATATAAAATAGATGTGGGAAACTTACTTAAAGACCGAGCAAATATTTGAATAAATCGTGAATATTTTTCATACGAAATAGTTGAGTGTAATCTAAACGGCGCCCGGTGAAAAGCGAGGGGAAGAGTCGCGGGGCGGAACAGGCGCAAAGCGCGGCGGGGGGGGGGGGAACGTCATTATTTAAATTTGAATATAATTTCTTTAAATCAAATAAATTTTATTTAATTAAAAAAAAAAGTTTAAATCAAAGCAATTTTTTTTTAACTATATAACAAAGAAAATTTTGTTAAATCGTAGTAATCTTGTCGCTGGGTGTAAGTATAAATCATTAAAAAAAAGAACTGCAACATAAGAATATTAAAAATACCCCACACGAATAATTATAAATTACATTTAAAAGAACCATGCAATTAAAATAAGATTGAACAACCAGAGATGCCAAAAGCAAAGTGTGAAATGTATGACGATACCCGTTTGTTAAAATCATATAAAATACGAATGATGGAATAAAAATTATGTATAGATAACGCTAGTAGAAACCTCTTTTTATTTCTTGTCTTTTGATAGCACATTGCAATTAATACAAAATTTAAAATGATAAAATAAATGTTCTTGTAATTAAAATCCCTGAGATATTAAAAAATGTGTCGTAAAATCATTAATATAAAATATGAGATATCTCTTAATG
Organism: Acromyrmex echinatior; assembly: GCF_000204515.1. Next base: position 1,538 of record NW_011626984.1, read on the forward strand.
TAAAGGTCAAACTGATAAGATCAATACACAAATCATTCTGAACCCTATAACTTCTATCTGATATATTATATTTTTCTGTAAAGCTCATATTTTTTTAAATTTGTCATGGTTTTTTAAATTTTTCACTGTTTTCCCTATCTTATATAATTTAGGCTATCTCCGAAATATTCGTTTAATGCATTATCGTTGATATACGCATTATATTATACATAGACCATTCTATATATATAGTTCTATATAAAAATGAATGCAGGGCATAGAAATCTGATAGAACTACCAAAAATTGTCGCTAAAACTGTTACAAACAATCAGTAAAACAATTTTCAGCAAGTGACATGCTATTGTTAGATATTAAAAAATTAAAAAAAAATATGTAAAGATCGGATCTATTTAAAAAAGATTATAGAGCACGGAACTCTGCTATGCTGGCAATGAAGCCTTCTTTGATATATAATTTTTATTTGGAGCCTCTTGATTATTTAAAGAATCTTCAGATACAAGCTAATACCTATACTTTGTCCTATTCCAATTCGTATAAGATTTGTTCCTGTCAGCAACATTAATGCAAGTATTTGAATTAAATGTCAGTTTAAACGTCAAAAAATATAGAATATGATGCATATTACATACAAGTTAGGAAAGTAAGTAATTACTAATATAACAAAGTTATAATTATATCAGTAATTACTTATATTAATATTTATAGAAAATACGTGCACAAATCTTTTTTTTGCATTATCGTTACTGACGTGCACATTCACTAACCTATTGCACGTGCGACATAATATAGTACAAAAATCCATTTTTTTTCCTCCCATGAAAAAATCAAAGAAATTTTGAAAATAGATGTAATAAAAAATACCCGTGTCTGGGCGTTTTACCAGATTGAGTCGTTAATGTTTTTTATGCAGCCATTTGTCGTATTTGCTTCATATTGGCTTTTTACAATTGTTTTAAATTATATAATAATTTTTTAAAATAAATAATTGACGTTTTTACATGTGAAATTATGCGATAGGTCCGAAAAAAAACTAACTGAGGATTATTTTTTTTGTATATATTCAAATTTTTAATAAAAATAATTATTATTATACAAAAAAGAGAATAATAATTATTATTATTGTACAAAGAAAATATATGAAAAAAAATTCTCAGTTATTTTTTTTTTGTATTCGGACTCATCGCATAATTTCATATGCAAAAACAGCAATTATTTATTTAAAAAAATTATTATATAATTAAAAATAATTGTTAAGTCAATATGAAGCAAAAACGATAAATGTAAAAAACGTTAACGACTTGATCTAGTAAAACGCAGAGACACGGGAGACATTTTTTTTCATCTACTTTTAGAATCTCTTTGATTTTTTTATGGGAGGGAATGTGTGTTGTACTGTATAATAATCTAAACGTATAAATATGTAATTAATGCACACATAATATGTGTAAACGTTTATTATTTCAAAAACTACTGCTTAAAATAAAAATAAAATAATTTTTGTAAAAGAATAAAACTTTTTTACTTAATTTTTCGAGATTCATATTATAGTATTTTCATTTTGCATACAGTGCTGGCAACTAAAATTGCAACAACAAGAAAGACATGAGATATATCAAATTGATATTTACATGGCAAATTATTTATAATACATGTCTTGGATACGTAATTTTGAATACCCTTATGCAATTTATTGTGAGTGTTTTCTAATATTAATAATATAATATTGAAACAATTGTTCATATAAAACGTATTATGCTACGTAAAATTTGAACCAACTTTGCAGAATTAAAAGAAAAAAATAAAAAAAAGAGAAAGAGAGAGAGAGAGAGAGAGAGAGAGAGATTTTCAGATCGTTACATGTATTTAAAGAGGTTGTAAAACAAATGCAATGTATTAAGAATTACTTGAAAAAATTACAAATTATTCTAAATTGCATTTCAAAGTAATACAAAAAAATTTGATCCTTTGGATCAAAAGTTGTTTCAATAAAAAGTAAGTTTTTTTTAAATTTGTACTCTAATAGAAATATAATGTATTATAAAATAATGTATGATAAAAATCTCAATTTTTTTATGTAAATACTTTATTAATTAAAAAATATTTATGTAAAGTTACAAGAGATGCAGACATTAATTGTTCAATAAAGAAATAAAATATTTATTTGTTATAAATTAATTGGTGAATCTCAATGAAATTTTGCATAAGTCATTTTTAGTACTTAACATATTTATATAAAAAAAATTTAGATTTTTATTATTATTTTTAAAATTTTTGTTTATAATAATAAAACTGTCAAATAAAATGTCAAATAAAATAAATCTGTAAAATAATATATAAAATAATATGTAAAATAATATATAAAAATGAGTTGCTCGATAAAAACAGCATGTTATAAACATAACTTTTACATGTTTGTTTAAAGCGTAAATATTAATATATGTGTTTTATGCCCTTACAATCTCCTTCAGTAAATATTGCACATTTATTCTATATTGTTTAAATTTTTTTCGGTCTTGCATCATCATTCAGTCTTTAACCATGCGAAAAACTATATTACTCATAATTGCCAAGAACGTTTATATGTGATACTGTTTATATAAGTAATTATAATAAAAAACGTTATGTATATTATCGTCATTATTGTTCAATTGGTTTAAACGGACGAATAGTTATACGGCAGCATTTAATCGGAATGCTTCGGTTTATCGTGGCTCTTTTTAGTAATAAAAACATTTGCAGTAATATAAAATACATATTTAAAATAAAATTTTAATTTAAAGTAATTAGAAAAAACAAGTTAACAAAAATCATTAAAAATTGCTATAGGATTTCTATGTAGATATGTTACGTATGTACATATTTTCTATTAAAATACATTAAACTTATTTAAAATATTATATACATTACGAAAAAAAAAATCGCGATTTATCAATCACATACCGACCACCTGATTATCCGATTATTGCAACTGTTAAGTTCATGAGATATGTAAGTTCAAAGTTTTTATACATTCACATAAATTAATGTTCACTTTTACATACATATATGCAAATTTAATATGTGCAGTCATGCCACTCGGACATGTAAATATTATTGCACGTTATTTATTTTAAGAATTATATAAATTTAGCCGATTCACTTTCTTTTTCGGTTTGCGATATTTATTTCTTGAATATTAAAATTATTTGAGAAGTAGTAAAATACATTACACATAATAATAATGCCAATTATATATATTATATATATATATATATATATATATATATACATTAATCATAATAATAATGCCAATTATATATATATTGATTAATATTTATTACAATCTTGTAGATTTATACAGAGTATTTGATAAGTAATGATAAAACTCTTGCATAGGAATAGAACTAAACTGTGTTGAAAAGTCCTCTACCATTTTACAATTTTTACAAAAGTTAACAAGATGTTAATTATTAAAAATTACCGAATATTGGTTTTCAATAATTTTTTATTCAAATACCTACTATCAAGTTTACAGAAAATCAGCAAGTGACAAAAATTGTTTATTTTCTTCTCATAGAGCTCTGAAAATTTGTTCAGAATTTTTTTGTATCGCATTTTCTTATGTTGATAAAAATAGTTGCTAATATAAGAAAATGCAGTACTAAAAAGTTGATAAAAAATTCTGAAAAAGTTCTTAGAGCTCTATGAAAACAAAAAAAAATTTTTGTCTCTTGGTTTTTCTGTAAACTTGATAGTACTAGAATAAAAAATTATTAAATATTTGATGATTTTTAATAATTGATAATTATTGCAAAAATTGCAAAATGGTAAAGAACTTTTTAACTCAATTTAATCCGCTATACCCCTATGCAAGAGATTTATTATTACTCATCAAATACCCTGTATTTGATAACACTTATTCGAAACAATAATGGACCAAGCGTAGGATTTGGAGCGCAACAGTCAGAGCATTTGGAAGAATCTAGTGAATCACAGCCTTAATGATATTCCAGATAGCATTTATCACGTTATTTTATTGTCATTTTATGTAATGTACTGTCAAAAATGTCATTTTTAGATAGAATGACGACAACGAAAATAGAACTTGAATTTATCAACACCATATTTTTCGGTTGTCGGATTATTTAAACTCGTTATCGAATATTCAGATCATATTGAGATCCGATGACAGGAGCTAGGCTTAATTTTTTCAAATGTAGTGCTTCATAAGAGTAGTACTAGAAATCCTTTAATATTTGAAGTGAAAAGTGAGTTTGAAATGAATAAAAATAACAGATATATAATTATTTATCTCTTCCTTTTTTTTCTTACTTTTTCTCACTTGTCGTAAATGTACGAAACTATTGAAATTATATACCGAATGGAAGAGGCGATCGGTCAAAAGACCGATCTGCTTTGGCCAGATTTTTATTATAATGTTTATAGAGAGCATAACAAAATCAGATAATTTGCGGGAATCGAAAAACATGTTGTCATATAATACGGATTCTACTGCACTTGTCATCATATTGATATCAATATAATGTTTCTGATATTTTATCATCAAGAAACACACAAAAATATGATCTTACTATTTGGAGCATCATCGATTGCAAGAGTTAAATCTGTATGAAATGCAACATTTTCATTATAAAAATTCTAAGATTTCTGTATTTGTATTATCAGTAATAATGTTAATTTGTATAGCATTTAAACTATTTTACACATAAAACTACATATATAATATAACATCCAATAGTTTCAGAAAATAATGTTATTCAGCAAATTTAAATAATTATTACATAATATTATATTATATTACATATATTATATTAAGCTATATAACTGTAAGCATTCGCGTTTTATATTTGATAAATATTCAATTTTTAAATTTTAATAAGACCTGTATAATTATTATTAGTAAATTACATTATATAAATATTATTACTTATATCATTTTACAATATGCTTCTCAGAATCATATTTAGTACCTATAATGGGACAATTATACAAATCAATATGGAGTAAAGATCCCAATCTTTAACCAAATCCAAAAGTACAATTTGACAGATTTTTGCTGAGAAGAACCGAAATCATCACCCTTACTCATATATATCATTCAGTGCTGGACGACATAAATGTATCGGTAAACAATACTTTTATATATTTTTATATTTTTTTGTATAATTAGTTTGCGGAACATATTAAATTTTACGTCAACGATTTACTGTGTTGGAAATTAAAGCAAGCTGTTGAACTAAATATAGATTTAATGAATGTCGTAAAAGGTAAACGTCGAAGAAATAGTAAAATATATATATTACATATTGAGTAATGAAAAGTAATTCGTTACTCATGTAATAAAGTAATAATTAGAGTTACTCTTTTTATATTTATAATAAAATATAATAAATTTAAAAAATATATAAAATAAAATATATTTATAAAATTAACTATTAAGTTAGTTAGTTACTAGATAGATAAGTTTAACTATAACTTAGTTATACTTTTATATCTAGTAATTAACTAATTTAATAGTTATTTTTATAATTACTGTATACATTTTTCAAATTTATTATGTATTTGGCTAGGAAAAATTTCTTCGTATTTTTTAATTCAAAATTGTATATACAACATCTTCGTCAAAAATAAACAAAACTTAAATTTAAAAAAAGAGTTTGAAATCTTTACTTTCAAAAGGTTACTATATTTTTTGAGTTTCTGTGAGTTCGATAATTTTTACATTTAAGAAACTATGAGCTGATAAAGATGAAAAATTTTCTTTTTATTTTGGGGGTCTTTCATGTGCCCCAAAAAAATTTACGAAAATTTTCGACTACCTATGAAACTACTAATGAAAGCGACTACTAAATGATTCTTGCACAAAAATAAAGATACAGAATAAATTTTTTTCGTCTGAGGTTTTGTCGTTATTAATTTTAATAAAATAAATAAAATTTAACTATATTTGTCATATTTTTTTTAATCCTGCTACTTATAAAGTCGTATGAATGTTATGTAAATATGATATTGTTTATAGTGCTTTTCCACACACATAAAGCATATCTTTATTAAGTGTATATACATACTCTCCAAATTTCTTTGAACGAAATCTAACTCCAAAAAATTTTTAGATTTGGTACTCAATGCAATTTTCGATCTTGATTTTTTTCAAAAACAAAGTCTCTGACAAAAAAAGTTGATTCCACACTTTCGACTTATTTTTGCAAAAGAAATCAAGAAATCACTCTTCGTTCGATTGTCTCCTGCATATGTCTCTATATGTATATAAAAAAAAATAAAATAAAATATCCAATAACCATTAAATTATATGAGCTATATCATTCACTTCGCACTCGACTATATCGATGTGGAATATGAGAATCATATATACGTATATATACTTTTCGTTTTCATATCGTCTCACAATAATTCTCTTTTGATCACCGATACTCCTCTGTATTACTTCCTACTTCGCGGTTTGCCTTCACATAACCGTTCTCCGTTTATCGTCGTTCCGCCGCATTTCTGATTCCATCTCTGTCGTGCTGCATCTCCAAAGCTTCCACTTCGTCTCGCCGTCACTTCGAAGTCGGTTTCCACTGCGAGGGATACGCGAGAGAGTTAAGCTAGACCGTAATAATTTTGAATTCGGTTAACCTAGCTCCGGTACCCGGCAACCTTCTCGCCCCTATTTCCTAAACGCCGCTTGCACCACTACGTTCTATGGCTTTACCGCCACGAAGGGTGTAAACTGCTTGCGCGCACTGCGATAGCCGCGGTAAATCATCAACCCGATAAGCTGACTTGCTTCTCCCAGAGCATTAGCTTAATATCACTACACTGATTCGATTGTATTTGACACATTGCGATTTATTAGAGAGACACAATGCGGGTAGCAATCACGAAAGGAAAAAAATTATCAATATAAAATATTGCTACAAACTAATTATTTATTTTTAACAGAAATATTGTCAAAAATTATAAAAGAATGAAAAAATCCTTACTAGTCATTATTGATATTATTGACAAGATATTGAATTAACAGTATACTAAATAACATTAAAATAGATATTGGATTGGGGACAAATTTCTTCGTATTTTTTAATTCAAAATTGTATATACAATATCTGTGTCAAAAATGAACGAAATTTAAATTTAAGAAAAGGATTTTAAAGCTTGAAATCTCTACTTCCGAAAAGTTATTATATTTTTTAAATTTGATAATTTTTACATTTAAAAAACTACGAGCTGAAAAAGATAAAAAATTTTCTTTTCATTTTGGGGGTCTCTCACGTGCCCAAAAAAATTTACGAAAATTTTCGACTATTTATGATGAAAGTTTGAAGCTTTCCCTATAAAATCATTTTTTTTTTAAATATTCCTATGATTTTTTGTTCCTGAGTTATTCACGAGTTAAGTAAAGGAGCATTCTGACTTCGATTGCTCATAACTCCAATCAAAATCATCATACCGCAGTTTAAAAAACAGACTCTTAAAGCTAAAACTTTACTTTAGCGAATGATATAATTATAACAAAAATTTCACAACAAATGAAAAACTTTTGCAAAAAAATTTTTTCAAATACAAAGACACTTTTTCCCCGACTTAATATTTAAAAAAATTTTAACTATAATTTTGAAGCTCTAATATTTCAATATTTTTCAAAATCAAAATTTATATGTATATTAAAATTCATAACAAATATTAAATTAAAGAAAAAATATCAAAATTTAATATCGACAATAGAGATGAATAAGTCATGTTAATAATATGAATGTTTGAGTAACGATAAAAATCATGTTTTCGTTACACCACATCTTGCCACTTGGAAATTAAGATGTATCCGTTGTGTGAGCGCAGGATTTTTAGTTAAATCAAAACCGCGATTAATCCGATCCACTAAAATACTATAGAAAGAATGTAACAACAGAAACAAAGAAAAAAAATATTCTAACAAATATTCATATTTATATAAATAAATAAAAGAATTATTTGTTTTACGGCTTAACAATTGAAGCAATTTTGCGCTTAATGCCTAATTTTCACTCAATTTTTAATAAAATAAGTTACAATTTTCAATGCAAAAGTTTTAAATAAAAATATTGATAAATTTCAAAATAACAAATACCATACAAAGCTTTGCGCAAATAAGTCATTTTCACGTTCTAAGGAAGCTCATGAATGATAAAAAAATTCCATTGCACGCAAACGATTACCGCTATCGTCAACGAGTTTTAACTTTCTTTTTTAAATACAAGCTTCCAAAGAAGCTGATGAAATCATTTGCTCTAGCAATAACGAAGAAACTTATGAATTCAAATTACCATTTCAGAAAAACGCCATGTATTTTTAATTAAAAAGAAACACTATTGCAGATAAGTACGGGGACGCAGCATCCTCGTAGAAAATACAATCTTGATCGTTAGAGCTTTTCCTTGCAGCCTTTTTCGACGATGCTTTTCTATGGCATCGTCCGACGAGTCTTAGAATGCTACAACAATTGATGATACGCTCCTATTTCTTCTCTAATAGAACACAATGAAACGAAACTCGCTTAATGTCTTTCCTGATCTCATTGTTATATTCCTCGTTATCGCGACAGTCACACAGCATGTGAATGTTTTTTCTCGTTTTCTGTATTACAACATTGTTAAAATTTTATTTTCATGTTTTTTACTTATGATAGTAATTTTATCCACGCAGCTTGCGATATTTAAAACTAATAAATTATATATTGTATTAGTATTTACACATTAAAAAATTTCGTTCAAAAAAACGGCGCAAATATTATTACAAAATTTAATGCCAATTCTCATTAGCATATCGTGCCAATTTTAAATGATTTATTCACCAAGTTGCGGCGTCGCATGGATCACCGGTGATACACGGTATTTTTGTTTATTAACATTTACTTTATAATAATTAAAAACTACAAAAAATATTATTATAAAGAAAAAGGTCTAGTATATCAATATTGCAGCTACATAATAATTATATATCTACGCATGATATCAGAAATATTTTATACACATTATTAAATTATATTCCTTTTTATAGCTAAAATATCAAGCGATCTGAACAGAAAGTCCAGTGTGGATCATCAATAAACTACGGAATTAGAACATGAAGAACATGAAAAGACTGATTATTAATTAGTTTCTTCATATTCTTCCTTTCCTATATTTTTTTAATTCTATATTTTAATATTTTTACTTATACTTGTTTATTATGTAATGTATGTAAAGAAACGAGATGTTACACGCAAGTATCTCTTAATTTGCTTTATACCATTGATCTACACTAATATTCGTTCCTACAATATAAATATTTGTATAATCTAATGTCATTTTTTTAATATCTCCTTTTTTTTTATTTTTAGTAATCTTTCCTATAAATATTTAATTTCCATTTTTCAGTTTTAACAAAAATTACATAACCATGTGGAAAATAATATTCTTCTGCATAATTAATTTTATTACTAAAGAGATTTTGATTGGATGATGCAAGTTTACAAATATCAATATTATAAAGTATGATAAAATTGATACTCGTAAACTTGCATCATCCAATCAAAATCTCTTTAGTAGTAAAATTAATTATGCAGAAGAATATTCTTTCCTATTTCATATTTATACCATTTTAAAGTTCTATGAAAATTATTAGATTTTTAGCTTGTACTTTATTTATATTTTTTTTTAAGTTATTACATAAAAACTAATAAATATTTAACTTATTTCTTATATTACACGTAATTAAAAAAAAAAATGCGACAATTGTCGACTTGCCTTCTATAATTAATTGTGTGTGTATCCTTTATTTTCAATTATTAACGGAAATATTGAATTCCAGTAAATTTACGAATCGCGACAGACTATATTTTTGAAATTTTTTATCGAATTCACGAAACATAGTTGAAAAGTAGAACGTGACAAATGTTCGAAGAAAAGTTGATTGAAATCAGAATAAAACATCAACTCTGACAGTCATCGATACTTATGTTGAATGTGAATTTCCACATCGAGAACAGCAGAAATGCAAAGTTTGATCACACAGAGAATCTAACAGAAGGCGTTGCTTCGAAGTGCCATTTGAAATATTGATTTTCACATGATATCAAGAAGAAATTCAGCAAGCTCTGTGCAGACCAAGGTAAATGATAATTGTGACAGCAACTATTCTCAAGTAGCTACTTTTGAAATATAATATATTTTAGTTGGGATAAAAGCATAATTTCTTGAATATTAATTGTGAAATGAAGATATTATACAGAAAATTATTACACAAACACAAAAAAATATATACATATGCATACACCACACGCAACACACACACAAATGTAAAATATTTAAATTAAAATATAAAAATAATTAGGATTAATTTTTTGTTTATAGTTTTGTTAAGTAGAATTAAAAAGTTAGTATACTCTTTATAAGATGCTATATACAAATTATTTTTAAAAATATTTAAAAATATTATTTCTGTTTTTAACATAAAGCAATTTTTATACAGTGCCATTTGTATTTACAATATAAAATTAAATATTTGTATGCATAACATATGTTACTCTTTTTCTAAATTAGACAAAATTAATAAAACTTTTACAATAACATCATGTAAGTCAAATAGGAATAACAACTCTCTCTCTCTCTCTCTCTCTCTCTCTCTCTCCCTCTCTCATTATTTTCATTTTATAATAAAATCACCCATTACATCATATTGTACACATGTCACTCTCTAACAAATAGACAAAAAGTGGATTTTCAATTATATCCACCATCCAGTTTAATAAATTATATCGAATAGTCAACGCCAGTTCACACTACTATAGATGAAAGGCGATTCAATATCGAATTAATCTTTTCCATTCACTAATATAATTTCAGCATGCAATTTAATATTTCATTACTAGAATGCTTTTTTATGCGTCTTCAGTATTACAACAATACGATTTATTTTCAATGTAATAATAATTTTAATATATAATATAATGTATATATTAAATGATATAATTATATTATATAATAATAGCACTATGATCGATAAAACGTACACGTATATATTTCATGCACTTATTTTTTAAAAATAAAAAGCTAATTATTACCAATAGTAGTAATAATTCACAAGCACATAAAACAACATTTAATATTTGATACGATAATCACATGAGATGTGTCTAGGTATGCTCATACATCCTTCTTTTTTGTAAAATTATTTGTTTATTATAATAAAAATAATAAGAAGAAGAAGAAAAGATAAAAATCAATTATAAGGATTATTTTCATATTATTATTATTTTTTTTAAACAAGTTTGAAGAAGTGTAAAAAGAATTGCTCATATGCACAATATCTCAGATCACTCCCTTTATCCTCGCAGAATAAAGTTCAATTAAACATATGTTCAGACAATAATAATTTTAGGGTTTAAAAAGCATCATTTATTAATCTTATCAGTTTGATTTGAGATGACGTGAACCGTAACTACAAGTTAATTATTTTCGCACTTGAAATAACCATATCGCCATCTTTCTTTTATAGATACACAACGAGATAATACACCTGAATTGCAGCCAAAGTATTACCCTGTAATTGGACACCACTAATGCATCCTGTTCTCGTTCGTCGAACGTGAATGGAATAAGGTGACTGTGAAGGAGTTATAAGGAAATCGAAGAAAAGAAGAAGGAGATATGAGGATGGACTGTCACGTGCGGTATAAGCGTCGTTATTTAGTTTGATGGCGCAACCTATCTGTTTTCTTTATCGTATCTTCCATCTCGATTCGTCCTCGACACTTTATCAATGCTTCTGTTTAGCTTCCCATTTAGTATCAGTCTCTCGACTTTTTCAGCCATTGCTTTTACGCGGTTTCTCCATCGCATAATGCACTTCATTGCATTTCCATTCGTATCGTACATCGACCGTTATCATTTTTATTTTCCAAGGTTTAAGGTTTCCTTTCTTTCGCTTATTCGAAACTCGCTTCGTTCATTCCATCTGTGACAAACCCTTTTTCGACGTGTTTTCTCCCCATCTCGTTTACTTACCCATTGCCCTTTCCATCTTCTCAGCGAATACTTTCTATTTTCAAACTGAATTCCTATTCTTCAGCGTCTACTTCAACGTAGAACGCCGCGTTGCCCACTTCAAACTGCGATGACCTGGATACGACCTTATCGTTCAATGCTGTACGATGTTATAACGTCCTTTGCCATTCCGCCATACTCCGATTCAGAGCCCGCAGCTTCTGGAAGCTTTAGTTTCTCTCGCAGCTCGAAGATGCTAAGCTTGAGATAGAATCGACGACACTCGAACGTTTCAAGAGTTTGCAATGGTACTCGGCGCGACCATATTTCGTTCTCGCGAAAGCGCGATAATCTGGCCAAACTTTCATTTACTGAAGATGGTGCTCAACTCGAGTTCGAAGACAAAGAGAAGGTAAGGAAGCCAAAGAGAATGGTAGCGATAGACAGGACCAAAGAAATTGAATCCATTACGCGGTAGATCCGACGATGAAATCCTAAAGAGATTTATCTTACGCCGTGCCGATGTTCTCGAAAGTTAAATGTTCTTTTGGGCTACATTACGATAACAATTGGGATACTTTACGATAACAAGAAACTCAATCTGATCGTTTATTATAATGCGAGTAATTCAACATTGTATCACATTGACTTCTTTATTAAAAAATTCAAAGTTTAACAATGAAAAACTCAAGTTTAACAATGAAAAATTCAATCATTTATTAGTATATCTTCAATATTCAAGGAAAGAATGATTGATATTCGTTTATGTCATCAATGATAATTGCAATTTCATAATTCTTACAAAGTCCAGTCCCTTATCAGTTTATAAAATATTGTACATAAATTGCAAAAACTTCAATTCAATTGACATTCGCACAGTTTTTTGCAGTGAATCAAATAACTGATAATAACAAGCTAAAAAGCTTGACAGTGAATAGATTTATGATGTAGTGATAATCATGGTTTCATTTAGCGAAAGGGATGAGAGCCTGGATGGAAGAAGGAATAGAAATTGAATATATTATGGCTGAAGCGTCCCTGTTAACGCAGGGTCGTCTATCTTACTGATTTTCTTGGCAAATTTGTTCGCTCCTTAGGCGATGCATTCATATCGCTTTTAAACTTGATGGAATATTACCTGCTATATAGCGTCTATTATTGTCAAATAAACCTTCCTAAATTTTATGCAGGTTCTTTGTTTCTCAGATAACTTTTATGCATACTTGTCATGTTTATTAACAATATCTTCAGTTTAACTTAATAATTTTCTATACTTGATTAATTTGAACGTAATCTTAATAATTCTTTCAAACGTAATTCTTTCAAACGTAATTCTTTCAATGTAATTGTATAAATTATTTTAAGAAAACGCTTGCAACTTTTTTAATTTAATACTTAAAGAGAATACTTGCTTCTTTAGTTTTATTTTAGTATATATGTTTATTATAAATATGTTGTAGAGTATAATAACGACATAAGAAAGAAATGTACATTTCTTATACATTTATATGTATATATGTATTTTTATGCATGCTTATCAAAGATCTCTCGAGGTAGCAAGCTGCCCTTAAGTTATAAGTTATTGGATTAAATATCAGAGAGAGAGAAAGATATATATATATATATATAACAAATATCTTGTAACGTTAAAAATGTTTTATATGTAACATTCAATATCGGATTGAATATAAGTTTCGAAAAATCTAAATGAGTATATATGAAGTTTAAATATCATAAAACGTTTATTTAAAATACTTTTACAAAATTTCCAATATTTAATCAGAATTGTATACATATATGTATATTAAATATGGAAATTAAAATCAGAAAAAAATGTTTTCAATTTTTAGCTACCCAATGCTCCTCAAAAAAAAAAGTCATAAATGTTTTCTCATTGAAAGAATAATATTAAAAAAAGCAAATTTCAAACATTTTTAATGGCAAAGAATTAAATTTAAACACAAATTGTGAACTGCAGTAGTAAAAAAAAGCGCTACATATTTCTCTCTCGAAATATAAAATACGCGACTTTTAAGTTAGAAAAAATGAGAAGCAATTTATCAAACAAATTAGTTTTTAATTAACTTTAGTCATCTAATTATTATGCTTTTTTAAAGCTTTTGAATTTATAATATCTTTTTTGTTATAAAACAAATTTTATATGTATATATATATGTGTATATGACAATTTCATATAACAGATATAAGATATCAAAAACAATATTTATTAAAAACATCTTAAATGTTAATAAAACCTAATCATTTATAACATAGTGATAATAATTCTAAAAGAAATTCTTAATATATACATATATACATATATACATACACAAAATTAACTTAATTAATAATTAAAAATATGTATGTATGTATGTATATGTATTGATAATTGTTAAAGCCTGCAACTTTTAAATATTTTAGTACGAATATCAATAGTAATATGTTGTAATATAACGGCTACTTTTACAAAATCTAGTAGATATCGTTACATTATCGTCCATTATATTTCCACAGTATTGTTAGCGTTCGGAAGCATTCTCTCAAGAAAGAACGTAATTATAACGATGTTAACATGAATACATTTTAAGAAATTACGTTAATGCACTAGAAAATCCAATTATTGACACGAATAAATAAGAAAAGAGCACATTTAGCGACTTTGTAGGGTGCCCTTATGAATTTCTTGCGTTAAGATTATTTAATGAAAGGAATAAAACGACATGAGTGTCGTTTGAAGGTCCAACGATGCAAAGCGGAACAAAGGCGAGACAAGCAGTCTATTATGTACCGAGTCTAATAACAGCTTACCGGAGCTTACTAAAGCTTCCTGAGAGCTCCTAGAAACGAAATGATTGTTACGGATATCGAACATAGCAAAAAGGTAAAACCAATGAGATTTTTAAAAAATTTGCTAAAGAACTCCTTTTTTTATAGTAATTTCTGTTGTCGTTAATTCTTTATAATAGCGTAAGAATCTGAGAAATCTTTCCGAATTAATCGGCACGATTCGGAAAAGTACATACAAAATGAACATAGAGATGAACTGAGTCAATATTTGCTTAATTTTTAATGTTAAAAGAGTATCCAATCAACTTCTGTTCATATTTATAATAATATTGCTAATAAAAGTATTTTGTATTTTTAAGAAGTTAATTTTAATAGTTTTTATAAAAAAGAGAAAAATTAATATTGATTAATAAAATTAGTTTATCTTAGATTAATGCTATAGATGTAAAAAATATACGTGTTACGTATATATAAATTGTTAGCAATAATGTGTAACAAATAATTGATTTTAAAATAAAAATTCTGCAATTAAAAGAATAAAGTATTTGTAACTAATTATATTTTGAGCGTTTAAAATGAGTGTCATTGTTTTCACATGACCATTTACATCACGCGTTATTATTTATCAATTTGATGGATTATTTGAATTAGTTTATGTATTAATGATTCATTTTCATTATCTTCCGTTTAAATATTTTTCTTTAAAAAGCAAGTTCGTTTATTCAAATAATATCTGTCATTAAATGGAAGTATAATTAGTCAAAAATATCCTACATTATCTATGAATATTGGACGGAAGTAGAACATTTACGAGAGTACTTTGACGAGAATATCGATTAGTGTGACATCGTTATCTTGAAGGAACTATCGACCCGATTTAAGGAGCAACAGAGAAAACACGCGGACGTCAAATATTCAATGAATGAATTCTTGAGTTTCGCGAAGGACGATAATTCGTCGCGCAGCAATAATCGAGAAGATCATTTGTCTTCTTTGAATCACGAATAAAAAGGAAAGAATAATGATCGTCTGGTAGCTTTACCTTTCCGGAGCCCCTTGAGTTACATAGAAGAACACCGGCAGCGTGAATCCTGTATTCTTTGTCGAGTTGTTCGTGTTGTCCTTGAATTTTCCTGCAGACAAAGAATTTATCAGAAAGATTAATTTAAAAGCATCTCTAAAAATAAATGCAATGCATAAGCTTTCTACACACTGCTAAATTAAATGCATTATATTGAATAAAATTACAATGAAAATTGGTTGTCAATAGCTAAAACGTACGTGTAAACATACCATAATAATTGCAAATCATTGAAAGTAAAAATTATCTTTTAATCTTTAAAAAAGATTTGCATAAAAGAATCCATTATTTCAATTTTGCGTATGAAATTACGAAAGTATACGAACAGTTTGGCTGCAGTTTTAGGTGTCTTGGCTACGAGCCTAAATCGCCATAACGAGAAGAAGATGACATTTTCACAACCCACTGATACATTTTTCAAGAAACTCTTAGCCAGTGATTTATAAACTGGAAAAACTTCTCGCATGAGGCAACTTTGGCAATTACGAGAAAGCAAACAATCTTATAAATTAAAGTTTTTCCGCTCGCCTCTTCGCATGATTTTGTGCATGCACTTGTGATCACAAGCACATGACAGACTTGCGCAAGAGCGAACGGGAGATCTCCATCTATCTGGGAAATTCTCCGGAGCTTGACGGCGCTTGGTAAAGTTCAGAAGGGAATTAATTGCGCGGGCGAGAGGTATCGCACGAGCTTTTTTGTCGATTAAGCTGATTTTGAAAGCGGTTGCAGGATGCTTTAACACGGCGCTGGCGATAACATGCTAATCTTGCCTACAAAGACTTTGCTAACGTCGTAGATTGTACATACGTATACAAAACATTCTGCTCGGGGGAATAATATTAATAGAATTGAAAAATATTTTATGTCTTCACAGATATTTTTAAATCTATTAATATAGAATGCCAAAAATTCCTCTCTTAATATACAAAATATTTATTGTAATAATTTTTTTGAGCGCATATAATAAAAAATTTTGTTTTCAGACTTTATTTCAAATGACAAAGAAATAGCTGTAGTAAAAGAAATTTTCAAAATATTCTTTTTTTTTTCATTAAAAGATTAAAATCACTTCTTTTATTATAAATAGTTAAATATAAAACAGATACTTTGTATAATGTTATATAACGATTTGATTGATCGACATCACCAATGTCAATCAATCATATTGTTCAATCTTATATAAAATTTTATATAAGATTAATAATAAAATTGTTATATTTTCAATCTTTGTATAAGCAATATAGATTTTCTTCACGATATTTGTCACATAGATATTTCGATCATTTTAACAATGTTCAACAAAAATATTTTAATAATAATAATTTAAAATTTTTGAAAATAAAGTATTCCAAATTTAAACAAATAATTTACTATTCTCAAATAATAACTATTCTAAAATATTTAAAAATAATTTTGTATAATATATTTACGTCCATTTATCATTTAGTCTTTTTTCAACTTTAAGTTAAAAAATACGTGGATAAACGCGCGCACACAAATATAAGGAAAACAATCTTATTGTCAATCTTCAAAAAATAAAAATATAATATATATTATTGTATGTCTTTGAACAAAATAAATTAAATCTATTCAAACAGATATCTATTAAAACTTATTGCGTTATACTGCTAGATAAACGCGAGACGATGGTAAAAAACAAGATTGTTTAGGGCTTTGAAGACAAAATAAATAGTGAATTATAATAGTTGAATTATACCTATGTCTCATCACGACTGTGATGTACGATTCGTTATATTTTTCATCCCTTACAGTTTTATTATATCGAATTTATAAACATAAGTTTCTTCTCGTTTAATATCTCTCACAATATGTATACTAACATATATATATATATTATATATACTGCAGTAATATACAGTAATATTTTATCGAATAAATTTGCATAAGCGTTATCGAGATTCTCTTTTTCTCCAGACATTCTTTTCAAAAGATTTTCCACGTTGCCAGAATCGATTTAAGTAAAGGTTACCCATTCGATTTCTACCGCAAAGTACCTAATCTTTCTCCTTCGGGTGCACCTATCTCTTGCCTTACCAAGATCATCGTAGCAGCCACAGAATAATGAATATGTAGAAGCTCTTATCAATATATCAAGAAATATTGCATTTATTACTTTTATAACTCTATTATATTTACTTATATTGATCTGTAAATCTGTTAATATCTGTTAATATAATTTATCTCAAATACCTAATACAAATTATAAACAAATTTTAATCTTATATTTTTCACTTATGTAGCTGTCTAAATGATCGTTCATTTGAATGCATGTTCTTTTGTGTATCAGAAACAAAGATTAGGAAATTTCTAAATATTATTATTTCATAAATTTATCAATCTGCATAATCCAAGAGCCAACCGTGAAAGGGTTACCTTATGCAAACACGACGTGAGACGACATCGCAAACGCGAAGGGAGAGCTATGCAAACAACTTCGTATTCGTATACACGTGAAAAAGGAGTCTCTTATCCCGCTGACCTGTTCTCTTTCTCAAGATATTGCTCTTTTTTACTATGTGCAAAGAGGGCGAGAATAATTTTGAAAGGTTTGCAAATAAAATTAAACATGCACATTTGAGAACGACATCATGTTTAGATTTTTAATTTAGAATTTCGTTACAAAATCAATAGGAAATATTTATCGATGTGCTACTCATTCAAGCATTCATCATTAAAATCAATTTAAAATCAAATTAAATCAGAACTCAATTAAAATCATTTCAACATTAAATCTTTAAAAGATCAAGTTGAAATCACGTAGTTATATAAACATGAAATCATTTAAATAATTCGAAATCATTCGAAATCATACGAAATCGTTATTAAATTATTTAAAGTAATTTCAAATTTATAAAAAATCAAAATCACTTTAAAAAATCACATAGGAAATCATAAAAAATTGAAATCAATTAAGTATCCCATTAGTGAGTGAGTAACAACCTCTCCGTATTTACAATAAATCATAGAATTAAATTTCACACAACGATAACATACTACAAAACTTGTGATGCATATTGTAAACTGAAAAATTAGTTTAAAGTTGAAACTTTGATATTAATGAATTAAACTTCATTAAGACGTAATTTTGCTCGTTATATTCACTTATTGTTGAGCATTATGCAGAGTATGCTGAAGTAACGCGATGAAACATTTTTTGATGAGAGTAAAAAGTGTTGCGATAAAATTATATACTACTCCGTTACAGGAACGCCCTCGCTAAATCTTTTAGAAGTTAAGCTCGCATTCCCATGAGAGTAGATTCTAACGTAAAATTAGCGTTTACTCTACGTTTTTAGTTACCTCTTAGTAAATGTTTTATTCGAAAGCCTTTATTTACACAAACAATTCCTTATCTTGGTACATATCAAATTGGCAAGAATTGTCTCTGTAAAAAGAGATTCGCATAAAATAATTTTTAAAAAATCTTACTTTTACAATAAATATAAAACTATTGATCCTAGAACGCTATTACTATTAAATGATATAATGTTACTGATACGGAAAGGAGAAGAATCTGTAAGGGCCGATTTCGGTTCTATCCAAATTTTGTCAAAACTCATAAAAATTTATTTCTCGAGGACAATTATATTCAATTTAAATGATTTTAGCTCAAATGGAAATGGTGATGTTGCCATATTTATTCTGAAATTAATATTTTGAATATACCTGATTTTTTTATTATAAAAAACCTATTAAAAAATCATGATAATCGTGTAGGAAAATGAATCATTCTGGATTGGCAATTCTTTCAATTCTCTTTGCATTTGATATCGATGCTCTTACATATATACTCGTATTAGAATTCAAATAATACGTAGCAATAAATTTAAAAAAAATGATCAATATTTGATTTTCTGTATAAATTATCAACAAATGTGTGTATGCGTGCGTACGCGCGCGCTTACGTTTCTGTATGTGTGTACATCACAGATATATAGACAGATATAAGAATTTCATAGTTCGTGACTCCTGTAGTATTTTTCTGGTGTATGGGGAAAGGGATGTGCGTGTACGCTCCAAAGTACTATTCAGTGGGGTGTTTAATTCACGTAAGTCCCCTCTCATGGATTGTTTGCTTATTGTCTTTATATATTTTTGTGTACCTATATTTTTATGATTTATAATTTTTCATAGTTTTATAGAAAGTTTTTCATTAAACCATTAGATATTCAAAATATTAATTTCGGAATAAATATGGCAACATCACCGCTCCATTTAAGCTAAAATCACTTAAATTAAATATATTATAATTGAACTCAAGAGATAAATTTTCATTTGAGTTTTGACAAAATTTAGATAAGACCGAAATCAATCCTTATAACTCTCCTTTACATTCGAGGAAATAAATCACTTTTAATTAATGTAACACAAGATTTTCCACATTTTTATTTAAAAAATTTATAATTTAGACTTTTATAAACACAAAAACAAATTAACTAGAAAGAAAGAGAGAGAATAAGCACTATCATAAGACACATAAGACACTATCAAATTCAATTCTAAAATGAGACAGGATAAACTTACTGAAATAATGGTACCACTTAAAAAAACATTTTTATAATAAAAAAACATATGACAAATAATGCAATAAGATATATAATAATCAATTCTTTATTTATTATATTCTTTATCTATATTATTAAGTTAACAGTTCTTATGAATTCGAAGATTAAAAAATAATCAATATGTATTTAAAAACAGTTTTTTAGAAATCTAAAATATTTAGAAATAATGGCTTAATTAATTCATACCATATAAATATATGAGTGTTTTAATCTATTTTCTCTTCAAAATTCATGTATCCAAATTCATGTATCCATTTGCATTACATACATTGTATCGTACTTTCTTTTATATTTTTATTGCACAAAGTACAATACCAACTTCTTTTTCTATTTCCCTTTATTCTTTTTCTTTTACTGCATATTATTTCTAATAAAAAAAAACAATTGTAACAGTAAAGAAAAAAAAAGAAAATAGTAAAAAGGAAATAGGGGGAGGAGGGAGAGGAGAAGGAAAAAGGAAGAAAGAGAGAGAGAGAGAAGTAATACGTTATTTCCTACCTTACTCTTTTCTATACAATTATACATCATCTCCACATCAAACTTAGATTAGTATTGTAGGGAGGATTAAAATAGTACTGATTAAAACAATTAATTTACTTACATTTTATAAAAACTTATACAAAAAACTATATAATAAGACAACAGAATATATCGTAAATTAAAAGGAAACTTTTGCATTTTATACATATTAATTTAACAATTCAGATTTTTAAATATCATCAACAATATCTATACAAATGTTATACCAATAAAAGATATTTTAAGAAAAAACTTACGATATAGCATGCAGCAATTCTTGTCGCTGCTTCTCCTTCACTTTTACGCTTCCACCTTCCTCAAGAGCTGCTTGCAATTCTCTTTGCAAGACTGCCAATTTGCGACGCTCACCCTCCAAAAGTAACGAAGTAACCTGAAACAAAATGAAGAAAGAATTATTTGCTATTTCGTTGAATGGCAATAATAAAATTATATAGTAAAATAAATAAAATTTTTGGCTTCTTGATATGTAGCGTATCTCAAAATAAAAAGCAAAAAAGCAAATTGATTGTCAAAAGACAACTTTATTTAATTGCTATGGAACACTATTTTACTAATTCTCTCTCTCTCTCTCTCTCTCTCACACACACACACACACACACACACGCGCGCGCGCGCGCTCGCGCATTTCTAGGAATGATAGATTATTAATCAGAGTTGTGTTGTATACTTCAAAATTGCGTTTACACGGAATATTTATGTATTTCTGTTAATTTATACGAATTTTTTTCATGTACAATAAGTAATGTAAAATATGTAAATTTATTATAAATTGGAAAACAATACAGAAAAAAAGCAATTAAGTTTTATGAATGTTAATATATTTGACATTAATATTCATAAATAAAAATAAACAAGCTTCAGTATAGTCCGGTGCAACAATAAAGAACACAGACATGATCAATACTATCTAAAGATTATCAATTAGGTCATTTAAAAAGTATCCGCGGATTTTTTGTTCAATTTTTGAATGAAAAAACCGCGGATACTTTTTAAATGACCCAATACATAAATGACATGAAAACATAGTTCACATAGTTTACATTGTACGTATACATGTAGATATTAGATTATATTATTATATATTTCATGCATAATGCATAATCTTGCTATTAGCTACGCAAAATAATGATATTATAATTCGAAGAAAGATATAATTATAGAAACGTAAAATTATTTTCTGAAATAATTATTCTCTGCATTAAATTATTATGGTAAAAAATTTTTTAAAAATTAATATTGCAAAAATTAATTTCTGCAAAAATTCGATATTATTTTGAGCAAGGTGATTTATTTGCTTCGTGAAATACATAGATACTAAATAAATTTTTAGCGAAAAAGTTAATTCTTGTTATAAATCAAGATAGAGTAGACCCTAGGTATATAAAAGGCGCAAAAGAAGAAACTGCAGTATTACTTTTACCATCTGAGAACGCATATGATAAAAAAGAGATGTTGAGAATTTATCAACTGATGGCAATACAGTTTTTTTTTTCAATAATCACATGTTGGTATAAATTTTTAACATTTTAATTTATCAACTATCGATATAAAGCTACCAAACTCAAATTAATTTAAAAAATAATAAAATAAAATAAGTCTTTGAAAATAATAAAATAAAATAAAATATACCTAATAAGTAGTATCATAAATTTTTATATAACATAAATAATATATCAGTAAAAAATGTCAATTTATAAAAATCTAATTTATTCTATTTAATTAAATAACAATAATAACAAATGCGATTGAACGCACTAGTGAGCATTAGCGCCTACTAAAATTATTGTGCACTAATCTATTCTAAAAGTAAATATTCAAATGAAAAACTGCTCGATACATATTTTATCAAACAGAATAAAATTTCTTGTATTAAGAATTTTGTGATTTAATATGTTTCTATTATTTATTTTAACTACGAAGGGATGCATAAATTCAAACTGTAAAAGAAATAATCTTAAATAAGGAAAATCAAAAATATAATGTACATTACATTTACACGCGCGCGCATATACACACACACACACACACACACGCACACACACACGCACATGCACGCACAAATCTAATATACAACGCAGTTCTCCAAGGAATGTTCTAAGAACATCCAAAGGAGGTCTCCATGATTCTTTAGGATGTCTTTCAAAGAATCATGTAGGAAGTAAAAGTTTTATATACACTCTTATAAATAAAAAATATAATAATTGCATTAAATTATTAGGTGTTGGAATTAATTCGTAGCGTTTTACAAGTGATGGGAAGTACTTTCATTAATGTATTTTTTAATGCTCATGTGAAATAAATAACATTCTTTCATTAAAAAACGCTACGAATTAATTCCAACACCTAATATAAGACTAGCTTGAGCGGCGCAGCTTTCTTATTACACTTTCTACTAAAAAGCATCAATTATGAGCACAAACAAAATTAATAGGTTAAAGAAACGAGTTCTTTATAAATGCTTCGAAAAAGGACAGCGTAAGAAACCTCATGTTTTTATTTATACCTCGTAACGATTTCAGTTTCCCTGCTGCGTCCACGAGCACGATAAATCGTACAATACGCATCAAACGCGCTCATTCGAATTCACGCTTAGCTCGCGCGCGAAAACATCTCATATGCAACGACGCGTGCAAATACGCACGCGCGCACGTGTATACTTAAATCATTCATATACTTGTAACACAAGTATTGGTCCACGCGTGCAAGCATATATATGTATACGCGCATATATACGTGAGCGAAGAGATGCCTGAATAGATAAAAGGAGATACGAGCCGCTTGCCGCGACGACTCGCCCCTAAGCTCGTTGTGCTCGACGGAGGATATGAATGTACTCTATAATTGGCCGAAAGCACTGGACTTCCTACGATTGTATGAGTTATTATTGCCAGATTATGCTAATTTCACAAGAGAGATGAAAGCTTGCGTGGATGCGCTCACGAATGCGTATCGTGTTGCTCTGTTCGTTGGCGCACCACTGTTAACTAGTAGGTAGTCAACTACTAGTTGTCCTAGGTAGTCAACTACTACACTGTTAATTATCTCTCCCATTGAGAGATAATTAGAGTAAAATCGAAAGATATCTTTAGGATGTTTTACATTCTTTGTCCCTTTTTTATATTATATACAATTTTTTGTACTTTAATCTTTTTCTCTTTAAAAAAAAAAATTAGAAGTCAGATAATAAGTGTAGAATAATTGTAACAGAAAGATATCGAGCTGTTGTAAGAATTTTAGTTAAATGATATATACAGAAAGATAAATAATTAAATAATCATCGATTTCCATGAGAAATTATTCAATTAATTAATCGCTAGCAGTCAGATATTGCATCATTATGAAATATTATACGTATATATTTTTTTTAATTGATATTTTTTTAAATTCTTTTTTATTATAATAGGTTTTATTTTAATTATTATTTACATATTTTCGTTTTAATGTATCGAGAGGATAAATTTTGTTAAAAAGTGCTCCATATATTGTATGTTGTTTGCACTGCGGAGATATATGTGTGCATAGCAATCGCAAAGGATTAGAACCATCTAATACTTCGTGGCCGCATCGCGCATATTGAACATTTGTATTCCAAGTTGGAATTTAAATTATATCGCATCGTAGCTAATATAAATAAATTCGATCCAAGTACGTAGTATTTATAGTACATAGTATTTATACTATAAATTATATGATAAATAAATCTTGATACATTTTTGTACGTATAATAAATAATGATTTAGAGTTTATCTCGATTCACGCATCGCAATTTAAAAAACGTGAAATACACGATAATAAAATTATAGCTACTCCAAGCAAGTCCAAGCAATTGTTTCGTTTGCTTTGCAATGCAGTGTTAATAAAACGGAAATTACTACACTTGTATGTACATTGCTGCAGCATTACAGAAGTTTTGTCCAATTGGCGGATTAATATTTTTGTATATTTTATTAATACGCATAAAAGAAAGAAAAATAATCTCTGACATAGAAAAATACAATTTCTTTCTTTTAATAGAATAGTTTTCAAAGTATAACAATTTTAAAAGTACTTGGAGGAAATATCGAGATCGTGACATATCTATGATAAAACCTCATTACATCACAAAAAGCTTCAAATTGAGTCAGTTACAAATATTGCGTTATGATTAATCACACGCATATGTTAGTAGATAGATTTGAAGAAAGAATTCGAAAGAACTTCTTTGCAGTAAAAATTTCAGTCCATATACGTGCTTGATTATAATTAAACATTTATTTTGACAGGCATGCGGATAAATACATTTATTCCATTTTAAGATTTCGTTATTTTCATTTCGCTATTTTCAATTGTTTGACCGAGTGTCATAATAAGGTATTTTTGAAAGAAATCAATTATGCAGAATTAAATTGTTATCGATAATTTTTCTCAAGAAATGATATCTAGATCATTGAGATGTCTTGGCTCTCTTTGCAAGAGAACTTTTTCTGAGAGATGTAACTTTTCTTCAGATTATTATCAGTCGAAAATCACAGCAGTGCAACGTGTCGATTATGTTCACGCGATCATCGGAAGTTTCCATACGCCACCGAAATCGGAACGTGTACAAGTGTGCTCGTTGCCAAAGCTTCGTTATTGCAGATCAGACTATCTTAGTTTGAGCGAAGTTCAGCGATAAGTCAGCTTGAATTGCCAGTTTCGTGGTAATACGAGTGTCAAATCAGACTTGGTCAGCATAAACTTTTATTGGCAAAGTCATCAGCGAATCTGAACTATCCTAAAAAGAAATTTTAACGAGACCGAATTGGAAGCACCGCGTTATTTAGAAATATCTATAATTAACTGTTTATTAAATATTCTTAGTAATTCTTCCTTGACAAATATATATATATATACACGAACATTGTTTATTACCTCACCTAATAATGAGTCTTTAACTTGTCATTTTGTTTTCTATCACGCGTTCCTTTATTGGAAATAAATACAAACTTTAAATTAAAACATTTCCATTAGATTTTCTAAATCGCGCCGGCGGATGCACCATGTTGCATCGTAAAACGGATATATGATGGTGCAGGGATATGATCGTCTGTCGAAATAAAACTACGCAATTCCTTGGAGCACTGACTCCGCTTATTAAAGATAAAGATTGTCGCGATACCATGCTGATTATGAGTGCACCAAGCAATTATCCTGTCTATCGTAATCGCGCATTCTTGCTAACTATTTGCGGACATTACGCTGATGCGTATGTGTGTGTGATCGAGATTGAGAAAATAATCGTAGTTAGAATGTTGCACACTTATG
The DNA here is from genome assembly GCF_000204515.1 of Acromyrmex echinatior. Next base: position 27,824 of record NW_011626984.1, read on the forward strand.
CAGCTGCACAATTATGCAGAATTAAATTGTTATCGATAATTTTTCGCAGCACTTATGCGCACAAGCAATTTCAATGGAATCTGTGAAATATCGGTACCACGAATTAATGTTTATGCATATTACGTGCATAATGAGAAATCTTTATGGTGATGCTCAATCGTAACATAGGTAATCGCGGAAATCTTAAACATACATTAATTAAACTAAAAAGTCAGCATATGTATAATATAAAATAACATAATAAAAAATAATAAGCTTCCTATAGCTTTTTTAAAGCTTCACTTTTCTTAATTATCCAATCAGAGCACGCAACCGCATAATTACTTTAAGAACCTTCGTGGTTTAATTTTCAGTAATACGTAACTCTATGTCATTATGAGTAATTTCATGTCACGATATGATTAGATTGGTAACACGCAAAATTCTTACCAGATACTGCAAAGGATACTTCTTATAATTAACGCGTTTCTTAGATATTCGGTAATTTTACGATCTGATGCATTACTAATTTTTATAATATATAAATTCTATTATGCGATTTTAATTTCTAAAAATTTTGTTGGACTCATGTATGTTGTTCTCGAAATAATTGATTCAAGTGAAGCAAGCGTCAATTTATTTTACCAGCGGTAAATTATAAGTTTCAATTTCGCTTTCGATTAGTTTGATGATCTTCTCAACCGCGATTCTGTCACGCTGAAACATCGCGGCGGTTAAAATGGAAAATCATCCGTGATGAAACGAATTAACCGGTAAGTCCATAGAGAAAGCTAGCACGAAGAAACGGTGAAGAGAGAAATTTCGCTATTGCTTACTCGTACAATCGTATTTAAGCGAGTGTAATTTGTGCGCGTAACATTTAAACGTAATTGATAGTCCAATGGCATACAAAATTAAATATCACTAACATGTACATTTTGTAATAAAAAAGAGAACATATAATTGCAACATATCATAGTGATTAATCTGGATCTGCTCGTTTCTTTATGATAAATCTCCAGAACTCTCTCTCTCTCTCTCTCTCTCTCTCTGTCTCTCTCTCTCTCTTCTCTCCCCTCCCCTTCTCTACTCTCCTTTCAATCTTTAATTTTTTCTTCAGGATTATTATTTACTTATATATCATTGGCGTTCATGCCACCTATTACGCCATAAATTAAATTGCCCCAAATAATCGAACATAATTTCGATTTCATTACTGTAGCAATCTATAATTAACAAAATTATCAAGTGAAACAAATCTCGCAAATACGCAAACAATTTTATAATTATACAACTGCAAAATTTAATAAACAAAAATTTATATTTCGATATAATAAATTATTAAACAATTAATTTTTATTATGTATACACCATAAAAATTAATCTGCTTCGAAAACATATTATTAAAAGCAGACGATTAGAAAGTAGCAAAATATATACATGATGTTTGATATCACATTATTGCATGAGTGATTGAGTCTATTGTTTAAATTTGCTACAAGAAGATTGTTACGTCATTATAATAAAATATAAGACATGTGTCCATGCAACATAGTATAAGACAATTTGTATGAAAGCACACTTTGATTTGTCAGCATCAAGTCAGCAAATTTTACATAAGAGAATCAGCAAACTTGTCTACTAATAATGATAACGAATCTTTAAACTTGGACAAAATGTTCAAGAAATGACATTCGCTCATTTTTTTAAGAGCTCCTACAACGATTCTTCGTGCTTTTTTTACTAAGTGAAAACATTCTTAGATTCACGGACCGTATCTACATGGATTCCAATGATATAAGTGTGAACAAAACTTACGAAATATGTTCGCTTTTTTTCTTGATCTTATTTCGCTTTCGGCGACATGATATTCCGAATAATTTCGCAAGATAGACCATATGTCCTATAAGTTGTCGAACGAGTATCGAATGTGAATTATAGCGGTGAGAAATGGAAGTTCAGTAGCGTTCAATGTCCTTCGAAAGTATAACTCTGTTCTTTGCATCACACATCTATATATACCTCATCGTATGTATTAATTTATTACGAGCGTATCGATCAATTAAATTGATGCTCATTAAATGCTGATAATGACGACGAAACATCCATTGCATAAGTCATATCTTCGGCTGTCATCAAATTATATTAAAATGATCTTAATTTATTCGATTCATCATGAAATGTCGTCACATGGCTACCTTTAGTCTGTTATTATGTTATTCGTTTATGATCGTGCAGTTTTGTTAATTACTTTGAAAATTATAGTTTCTTCTTTTCATTTCTGTCTTCTATAAATTTATTTATGCAACGATTCAAATTTTCACATCAACTTTTTGCCACAAGAAAATTTTTTATTATTTAACTTTTTTTAAACAATTTTTTTAATCATCAGTTTGTTATATTTTTTCGTGCTCGCGTGCGTATTTTTCTATTTATTTAATATTTTTATTGATACTAGTTATACACTTTTCTAAATTATTGATTTTTTTATTGAATTATAAAAAAAAATTCAAATAATCAAATATTTATTTTATTGTCGTAAAAATAAATAAAAAGGCTGCAATAGACATAAAAAGTAAAATAGAAGAAAATGTGTTTGAAAAGAGCAATGCAAAAATTCTCGAAGCTAAGTGTTGACAATTAACATCTGATTTTACTAGAATTTCATTCGTTAAAACGCGGAGAAAGATGTAACAGTCGGATTGATCACAACAGGGAAGAGAGTGCAACGAACGAACTTTCCTTGGTCGTTTCAGTTTCAGATGGCTGACTGTTGTACCAGAACCGATACGGATTTTCTGGGTCGAGCCTCTCACTGGCCTACACTACAATCGCAGGCAAAAGTGACCATTGAAATCAGCCAGTGTACTCTCAAGTGAATGGATAGCTAATCCTGGATCGAATGTATTCTCACCTTCAACAAGGATACCGGAGATCGAGTATTAAGTTATTTTCTCTTTCCTGATTGTTCTGACTTTCAAGGACTTTTCGCTTTAACAAACATAATATCTTAGAAATTATTTTAGTTTCACAAAGCTTATTGAGTGATCCTTTACACGTTTGAGTCAAATAAATAAACTTCTCATATAAGTCTTACCTCTAATTGTACTCCGAAAAGATCTCTCGATCTTCCAGGTCTAGGAGCATTCAATTCTTGCATCTCGGATTCTCGTTCTACCAATCCCATTTCTTCAAGATACCTAAAAACACAAATGACAAAATTTAAAGTTTACAATTGCATTTTAATTTGAATTAAGTTCTTTCTATTTTTATCAATAATAACAATCTGTCTTAAATGAATATAATAGAAAAATTAATATAAAAACCAATACAATCCAATATTACGACAACTTTGCCAAATTAATGCATATTAAAAATATATTATAAAATTTCATCGATTGGCAACGCTTTTTTTTTATTAAAATAATGTTACAATATATGTATTTTATTAATCGTGATGGCAACAAAATAACGCAAATAGCAACGTTACAGTGACTGAATTTAACAAATATGCTTTTCTCTCTTCATAATGTATTATATCCGTTTCTAATTTCTTCTGCTTTTATAAAACGGTTAAGCATCATAAAAATGATATGTAATATATCATAAAATGATACATATAGCGAAACTAAATCAAAAGTTTTCTCAAAGAAACTATAGTAAACTGGTAAAATAAACCAACTGTAACAGAAACAAGGTGAGTTTGATATACGAAGCATTCTGCAGTGAAACATGAATCATTCGATGGAGAAAGACATAACAGTTATAAACGCATAAATGTCTGTAAGCATGACAAGCTCCGAAAAAAAAAATCTAGCTTTTATGAAAAGGAAATTATAAAATAATAAAAATCATCGAAGTAGTAGAGAGTCAAAAAAGTCCTTCTGATGAATATAAATATATTTTTAAATAAAAAGTTGATAAAAATTTATAAATTTTTGATGATGATGTATAATGTGTAAAATAGTAGAAAGGCATTAATAATTTATATCGACTTTAATATTATATTGACTTTAATTATATAACAAGAAATCAATTTAATCATAATCAATTTAAATGTTAAAATATAAATATGTATCTTGAAAAAATATTGTCATTATCAAGTTTATTTTATTGCTACTCATTTATATAATAATTTTATTTGGTTATTATAACATAAAAACTTTAATATAAAATCAAGGTTATTTTGGCTATATATACAAGTATTAAAAGTATTAGCTAAAAAATCAGTTAGGAAAGTCAACATTAATTAATATTCGCCAAAACATTTTTATCTATATTTTATTTTTATGAATACCTGAAATAATCTGGAAAAAAACAAAATAAATAATTTAGCTTATAATGGCTTTATACAGCAAAATGACCATATTTTACTGCAGTTTTAAGTAAATAATTTTAAACAAAAGTAACTTTTTTCTTGTACAAATATTTATTAGGATTTTATTAGTATATATAAAAAAATTGAATTTAATTTGTAATGCTATGACTTTATAAAATTTGCAAATAAATGATATTGGAATTCTAAAGACGATTAGTCAGATTGTAAATAGCACTTACACACAGACGATTTACGTGTCACTGACATATCATTACGTACTACTCAACTACTACATCAATATCTCACACACATATAGGTATATACATAAGTATAAAGTTTTATATAGCACGTAAGTATAAAGTTTCGTATAACAATAACGTTTTAATTAAACACCCAAGTCCAATTTTAAGAACTCCGCATTGTTTCTTCGTACAAACGTACTATATAATCTGTAGACTACTATTTCGTAAATACAGATTGCACAGCTTTTATTATTATAAATCAAAACTTATAAAAAGAAGAGCATAAAACCACAGCACAAATTATATTAATTATATATTAATTATATATATTTATTATAAAGCAAATATTGTCACAACGTGACAGCTCGTTAGACTAATTGTAAGAAATAGTAAAGAAGATCTCAATTTCTTGAAATCTTCATTTTTTTGTTATTCTCAGCATAAACTCAAATCTCACAACCACGTATTATATTAATGCGTATATTTTAATCCCAGAAAAAAATTTTTTAATCAGTAAAAGAGGAAAAAAGTAATTGTTATGCAAAAATTATATGGTTTAGTCGATTGTATAGATTACTTTAGGATCCCTTAAGAATTAAATAAACAAAAAAATTGTGAATAACTTAAATATATGTATTATTCGGGATCTACAATAGAAGTTGTAACGATCGTAGGGTCTTAAGTAGAAAATTAACAAATCATAGTCGATTATTTTTCTCATATTCGATTGTGATTGGTTAATTTTCTACGATTTAAGACTCTATGAACGTTACTTCTATTGTAAACCCCGTAAAAAGAATTGCTCAAATTTTACACTGATACTCAAACGTAAAAGTAAAACAATTTATAAAGTCTTTTTTTGGGATTTCAGTTAATCCTTAAAAAGAGTATTCTGAAATTCTTATATTTTCTCTTTTCCGACACACGATACTTTCACGTAAACGCTATTACTCCGTTGGCATTTAAAACAATTACGACGCGGTGTCATTACTGTGACGCGGCGCCGGGAATATCTCGACGCGACGCGACGCGACGCGACGCGACGCCCGCGCCGCACCATCGTCAAAACGTGCGAAACACTGCGCATTGTCTGGCAATCCGACACCGAGAAAACAATAAAGCCAAGCAAGAGTGAAGTGCTACGATGCTCACAAGAAGAATCAACTGTGTCGGCATATAACACTGGCAAAGTTTCTCGCGACGTGAATCATCACAGCAGTGTCGAAGTATTCGCGGATCGGTGGAGGCAAATGACGATGATTTCGACAACGTTAGAAAAGCAGAATCGCGTGATTTTACGAGTCACGAAAAGCGTGTTGATTCAATCAAAGAAGAAGATCGATGTACGGCTGCACTAGAGGAAGAGATAGGATGGGAGGAGGCAACGCGTCAGCAGGATATGCACCGCAACAATACGTCTGGGTAACGCGCACGAACAATGGACGATATGCAGCGCGTACGTCCTTGTACCGTTATCTCGTTCTCCACGGGATTATCCGCTAATTATTTGCAATTAATCGCAGAGCCATGCGCGCGACAGCATCGTCCTCCGTCGTCGCCGCATCGCCGCATGGACGGCGTGGGTGCGGATGACGATCTATCGTCTATCGCGTTACTACATCGGTTGTTAACGAATCGGCTATAACGAACGTCGTTGTGCGCCGAACCTAATTGCTTTCACCGCATAATTTGTAATTGCATTATTATCTCATTTCTGTGAGCGTTTTAATGCGTTGCGCAATTAGGCAGATACATAATTAATCGTTAGCGACTGCTAGGCTATCTTGTTCCGCGCCTTATCCTACTAGCACATCGCGTCGTATTACCTTGCTCTGCAAAATGATTACATTTGCTATAATTTTGTTACGTCTCACGTGATCATTTCTTTTATTTATATATATATATTCTTCCTTACTGTTGAAATTGAACTCACTAACGTCACTAACGTCGCATAACGTGTCGGCTCAAAGACACGCTTAAACAGTTTCGAAAATATCCTTCAAACTTTTAAATGTTTTTTAAACTTAATTTAGTTCAGTTTCAAATGCTGCTTCTCCCAATTCTGTAATTTCCAACTGCAAATTGGTACTGGTTGCTCCACTTCCCATGACGAAGTTAATTGAAGAGTAAAACTTCCTGTTTTCCGACAGGAATGTAAAGGGAACTGGAGTCATCGGTTACCAACGGTACAAGCTGTGTGTAAAAGGATTTATAGAGTTTTCGCGTAGCGAGACGTGGATTCTCCCGGCCACACGGTGCCCGCACACACACACACACACACACACACACACACACACACGTGAAGAGCTGGAAGCGGAAGCAGAAAACGACGATGCACGCTGGAGGAGGCGAGTCAGTCCTAACGGGATCGCGATACGGATCATTAGCGCTGTTTAATCTACGAGCGAGCATTCTAACGCAACCGCGCGTCGGAGCGACGTATTGTAAAATCAACTGCGTCACGGGAAGGAATAATCCTCTCTTCCTTCAATTTCCGCGCCGACGAAGCGTCTCCTGAGTCATCATCAACGTCACGTGATTTCCGCTACTGTGAAACGTTAGAGTTTTACGAACTACGATTTACTGCGACGCGCAATGCCGTGTATGTCGTCGTCTATTCTTCTGCTTCCTCAAGAAGTTGTTTGATCTGAGAAGACGTACTAAAGCGTAGTTACTAAAGAAACCATCAGAAACACACGATACTTCGCTTTGCTGCATTCACTCAGATATATCAGCTAATTGCGCAAAACGATCATTAGCGATGGATTCTCCAATCGATAGGAAAGGACGTTTTTGCAAGAGAAAGAATAATTAAAGTCGGATACCGTTAGTATCACGCAGCGTTCCCTAGTGTAAACAACGAACGCCACCCCTCCTGTCATATCCGATGCGAATGCACCGCTGGTCTACCGGACGATGGGCAAATAATAAGCAGTAATGACAACGTGGTGGATGTTAAATGTGCCGGCACATCATAGCCGTGAGTCTAATCGCAACCGGCGATCTTGACGAGCCATATCGTTGAAACTGCCATCCCTCTTTTACACTCACTTATCTTTTACCCTTGGCCTCATGTAAACGTCACAAATGTCTACCATACAATGGTAGATCGGCATTAACATATTATATACTTCGTATAAACCCTCATCCTCCTCGTCTGACAAAACATGGTCTAATAAAAAAAGCTGTTGATGGAAGTGAATTTTATAATATCGTAAGTTTTAATCTTTAAAATTAGAATTTAAAAATTTACACAGATATTGCGATACTTTCGATTCGTATGATAAATTCTCTTCTAAAATTTTATATTTTATTCCAACGCGTTTTTTCTTCTTCTTTTTTTTTTGTAAAAAGAAATAAAAACGGCGCAAATTTCCGCTTCGTAATAACGAGAGTACGTAGACTTATCATGATGCACAAAAGCTTATCACAGGTTAAATACGTACCTACTCCTAGAAAATGCAAGGAAGGTTAGTAGGAACAGGCGGGAATATTTTCATGGAATTGCAAGACTTGCATTAGCGTGCTCGTCCGTAGCCGGCTTCCGAGAACGCCCACACGTCCGTCAGCACGCGAGTCGGTTGATTTTGTTAAAGAAGACCATGCAAATGCGCGGTTTGCATTTATTTTCTGCGCTTATTCGCGAATGGAAACGAAACTATCGCGTTGACCATCGGATAAGGAAAAGACCATAGGGTTACCTAGCTTTAATAGCGGTCACGCAGTCCTTTCGATCTCTAACGCGACGATATCGAATCAATCGAGCCTTTTTCGTCAAATGTTAATCGCTTCATCAATAATACGTGGCACTTCTTCCCAGTTGCTAGAGGCGAGAAAGACAAAATCGATAAAACCATCATCATGGCCGATGATATCGCTGAAAAATGATGATATTAACATTACCGGTAGTTTCAAGTAGGTCGCAACTGTTGAGATAAACGAGCCGATCGAGACCAGTGACCACTCCTTGACCTAGACGTCTCGACATTAACCTGGCCCGACCTACTCTTCATCCTGATCTTGTCGGAGCACAATGTCACGAGGACGCATGACTATAAAAGTTAAAAAGTTTGTATCCCTCTCAAAGAGACCTCTCATAGGTCACCATCGGTATCACACATGTTTTAATTTGTGCGTTTACGAGATAACATTATTTAATGCAGCATATCACGCAATTCTGTTATATAATTACAGTACGAAAAAAGAGATATCTGTGATATCTTTAATATCAGCTTATGTATTTCATTTTAATTAAGAAATGGTATAATTATATACGCAACTTCTATAAATAAATGTGATGCATTTCCTTGTAATATACAACTGAATATTTTGTTACATCGTATTCTTCATGCCTTACCGTTTTTCAAATTAAACTTATAAAAGTATTTCAAATTTTAAGTCAAACTTTTTTGTCGATAATAGTTTTCCTCTCATTTGTACAATGCACATTGACTACATGTTTTCTCATTTTGATTTTGTTTTTATCCTTATATTATGAGTTATATTTTTTTATCTAATTCGAAATAAACTATTCAAGAACAATTTCATATCAAATATCTAAATCTATTTTTATAGTAACCTTTAATGTAATAACTGCTTTAAACATTTTACATCTGAGCTATAAAAAATTAAGTAAGAATAGCTTTGAATATAATAGCCATATGATGACTATTATATAACAATACCATTCCCCTCCCCCGCCTCTCTCCGCGAATTACTCATAAATCCATCACCCTTCTGCGAGAAGTATTATTTATTATTATAGCACGAGTCTTCAAAGGTTTGTATTCTATACAAACCCATGAACATATCATTATTATATAATACTTTTCAAGAAGAGGGGAAGATAAAAGAAAATAAAATTACCAAGGTATATATTAAACAAACGATAAATATTTTTGCATTTATATCTTCGTATTATAAACAATGAAAAATGCAAGAAAGAAGTATGTATTTGTTACACATATGCTGAATATATAGTTTCTTTGAAAGAATCTAAACCAACGTATACAAGATAAAATAAAGAAAATTATAAAATGTAAATTTATCCTAAATACGTGACAGCGTAACATCAATTTTATTTAAGGTAACTCGAAAAAAGTATTTTCTTATATAAAGAGAAACAGAACAATGGCAAAAAAAAATAACATTAATATTTAGACATCAACAAATACACGATAATAATTATTTCAAATGAAGTCTTATTTCGTAAGTTTTTATATGTCATCTTTCATCACTTAAATGCCATCGAACCCTCATAGCGACCACGAACAGCTCTAATAGAATGCAAAAGGGTAACCGTTGACAATTCGTTAAAATGCCAACGACAGGCTAACTTATACGTAGCAGATGTTGATTCAGTTCGGATTAAAAATAAACGATATTTACAAAGAACTTAGTCAATTATCTGTTTAAGAATTTTGGAGATTAATTCCATCATTTTCAGAAATTTTTTTTTAGCTAATACATTATTTTTATATTTACAATGTTAATCAAATTGAACGAATATTTATATAATAACATAAATACTTTTTTCTTCTTAAAATTTCTATCGGTATTAAAAAAAAGTATATTCTGGTTATATTTTATTGATGACTATTATCCACCAAAAAAGATCAGTATCGCTTTCCAATAATTTGTATCCAAATATATGTCAAGATAATTGCAGGTCTTACGAAAATACAACTAGATATTTCTATTATATTATATTATTTGTTAAATAGTCTTAAATTTCTTCAGCAAAAGCAAATAGCTCTTATAAGAGATGATATAAATCCTGTTTAAAATTTTTACTAAAAAAAACCTTATCCCGTATTTAGGCTGTTTTAATATAGTATATTGCAGCCAAGGACCGCAAGTGAGAAAGCTATAAGAAAGACAAAAATCTATGAACGCCATCATGTCGTAAAGTCTTTCGCAATAAGCGAGCAATAAGTGTGATGTACGTGTGCACACGCGCGCAGATGTGTGTGTGTGTGTGTGTGTGTGTGTGTCTTCGTCCTTCTATATATTTTACTTTTTTCACTTCGATATCCGTGCGTCTCTTCGCTTGTACAAGAATCGTATGTGAGAAAAGTAAACCCACTATATATGCGTTTACACGGGACGCGATATCGACACTTCATAAACCAGGAGGAAGTCGTACTTCTCGGCTACACGTGCACCTTAATAAAACGAATATATTTCGTCGTTGTCATCGCTCGCCTGTATGAACATACGAAAATATCGATTAGTCGTACTTCGCAACGAGTTTGTGCGAAAACATCCTTAACAATGGAATGATAGACGTCTAATGCCGATGGAATTGCCCCAACAATCATATTTATATTACCTTATACTGACATCACACATTTAAACATTTGTACTGCTTATGAATACAATTTAATATTTGATTTGACAAATTGTTTTACATTTGTTTGACATTTGTTTTAAATTTTATTTAAAGCAATGTAATTCGATACTCCTTTTTATAATTATTTTTTCTTAATTATAAATTCTACATTGATTAATTTATTTATTTATTTATTAAACAAAGAACAATTATAATCTATATGATACAAAGTGTGAAGTAGGAATAAGAAAGAAAGATCTTCAAATTTATATATATATATATAAAGGAAGAGAAAGCGGTCACTGGTTGGTCTTCAAACGAAAAAAATACATGAGAAAACATGAACATGGTGTAGTATCGGCACCTCGTAAACAAGAGTGTTGTCTCATTGTCGAGTGTATACACTGTAATAAAACGACTTGATGAGGTGCATCGCCATCGCCGTGAGTCTTCGCAGTGTTTCTTCCGGAACATAGGCTCTTAGCGTACACGAAAAGAAACGCATAGGAAACGTGTAGACATGACGTGTATGCGTTTAACTAGCAGACACTTAGCTATCGTCGTAGCACCGAGAGCGGACAAGAATCGCGCCTCGCTTGCACACATGGTTACGCTTCGAGTCTCTTCGGTAACAAGGATCGAAAGACCGCGAGTGTTGGCAACAAAGGAGGATAAGAATGAGAGAGGTCGATGTTCCTTGACGAAAGCTTCGCGACCTTGTCCGAATAAGCATTGATTCGCATCAAAGGTTAATTACCAGAATGTCAATCGCGGTAATCTGCCAATCTGATCGAATTTCATTTTGACATACGTAAAAACCGATATTATATTAAAAATCAGATCAAAGTTAAAAAATAGAAAAATCGACAATATCATTTGTATCTCAAAATATTTGATTAATTCTATCAATTTTATTAATTAATCGAACAACTTGACGTAACAATATATTATGCCACGCACAACAAAAGGTAATCGCAGGTAATTGAAAAAGAATATAAATTATTAAAAGCTCCTCCTCTCTACAGCTTTTAAATTTATTAATTGCACCTCTGCAAGCTCTTTTTTTTAATGATTATTTATGACCAGGAAAAAAGAAATGATTCAGAATCATTTGCGACAGAAATATGTGATAATGTCAATAATGATTTAAATAATGTTACGCAAATAATGTGGACGTTTTTAGATAGTTTTTCCACTTGGTACTTTTTTCATTGCACTAATCTTCATCGGTTAAACAAGCGTCTCAAGTTTCCCCGAGGAATATTCATCTTCTTGCACCTTCTTCAGCCTACCACCAAGTCCACTAACAATAAGTCTGCACGGAGAACGTGGCGCAAAGCGAAGGAAGGAAGTTTTCTATCGATCCATGTTTTGAGGTCAGGGCGCTGCGCCAGCACTGCGGCTACCAACTACCGAAACCAAGCTTCACCAACAATGTGCTCGTCTTTGCCATACCAGACTTCACGTATATTTCAGTTGTCAATCCGATGACGAAAAGAAATCATTTCGCAAAATTTTAGTATAATTATATATATTGAAGAAATAATCTTTATTGAAATAAACTATACGGTTATCGACCATTTGTAATTTGCATTAAAATAAAAAAGATCATAAGTGACAAAAATAAAAATTTTAAAAAGATAATCAAGAAAAAATATTTTTCTTAATTCATTTAACTGAAAAAATAACGAACAAATAATTCTAATTTTATTCAATTTAATGATTCTTTTTTTATTCGTACTAATATTGAACTGATAGCGAAAAAATTTATTTCAATGAAAAAAAAAATAATATGTATATAAAATTAACAAAATTCTGTACATAATTAAATAAATATCTTAATTTTGTATATATAATAATCAGATAATGTATAAGCATTACTAATGCATTACTAAAAATGTGTATTGAAATAGGTTCAAGAATATTCTTTAGCTTCATTTTTAATGTGTTTTGATCTAACATGAATAATGAATAAAAATAATTTGAAAAAAGCGGTCATTGTATCGGTCATTGAATTATACCGCAAGAGTCTTTCAAAGCACAAAGACCACAACGTTGTATCGCGTGACTTTTCAAGTAAGCTACTTCAAAAAAACCGTCAGGCATAATTTCGCAGGTGCCCGTTGTCGACTGCATTGCGGATGAAATTTTCTTTCATCACTTGCACGATCAGCGGATTTATGCTTTCTTTGCCAAAATTGTAATCATGTAAATGTGTATAAATTATCTTAAAAAAAAAATTATTTCGATGTTTATCCATGTACCTGACTTAAACTTTAGCAAAAAACATCTACAACAAAGTAATTTTTTATGACAAATAGAAATCGTATTTTATTAAAAAAAGTATTTATTTTTTACTAGTAAGTTAAAGAATAAATGTTTTTACATATTTATAATGTTGAAAATAAAAGATATAAAAATAAAAGAAGATATTTTTATTTCCTAGATGTTTATTGACTGATTTGTGCTTACTAATATATTTTTTCAAGATGCCGAGATTAAAAAGATTAAGATATATTTATCCGTCTATCGTATGACAATTTACAAATTTCTATTCTATCTACAATAAGAACGGTTTCTGCGCAAATTCCATACCTGTTGTATTACGAAAAAATAAATTCAATCATACAATTTCTTTTCCTAGAAATAAAGAAAACTATATAACCGCGATAATTTCATTTTATGCAAGCAAAAATGTTCCGATTGTTGAAATATTGTTACATCGATAAATTAGAAAATATTTGCATTCTACGAGTAACAAGTTTGCAGACATAACATTGTGCAAGACGTAACATTGATTATGATGAATAATTAGAAAGTAAGTTAGCAGTTCCATAATACTATTAAGTATGTTATTATTGTATGAGTTGCAATTTGTTAAAACTGCTCTAATAAACATAATAAAGAGCTGAAAATTGAAACAAAATAGATGTTAGATGTGTGTGTTATTGCAATTATAAATTAAACTACTATAATTTTACAGTGCCATTTTACAATGTATGCATCTTGTGTATGCTCAATAAAAATTTATTTAAATTCTAATTTAATTGTAAATAAAATTCTAATAATAATATAATAATAACATATAAATAAAATTGTACATCAATGATGGATTTGAATAATCAGTTCAACGAATGAAAGATCTTTCACTTTTACTGCTTTCACATCTGCCTTTTCAGAATAAGTGAGAGTTGCCCATCATAAATTTCTTCATTACATTTCATTGCCCGTTTATGATAGAAATATATCCTTCGGTCAACCAATGAAATCATTCAACCTTCAATTCCGTTTAGCTCAACATGATGAAAGTACAAGCAAGTTTTATTTGGGAAAAAAGACGACTATTACATAGAAGTGGTTCCATCCTCTGACTCTCTTTCGCACTTTTCCCTCACTGTTTTCTCCGAGCATAGTACTCGTAGCAACGCGGCGATGCATAACAATTAATGCTAGTCTATTTCGTATCAAGAGCATTACGTTACTTTTTAACGTAGGAATATTTCTAAATTGAGAAACAAAATAAAAAATGACATCAAGATAAATCAAATAAATCTCAAAGATAGACCATAATATTTCCATATGTAAACATTGTATTCGTCAAATTTACATAGAAAATTATAAATAAGCTTAAATCAAATTATAGGAATTGCAACGAGTATTTCAATGAAAGATACAGATGGAATTATTTTGTATTTCCTTGTTGGTTTTGTTAGATAATATTAGGTGTACAAATAAGTTTTCGCCGTTTTTTATCAAAAATTAAGCATTTATTGTGAAAGAACGATACATAATGTTTTATTGATGTAAGTTAAAATGTAAGTGCAAGTTCTTTTTGCGTTTGGCACGAATCTTCATTCAATAATGCTTCCAATTCCGCGTCTTCGGCCTTCAGCTATGTTCTTTGTCTTCGACGTCAAATTCACCGTTCTTAAATTTTTGAAACCATTCACGACAACTTCTCTCACTTAAGGCAGCTTATATGCTTCTACAAGCAATCGATGAGCCTCAGCTGCAGATTTCTTCAAATTAAAGAAGTAAATCAAAAGTTCCCGCTTATTCGGCTCAAAACTCGGCATTTTCGCACAAAAAAAAATATATGATGCTGATACAAAATCGCTAGTATTTCAAGGTTATGTTGTTGACAGATGTCCAACCTTACGATATAATGTTTTACATCAGACAATTTTAACCATAGCTTGATAGTGGCGCCGTCTTTTGTCAAACGGCGAAAACTTATTTGTACATCTAATACTATTAGAGATACTTCACTTTTTAGAAGATACAATTTTTCCAATTTGCTAGACGTTATAGTAGCGCCGAGCACAAAATGATATTTCTCTTAATACTTACTTTACGAGCAATCCTACCCCACGAGCAATCCTAACCACGATATCGCACTTATAGCTGATATTGGAAGGTAGGTAACGACGTATGTACGTAGATCCACGTATAGTGCATACATCAAAAAAGTTACATGAAGTATACGTGGACATGAATGACCGCGCGACATATGGCGCCTAAGCACACGCCACCACGTCGTGTGCATATTTTCACTTCTCTACCTCCCTACTTTCTTCACTATCAAAATGAACGTCCCCTTGTTTTCATTTCTTCGATATGCATCCACGATCAAAATGATAATGACAAAATGATAGTGATCGATAGTGTTATCCTCAAAAACCGCGATAATTCTGAAAAACACAACGGATATTGAAATATCGTTATCGCAAAAGCCTAATTGAAGATTATCGTTAAAAAGAGAAAAGCAAAAGAATAGGCTGGCAAAATAATTTTAAAAAATTTTAAATAAAAATGATAATTTATAAATGTTGTCGAAAATTTATATTCGACATGTTTTTAGAAAATATTTGATCCTCACAGCGAATAGTGAAAAATCTTTTCATTTTCCTTTTTTTCATGTTTTCACTTCTTGCTGCATTATTAACTTTGAATATTACTAGAAGAATTTATAATAATCGATACGATGATGAGATAACGATGGTCATCGCGATATCCCAAGTACCGTCGAGACTTTGAGCAATTTAAACAAAACAAAATGCATTTACAAGCAGTTTAAAACCACATCTTAATGATTTTCTTGGGATGTGAAACAAAATTACCGATAAGAGTTGGATTCGCTCGGCCCGTCGGAAAAGCACCGGCGTGGCGCGCTTAATAATATTCTCGTGACCCGAGACTGGTTAGTCGGGAACCTCCGGTCTGTTTATCGATCCGTGAACCGAGTCACGCCAACCGACTCTTCGGCTCGAAGATTCAAGCAACGCTAATTCGAATTTCTTTCTCTTTCATAAACTGAGGCATATTCTTCTACTTTCCTAAGGAAATAAAAAAAAGTCCAGTATGCGTCGTGATTCAATGTATCCATCTTCATATTGTTCAAAATCAATGTATCGAACCAATCTCATATAAAATAAGCTAGAAAAATCAAAAACTTTTTACATAGTATCTCCACGTGGACTTATTCCATGGCGACCTCCTCACGTCCTCCATCGATTTCTTTAATTTACAAAAAGGGACATCCCGCGGGGTCTCTTGGCGCGTTCTCGCCACACTCAGAGAGAGATCCGAATTAAAACCCCTCGTTCGAAGGGTTATAAACCACGAGCTACGAGAGGGGAAGTTGCTGCGGAGGTGGGTCACGCAAAGAATGGGCGGAGATTCCAAAAATAGGACCATTACCGATAAGACCTAACCGAGGCGCGCCGTCGTAGGTAGGTAGGTATATACTGCGCGAGCTAGCCGGTGATGGCAGGTGATAAAGCGAGGGAAATGGGGTGAGTTAAGGGTGGAGGTAGACGAGAAGGTGATGATGGCGTTGGCGAAGTCGGCGAAGGTGGTCGTTGCTGTTCGCCAGCGATGGTAACAATAGTGGTGAGGCTTCGTAACAATGAGGGAGAGGGGAGGAAGAGGGTAGTGCGTGAATGAAATAAAAGGGTAAGGTTATTCCTGGTTTGATATTACGTCCTATCCACACCTCGACGTTTCCTGTTTGAGAGATTTAATTGGATAGACAATCAGACCAGTTTTCGGAGCTAGCGAATTTCTTTCCTTTGTATTATACGTGGCTATGTATGCTAAAATAATATTTTTATAAGTTAATCTATATATACGTTGAAGTTTACTGTTATTTAAATTATTAATATATGCCTCTAATATATTATGATAATAATCCCTGTTATCAACAAAATATATTTTAAGTAGACAGTGTCAACCATTGTATGTAAATATTTAGTAATAGGACTTGACCGAAAAGACCTTAGATGACTCTACGATTTTTATAGGAAAGGAAAAACTATTTTTAAGAACGACTAAAATGCAGAGATTTCTTACGAACGTTCAAGGATACAAAGAGAGAGAAGGAATGAGAAAAGAGACTAGGGAGGAAAAAGGCACAGGAGTTTGAGTGGCGTTCTACGACAGAATCGCGTGACTACTCACGGATCAATAGTTTACTCGTATACGTAGGAACAGGAGTTGGCTTATACGAGCTGGTTTAGACGGTGGTTTCTACCATCGAGGGTAAAAAGACAGTGTTGAACAGATTCTTACGGAAGTTCGTATATATAGTTCCGTCTTGATAATATGTTAATAATAATCACGATCTAACTCTGGATACGAGATTAGCTCTGAATTATTATTATTCTTTTTCTACATGTATATCCTGTGTATTATGTATTTTGAGGAAAAAAAATTTAAGATATCATATCCCATAAAATTAAATTATGAAAACTAAATAGAATATTTGTTAATAATACATTCATAAATTATAAACCATAACAAAAGAGAGAGAGAGAGAGAGAGAGAGAGAATCATATGTATTTTGAGAAAAAAAAATTTAAGATATCATATCCCATAAAATTAAATTATGAAAACTAAATAGAATATTTGTTAATAATACATTCATAAATTATAAACCATAACAAAAGAGAGAGAGAGAGAATCATAAAAAATTTATATATCTTGTAATCATGAAAATTTATACAGTAATGCATACAAGAATGCAAACTGAATATTATATATAAAAATAAATGCTAACTATTAATGGAGAAAATTAATTTTAATTGTCTATCTAAGCAAAACCAAAAATAATGCACGAATCATTGATATTGAAGAGTACTCACTTTGTATAGTTATGCAAAAAAGAGAAGTAAACTAGAGTTGGATTAGTTCCCAGGAATATTTAAACTATACGCGTGTACGTACGTAGACATCTGTATTAAACGGATCGATTGTCCCAGTGCTTGTGCTAATTTTCATAGTGGTAGAAAAACTATGTGGCAATAATGTAGCAGGTATTCTTTCCAACGACCGGCGCCACTACGACCCGCCACCCTTTTACCGTCAACTTGTCTTGAATTACAAATTAACGTTGACCGAGGAAAGTAACGCAGTTACCGTTTCTTCACTAATACTTGTGCGAATAGAAAAAACTATGTTATCAAGTATCTAATCACATAATATTACGAAGCGATCTTTCTTCAGTCATATAAACATAGTAATTTTTCATCATCTTGATTTCCAGAATTAAAAAAAAATACATATACGATTTTATAGTAGAAGACATTAATTGACAAAGACATGCTCTAATTATTTGAATTTTAAAACCGTTAACACTTATATTATTATATATTCTAGAAATACATTAGATAAAAATACGTATATATGTAAACAATTATATATTCGTATAATTACATATAATTTTTCATGAGATAATTATTTATATGTCAAAAAAGAGAGATGAAATTTTGCGTGCAATATTATTATTATCAGTATAATACAAACCAATCTTTACAAAATATCAAATAATAATCGTATAATTGTCGTATTTCATGATATCGCAATCAGAAAAAATGAAAATCCTTTTTTTCTATCGGTCAAAGCGCGTAAGATAATAAAACAAGCATTATAATCATATATGAGCGACATGAACATAGATGATATACGTATGCAAGAGAGAAGACGAGCGTAACAGCACAGCCTATCTACCAGCAATAATGGCAGGCTGTATCGATCGAACAAAATGTTCTTGGAAACACGACAAGCTCGAAACTCTTTTTGCTCGTTCGTTTATTGGACGTATAGCGTGCGTACGAGCTTACGAGCTTGCGAGCTCTCCGACACTTCAGAGGGTTTTAGGCTCCTCCCTTCCATCAGTGTCTAGAAATTTTGTAATGCCGAGTTTATGTTACGTATCCTGACACTAATGTAAATTATATTCCCATAACTAATTTACAGCTTCATTTTGGCTGCGTTAAATATAGCAGACACTCTAAAAAATTTAAATGGCTTTTTTTTCACACAGAATGATCTTTTCTACAATTTTAATTTACTTTTAACTGATTTACATGTTTATTAAATTATTTTTTATACATATTATTTTTATATATCAATAAAAATATTTTTACATTTCCCAATGTTAGCGTTGTTGCAAATATACAGGGTATCTATAAAGTCTGTCCTGCCTTCTATATTTCGAAAACTATTTAAAATTATGAAAAATCATGAAATACGTTTGACCATTTCGAAGAGTTACTCACAATTAGTGCAGCTTTTCGAAATCATCAAATATGTACATATACAAATATTGTACATATTTAGCGATTTTAAACTGTTGCTGAAAATAGGGGATGTGGGCAGACTTTAAACACCCTGTATGTAGGCGTTATGCTACATTAATTTTAAAAGGACAATTTTTATTATAATTTAACCATCTCACTAAAAAAAGATCGCTGAAAATACCGTTTGGCCGACTCGATTAACTCCGTCATTGATTTCCACTGTATCGAGCATAAATAAATTGCCTCTCTTTCTCTCTCTTTCTCTTGCCCTTCTCTTTCTCTCTGTCTTGTATCGAATATCCGCCAGAGAGAGTAAACGCGTATACGTGTGAGCTGTATACGCTCACTGACATTACGCCTGTGTACGCAATGATTGATGGACTTTTTCGTGACGTTTTCTTGGCAAAGGCATATCGATTCGGCAGGACTCTCGCGCTATCCTCATGCATTTATTCACATGTATTAAGGCGCACGTATACGTATATGTATATGCGTGAAAATAAGCTCATTTATAACCAAATATTAATCGCGTGATGTTTTATTTCTAGCTATTAATCATTTTTTCAATGTACATGTAAAACACAAAGTATTGCATTTATGTGGTGGTTCTGTATCCGTTATGTTACGTTATTAATTGAAATATTTATACTGCAATAACTACTTTATTTTTAATAATTTGTAATAAATTTGTAAATAAAATTCTTTCGATTCTGTTGCAATTTGCACTAACCGTTTTGCGCTTGTTCATTTTTTTATATTTCTCCTTGTCATCCAAAATATATAAAAAAAAAGCTATCAATAAGGATAAATTTGAACTTGGTTTGATATTGATAAAAATGTCATAAAAATTCCCTCTTCTGACTGTTTAGATAAAAAAAAGTTTGAGTTATCAAATCCAGAAAAATCCAAGGAAATGAAAATGGATAAATATAAATAAAAGATAGTTCTTACAGATCGAACTCTCACGCTCTCGAGATGATCCGACAGTATACAGATCGGCCAATTCGATTAACACGTTTTCCAGAAGTCGTCGTGCTCCAATTCGGGATTAAACCTGAAAAGTCAAGCGACTCGCGACCATGCGTGTCGAGTACATACGAACCACTAGACGAGATCATTGTAGTCGCAAGGAAATCGGTCGACGAATTTCTAAAGCAAAATTGTAACATACTTTCCCAGCAATAGACGAGTTGCATGCAAACAACTCACTTAATGAAATTGCACATTCCAAGATAAATCTAAATACTTAACATTCCTTAACATATAAAATTTATGGAGGATATCGTAGAAATCGCTTATTTTCTCTGTCAGTCATATCTTCTACAATAAGTTTAAACGATACATTCTTTTAGCAAAATTGCTTAGAAATCTATCTTCTTTGGTAATTTATTTTCAACATTAAGTATCTTAATAAATAAAGATATATAAAAATTATGTCAAATTAGACAGAAAAGCATTGATACTTTACTTTAGCAATAATCACTTCACCAAAAAGTATCGTACATAATATCTGTATTTGCACAAAGAGAACTAATAGGATATAAAAATTTTCTGTTTCTCTCTATCTCTCGTATTTCCTTTATATAATCTGATATCGGTCCTAACCGCGGCTTTAAGAAATGCAATTCAGCATAGGACAACGAAATACAATAATAATTTATCAGAATGCGCGTACACGAAAGGCACATGCGCTTTAAAATACGAATACAGTGAGAAGAGAAAGGAACGGTCATTATAGAAAGAGAAGTAAAAGAAAACAGACGACGCAGTAGAAGAGGAGAAACCGGAAGTACGGCCGCGTGCGCACTTACTTCATTCAGTTCTTGCTTCCATGTTCGCTCCTCTGTCGGCTCTGCCTGCCTTTTTCGATCTGCTTTCATGGAATCTACAGTTGTTTCTGCATCTATTCAATTTCTTCGTTTGCTTATATAAAGCAAACATAATTTCACATAATTCTTCACGTCATCCTATCCCTATGTACATTTTCAACCATCGTTACCTCTGCATCCTTCTCTTACATTACCTGACCATTGATTGATCATCTTTCTCGTATTTCTCAAATATCTCTCCTTCGCTCCGTCATTCGCTCGGAGCGAACAATAGAACGACGATATCATAATGCATGCCAGAGGGTGATTAATAATTCCGCGAGCGGGTTAGCAGCTACGCAGAGCACGACATCCGAAACATTTCTTGCGACGGCGTTTGCGATTACAAATCATCGTCGAACCACACACGTAATACGTCGTCCCACGCATATCGCTCTTTCGTGATTCGCAATCGCGAGTTTTTTCGTGATTCGCCGCTTTGAGCTGGCGGGCTTAGTGAAAGATATGCATCTTTTAACCTTTCACAATCGATCGATTTGGATTTGCGCCTATCTATATAAGTATTATAGAATATATTATAATATTATTTGTAAAACTTTCTAAATATTGTGTATTACACGACGATGCTATTATATTACTTCACACAGACTGATTTAAGATTTAGTTGCACTTGGTAACAGCATCACACGACCATCACTTTTAAATTCTATTTAACGTTATTCGAGTAATTAGCAGCACGCAATTGTAACAGTTACATTTAATTGCGACTATCTACTGTGTAGGTTTTATAAATAAATATATGTACTTCATGCAATCGGTCACGCCTCGGACACACGGAATCGTAAATTTACGGTTGAAATACAACTGGACGGAAGCGGCACACAAGCATCAGGTGCAAGTGGACCCACCTGCTCTATCCAGTGACCCCTTGCTTTATATCTATTCAGTCCTTCACACCTTTTTTTTTTTGCTGTGCTCTTCGATCACATTTATGACAAATATGTGATAAATACAAGATAACCAAAATAATTTCTTTTAAGGCGCTGAATAAAAATATTTGAAATGTTTTTCAAGGTACGTTATTATTATCGGAAAACAATAGAAAGAGTTAATCGACCTTTCTCTTAAATACAGTCTTAAGCACTTTGATAAATTGATAAACGCAATTATAAACGTATTTGGTGAACGTTGTCAAAAATGCTTTGTAATATCTTTTTTTAATATTTTTCTATTTTCTTTACTCTCTACTAATTTGACAAAATGATTTGACAAACTGATAGTTGAGATATAAACAGAATTCTTACTAAACTTATGATCTGTTTTTTGTTCCTGCACTAGACTGTACTGTGGTCAAAATCTCGCTACAAGTACTTTGAAATATTTTATGGATCAATTAGAAGAAAGAATTTTACAAACTGACCAGTTAAAAAATACTTCAAAGCGTTTACAGCATCGTGTTGTACCCAAAAACTCTCTTTCATGATTTCTACAAATATCAAACATGTATCTCACTTTAAGTTCTAAAAATATACACTAGTTCAGCTACAGAAAACAAACCTTGAAAATTGCATACGTTTCTGTAATAATGAAATTAAAATACTGCAACCACTAACGTATTCAAACCATATGTTATCAATATTCAAATTTCAACAGTCATCCTTCTCCATATTAATGTCAATTGATATCAGTAACATCATCGATATCTTGCGCCAAAACATCTGACGATAAAATGTTATTATTATTGTCAAAACGAGTTTCTAAAATAAAGCTCATGTCGCTTTTGCTTTTAGAAAGATTTTAAAACGAAACGTAGTGTACAAAAATATCAAAAACAATATTTACATAGAATAAAATAATATATTGTTTACTCCAAATAAAACAGAACGTTGACTGAGTTAAAAAAACAAACGCCTTCGGTATTCACAGTATGCTGACAGAAAAAGTCGAATAAATAACAATTTCGCAATAGCCTTAGGCAGATATACTGAGAAAAATTTCTGGTTGAAAATTTCTGAACGAACCAGAAAATTCTGATCATATCAATCAGAATTCTGGTTAATTTGATTAGAATTATAATAGAATTAGAAAATTTTAATTTGTCCATTTTCAACCAAAATTCTAATTAATGCAACTAGACTCTTTCTAATGCGCCAGAGCGTACAAATTACAAAATAGAAAGAGGAAATAGAAAGAGGAAGGGAGGATTATGGGGAAATGCAAGAGTACATCTGTACTTTCAAGCGTCCGCAACTTTAGCTTTCATTGTTAAGATACGCATGAGTATATATAATTCTAAAAAAAAATTTACAATTACGTCTGTCGTGTAATATTGTGTCTAATAATGAATAAAAATATATCATAATTTTTCATTTCTTTTGTGTATAAAACTTTATTATCGACATCAAAATCTAAAAGTTAATTTCAGATTACACCACTGCAGCGGAGATTAGTTTGAATCTTTGAATAGATATTATTCCACTACACCCTCATCATTCGCTGTATCTCTCAGTCACTGTCACTCTTCTCTCGTTTGCTCGTCGATTCAAATTACCTCTATAGTATCAACGCCGATTCTACCTGCTGACGTCACTTCCCATTTCCGAATGCCGCCTACCCAAGGTAGCATTAACGCGATCACTTTGTAGCCAATAAAATCGATCGCCATCAAATGCTAATGCTTTCTTATAACAGTTCAGTTCATTTGTACAAACTTTTATACTTCTTTTATATAGAGTTATTATAATGTAAACTAATCTACTTAACAGTCAATATTTTAACCAAGATGACGGAGCATGATTTTAATAATTAATAAACAATTAATAGGCTCGTGCGCGTGTTTGTTATTTAGATACAATTAAAAATAATAATTGCGACAGCTCATTAATGATTAACGACCTTCCCCAATGCTTAAAATTCATTCCATATGGCTCAATGTGTTGTTACCCTTGTTTCACTCCCAAACTTGTGGATGCGGAACGTACATACATGTGGGGTATTCCCCTTCTTTCATCTACAAATTTCTTAATTAGTTCAAAATGGCATTAACAAGAATACTGTGGTATTATATAATATAATTATTGCAGACATTCTATACGTGCCAACTTTGAGCGAATTCGCTCTGCTATCTCAAGCAGGCGGAAAAGTGCTGGTGCGGCAGCGGCCTTTCCGCGAGCGGACGATTAATCGTCGCTTTTCTTACCTCAGGCCGTAGCAATCTGATTTCGCGCGTACGCACGCACGCACGCACGCACGCACGCACGCGAGTCGCAAGTGCAGGTGTACACGGGTCGGGGTCGACCGGACTACCGTGATCCATAATGACGGCCGGGTGGTGGTCTTGTGTACACGTAGGGCTGGCATGGCAACGGGGTCGATAAATACCCCGGCACGGCACCGACTTCCGATTTCATCGTCGACGCTGCCGTGCCCGCGGCTCGTCGTAACGCGCGCCGGCATTCCACCCGCGTGCCCTGTAATTCGGCCTTAACGTGGCATTAGCGCCAGGTTTTCTTCCCAACGCGAACGCCCGGCCCCACCGACCGCCAGGGTTTGTCCGCGTTACTTCGAAACCATGGCGATCCGCACCGCGTTACCCAACTACGTCGCTATCGACGTGTTTTCGCGATCTTCCAGGCTAACGACACTCACACCGCCGCTCACACGCGATATCATATTAGAAGGGGTTTCCCCGTAAGGAATCCTCGATGAATCGATCGTCATCGAGGATTCCTTACGGGGAAATCCCTTCTAATATGATATCGTTCCGCATCCTTCCGCTAAGAAGTCTGCGAGAAAAGCATGTATGCAAAATAAGAGCCATTTATTGCTCGCAAAAAGCAATAAATTTGTTGGTCAACGGTTTGATTATAGCTGAAAATTCGCGCGATCAATTAAACACTCAACAATTTCAATCCTTCACCGCATACTTTAGACTTTAGAGTACTAGACTTTCTCGCTGTCGCTCATAATTTCTACCTTACATCATGATTTCACACAGGAAATATACTTCCTCCCTCTCACAATCCTGAAAAACTACGTAGGCGAACCTATGACCTATGACGTGTGTAATTTTTGCCCGATCGATAAAAAGCTGCTAAAAGTCAAGAATAAATATGCTCCAATTCTTGCTACAACAGAAATTCGTCGTAAAAGTACATATAAAAATATCGCGTAAAGCTGCTTCGTTTGCTCTTAGCACATCATTTTCTATACCTACTTATCGTAGATTTGTCCTCGGAGAGTAATCAAAGTTAAAAGATTTCGAAAAAGAAGCGTCCAGTGTTTGCCACGAAAAGGACCCCGCATTTACAATACTTGTCACATGCTTCTCTTATCTGCGGCAGGTGCACGACTACGAGAAAATGTGGGCAAACTGTATGTAGCGCCATGACAAACCGCTCCTTTTTTCCTTTAATCGCACACCCGGAACACGTTTCTATTCTCACGAGGCAACATCCAATACCTCAATCTGGTTATCTGTAATCCCACACACGGAAAGTGAATAAAGTCAAAGGGAAATCATAATTTTATATGACGTCATAGCATGACAGAATTAAACTGCTCAACAAATCTTAAATATTGAACCAACTCTCTGATACAGAATTTGATTTGACTCAAATTATAACTATGTAAATTCGTAACGATTACTCTCCAATGTGTAAAGAATTATAAAATTTAAATTTACATATAAAATTTTATATGTAATATATACTTTATATGATCAAATATTTTGAAGTGAAAAATTTGGCTAATTATGCATGCCAAAATATTTTTATCATATGTAGATAATGCATGAAATATAAATAAAAAATTCCGCCTTTTCGATAAATAAAAAGTCCCTTATAATTAGTAAATTCAAGAACACGCAAAGGTATAGCGTATACATAAAAATAGATTTTACCATTTTATTTTATTACTTTATTTCTGCAATTCAGAGAGGATAATACAATCGTTCGATCTTATCTATAGATATAAACGCTTTTGTTGCAAAAACCAATAATTTTTTACGGCGAGATTTTGTTATTATCGCTTTATATCATTCTACAAGTCCTATTTTAACGCTATATATAATCGATACAATCACACGCGTAAAATATCTTAATACAGTTCGCCATAACATGATAACTTGGGCTCAAAACTAATTCCTGACATTCCACGCAGTTGGCTACGGTTCTTTGAAAATCGGTGAGTCCAGGTAGATAGAGGACTAGAATTATTTTCATACTCAGGAAATTGATTCGAGCGATTTCAGGTTTCGAGAATAGGAACAATAATAATTGGCATAGTAATGTCGAACCACCGGAGTGGTTTAATACGAATCGTCAATAATCCACTTCTTCGGGAAAGTGCTTCGCCATCCTCGAGCAATTTATCGGTCGTCAGGTCGCCACCGACTGTCTCATAGGAAAGGAATTAGCGTTCGTAGTATCATTCGTTCTTAATCGGGCGCATCGGCAGCGGGAATAATAACTACGGCAACGGAAGCAGCTGCAATAGCAACGACTCCAACGGAGTGCATCTACTTTCACTGAGCATGCGTAGGACACGCTCGAGAGATTCTAACTAATGACCCATGGCATCTGATGGTGATATCCATTATAGATCGTCGCTTCGCTTCGCTTATCGCGGGACGACTTGCACGATGATCGAGGCACGAATCTTGAGGAATGATTCCATTCACGAAATCGAAAAAGGCAATTGTTGCCTTTGCTGCGACAACAATCTCCATAATGTTACCCGTTCTCAAATCATATGATCCATTTGAAAACCAAATTACATCCTTCGTCATAGATTTCCAGTAGATTTCCAGACGGAATCTCTAACAATCATTAATCAATAGATATCTCGCTAAATCCTAGAAGAAGAGGCAAGAGTTGGAAATCCGACACGCTCTTGAAGGGCGATGATCCTTCGACGATCCGGTATCCAGCAAGTGATGGCATTGGATGATCCACGATTACACACTGCACATCTGTGAATTCTTCCAGTGCCAAGACCCGCCAGAACCTTCGTAGTGATATTGATTCATCTCGCAAATCAATTGTTATTATTTCAAAATCTTACAACAATCTTATAAAGTAACGTTATTTTATATACGTACGAGACACATTTTAAGATTACTAAGAAGTCACTGATTATTTATAAAAACGGCACGATCATTGCGGGAAGCTAAACGAAGGAAACGAATACAGAGCGAGAGAAGAGGAGAAAGAACGGACAAGGTCTTGCGATGATTTTTAGCATGATCGACGTAACGTTATAAATTCGCGAAACGTGCAAGAAAAGCCTTGACGTTGTATAAGCAAGTCTTTTTATTTAGAATATAAGAAATACTGCTACAATTTTGGCTAAGCCAAAATTGAAGTATTACATGTAAAGTCTTAACATTGTAATCTTCATTTATCGCAAGTTAAAAGAAAATATTTTAGGCTTAGTATTTATCTTTTTTTTTGGATTATGCAATGACTGCATTTATAAATATATGAGAAGCATGCAATAGATTATCCCTGAAATTTACTGAAATGAATTGATGGTGACAAAGTCATTCTAACAAAATTAAGTGAACGTAACAGCACTTGTATATTTAGCGAGGTCGCAACGTAAAAGCCGATTACGTAACTATTAAACTGATACAATTCGATCGCACGGACTACAACAATGTCAACAAGGCCATTGTCAAACCGTGGCTAATATATACTATATACAATTACACGGAATATCCGTTCTTTTCCTAGACAATGAATACACGTAGCATCTAGGCGAGCGATATTCCAAAACGCAACTATATCAATCGAATTGTTACCATCGAATCGATAAACTCTTTTTCTCACACTATGACGTCAAACCAAAACACCTGGTGGTGTAAGAGGGACCTTATTACCTTATTATCCATTACTCATTCCGCAGAAACTGGTTTTCCGCAGAGGAAACTTTCCATTTCGTTTCCAGTGGTATGCTACATATCTTGCACGTTGTCAACTTGTTTCTTAAAAGCAGAAATCAGAGATAACAGAGAAACTGGTATAATTTCGACGAGATTTATATTTCCGTGTTATACGTACCTATGTGAAAAAAAATTACAGCTTACCCTCTTTCCCATTTCTATTATTAAAATTGAGATAAAAAGTTTCGCATATTTATAGATTTAAAATTTAAACTAATAATATATCAGTTTTAATCTTTAACTAGATTCGAAGAAATAAGGACGTATGAAAAAGTTGATTATTAAAAAAAACAAAGGTGAAACTGAATGAAAATACACGACGAAAAATAAATACCTATTGATTTCGAGCAAAAATGACACAATCTTTAGATAGATAACATTCAGGAACTACTCACGGAAAGGAGAATAATAATCACATCGGAACGGTCGAATCTAAATTCCATGCGCAAGACCTTCCGCCTCGAGCAATCGAACGCGATTTGCTAAGCCTCTGCGACAAAGCCGAGTCAGAGATAAGAAAATACGATACGTCCACGAAGCGACGCGTACTTCGAATGGCGTTACAACTCTCAACGTCCGTCCACCACGTGTCTACGTATCACACGTGTCTAAGCCACCCCTCTTTCGTGCTCGTGCCGTTTCGCCGGCTGAAGTTTCATATGACAAATTCACCGGATGCACTGCTCAGCCGTCTGACAGAAAACCTCTGGAAGAATCCTTTTTCAAAAGAATTTCTCGAGATCCATTAGACAGCGAACAATACGTTCGATTTATTCTATGACATGTAATACGTATTAACTTTGTTTTACCACGTATCTTTATACGTATCGTTAATTCTTTCGCCGTTGAGCTATACCTACTTATTTTATCTCCACTTAGTAAAGGAAACTATTTTGGAAATATTAGCAGATAACATATCATTTTTCAAATTTAAAAAAATACATATCTATAATATCTAAGTATTTTTAAAATATATCTGTATTTAGTAAATACCAGGCGTTATCCGCTTATCGTCGTAAATTTTTTTTTCTCTCATATATGTAGTCTAGAAAAAGGATGTATATTTTCCACACGTGTCGCAAAAAGTCATTTCACGTTTTATAAAATATTGTTATGTAATGTATTTCTTAATGCAAAGATTAACTTTGTCAACGCTGCCAGTATTAGATAGCGCAAACTTTATAGAAAGAAACTTTTGTTCTTCGAGGTAAACGCGATGCGATATAACTTTATCGACGTTGTCTTTACACGATAAAAGCGGTACACATGAATAGTACACGGATTAATTGTTACCGATAAAATATGAGAATTTATGCCGACTCAATCGCCAATTGTCGAGTTTCAATCCTGCGAAAAGATAGATAAACCGAAAGGAATTGATAAAAATCCATTCATATAAATATAGTAAATACAGTAAAAGAATTTTCAAAATTCAAACAATAAGTTAGCAAACAGTGTCCAAATGTAATGAGAATACTATTTTACTATTAGTATTTGTATTATATCGAATCGCGCACTGTAATGCGCAACCTAAAAGCGTAAAATCATTTAAAGTACGAGAATTTTCCACAAGAGAACATGTCAGAGATTTAATTTCACAGACTAAACGGTCAATTTCTCTCGACTGATCCATCTTACGCGGGGATGAGCACTGGCAACGCACCTATACCTCGAGAATCGCGGATACAACAACGCACGGATCGAGCGCGGCGCGCGTACTGATTGTGAGAACGACGAACGTGAAGAACGAAAAAGCGCGTCTGGTTTCGCTTTTGCCCTCCCGCCGCTCCCGCCGCGTCGCACCGCGCCGCCTCTTGCCCGGCCCGATGACGCTAGGAACACCAATCTCACGGTGTTCCGTAAGTTCCGTTCTCGGTTCCGGACGGTACAACGTACGACACTGACAAACAGCCTTTTTCTGTGATCGCGCTCTTCCTCTTCTCCCTTCTTGCGCTTCCTCGTCGATTATTCCGTCCTCCGGGAACGTTCACGTTCCTCTTCGTCCGTCTTTCCAGATCCCGATGCTCCCTCGTGCTCTCTCTTGCCCATCTGTGACCGCGACTTTCGGCCGCCGTCGACCGGCCGAAACTGACAACGGGGCGGCTAACGCGCCGTGTACGGGGGTGCTCGTTCGCCGCGCGCGACTGCGCTCCCTTTTCGAGCGTCTCCCCTTCAACTCCCACCCTTAGGCCTTACGGCCTTACGGCTTACAGTGCGAACAGGCGCGAACGCTAGGAAGGGTTGCGCCCGTCGCCGTCGCCGTCGCCGTCGCCGTCGCCGTCGTCATTAGACTCCGACCGATACCACCCCTCTATCGGCGCGGCGCGCTGGCGTATGAGTTGATTTCGGAAGAACCACTCTTGCCTGCCAGTGTTTCGTGATTCTTGCGGGAAGTTAATTAGACGCATACTTTCGAAAAAAAATCTTATCATGGGAAGATTCGGATTTACAAAAAAAAATTGTGTAACGAGTAAGAACTATGTAATCTAATATCGTACAGTGTATTATACAATTTTAAAACTGTTACATATCTATATATATATATCTTATAAATTAAGCTCACATAAAAATATAATTTCAAGAATCGCAATATTTTTTTTATAATGTATAATTTTGTAATAAAATAATATAAAGAGAAGACGTTTATAATGTAAATATTTATTTAATGGTTTTAAATAAATAATTTTAAATTTATTATCAAATTTTAACATTTTGAGCTATTTTTTATGCTGATTTAATATAAACATATAGCATACTCAAATTATAATTATTGAGAAGAATCAAGATACTAGTAAAACGTATAACTATGTTATAATGTCGACCAGAAAATTAGATGTCTAGCGTGACAACCTTATGATCCTTTTAAATTTCTCATTATAATGATGGGGAAATATGACTTTTTTTGGACTATCGATTGCAGTCGCGGAAAAGTGTAAGATCGCAAAATTCATTGTGAAATTTAAACAGACATAAAAAAAACAAGCAATTCGGGTCGAGAAAACTGGAACGTGCGCGTTCCGCCCACACCTATATCGCCGATCGATACCAACACGTTGCTTAGACTACTACTGGTATAATCAATACAGGATGATATATCTGGAATGAGAGTGAAAGAACGCTCATGGGAAACGGAGAAGTCATAAAAGCGGGGACGAACATTGACGATAAATTGTCATCGGCGGACAGTAGAATACAAGCTCGAATGACTGTCATAAAACGGCAGTTTCCTCCGAGAGATGACTGTCATCCGCGAAAGAATCACGCGCTTCGTATGACTGTGTAAAGCAACGCGGTTACGAATTGTAAGACAAATCGCTATGTAAACAGAACTATGATTCAAGAAAAATTAGAGAATTATCTAAGCTGATTTTACGAACAAATTTTTCGACAAATTTAAAATCGTTTCCTCCAATTGTAAGAAAAGATATTAAAAAAGCTATTATTTATTACGTTTCTACATTATATTGTATTATGGTGCTAAATATCTTCATATCTCGAATTTATATTTTCAAAGATAACATTTATGAAAGATTACATATATAACTATAACGTATAATATATTTTTATTATTTAATTGCGCTCTGAAAAATGAGAGCACTTTTCTTTTAATTAAATTTTAAGATGTTATTAATTACTCTTAAACTACCTATGTAATAAATACGTAGTTTCTTAAAGAAATATCAATTAAAATTCGTCTTATTTTCAATATCAATATACCTATTTACATATCTATTTATTATATCAAGTGGTAGAATAATGGAAATTTAAATAATGAAAATAATTTCTAATATTATTGTAACAATTATCGACTGAGTAGGGCTTAGTTTCGATCTGAAGTCCTATTGAAAAAAAGTAATATCTAGCTACATATGGAACAGTTTTTATTGAGCGTATCTTTTTTAGAATATGTTTGGATCATCACAATGTAATATAATATTATAAACAATGATTATTTGTCTAGAATATAAAAAAGTTAAATTAGTTATTTTTAAAAGGACAAGGAATTTTGTTGCCATCGGCCGTCAACGATAGCACAATATTACCGACAATGGATAGACTTGAAACAAGATGTGAAGTGATCAAATACATATAATATACTTTTTTTCATAGTGTTATTTTTTAAAAAGTTTTCTCTTTACATACTTTATGTAGTTGCGCTAAAAGCTATAATCATGAAATTATTCTACTTCTTTTTTCTTTAGAAAAATATCATAAATATTACATGTTATTTTTATTGAATTTCCATTCAATTTCATTATTCTACCACCTGGTAATAAATAGAAAAGATGTAAAATAATAACTGTAATAGAAATTTTGACACGAAGAAATAAATTTTACTTGCTCCAATAAGTTATAAGTATATGAGTGATATGAGAAAAGTGTAAAATTGTAAAATCGAAAATAATTGCAGTTGCTAGAAGAATTGCTTGGCAAATTTTTAAAAGATATAATCGATAATGCACGTAATAATAAGTATATCAAATTAACAAAATATCTAATGTTACACTTATTTTATAGGAATAAACCGGTTTCAGGGACAAAATATTATTTATATGTAGATGTAAGGTGTACAAGAATGATTTTTGCGTGATTTCACCACTTCTGACGTCACAACTCCCTATGATAGATGCACGTATTAGCTTCCAATATACGTATATGTTCGCTATTAATCCCCGTAATATTACCATCATTACCAACAAACCCACGCACTACGTGATCGACAACAACGCGCAATACAATTTCCAACACCTGTTGCGTAATCGTCTCGTGCGCAATCCATCGACTGAAAATAAAAAGGCTTGCTGGTCCACGAATAAGTATAAGGGAATCATCTCTCCCTCCATTCCTTTTCCTATTGAGAATAGCGCAAGGCGATTCTAAGGACCGTAGCAGAAAGGCTGACTTATAATCTTGTCTTACGACAATGTCTTACGACTTAAATATTATATCTTTAGTAACGCACAAGAACTGTCTTATCACTTATATTTTGAAAGCACTTGGTATTTATACACCTTTAAGACATAAGTCATAAGATAATTCTTGTGCATTACTAAAGACATAAGACTTAAGTCAAAAGACTTCTTTCTGTTAAAATCCTAACGATATAATTCGAATTCGATTAGACTTGCCATTTTGGTGAAAACTAACAGGATCGTTCCTCCAGAAATATTCTTACGATTTATAGCGAACTGAGAAGGTGGCGTGTTCAGCATTTCAATGTTAAAGACTCTATACATATACATTAGTAAAAAATCAGTCAAATGACTCTGATTTAAAATAACAAAACAAGCAAAAAAACAATTTTATGCTGAAACAGTACTTTTGAACATAAAATTACGAATTTTTAACGATTTCTCTTTCATTCTTGTTTTATCCTATCCGAATAATTAAAAAAATTTATCGAAAATTGGAGCATACAATTTATTCGCTATCCAAATAATCAAACATCCGAGCAATATTCGATCGAAACAAATTGTGAAATTCTGTTCACAAGATCATTTCTCATTTGTTATTTATCTTTGCAGCGTCATTTGTATTCTGCTTCGCCGACGCTTTTGTTTTCGTTGACTTTGAACTTATTGAATTAGAAAAGCATGGTCCTTGGTATCTTTTTCATTCAATACAATCGCCGACTAACATCGGCGAATATCGTCGAATAACAAAGCTTTAAAGTTTAACGAGGTATTATATACGTGAGATCTATTGCAAGTTTATAATTACATCAATGAAAATAATAATTCTGTTATTAGAGACGAGTATATCACCAAATAGATACATGAGCGATTTGCGAGAATGAGTTACAAAAATGATGTTTACAATTATATGGAAATAATAAAATTAATGATAAAAAATAGGATTGGTTGTAATCACCCAATGCTTCGTTATCGTTCAATAATGATCAACTGTAACTCACATTAGAATAGACGTAAAGATAGCGATATTTTGAAACGTTAACACATAATTGCAGAAATCACAGTGATGACAGCATATTGCAGACAGAAAAAGATTAGAAAGTGCACGTAAGAGAGAAAAAAAATATGAAAGAAATTAAATCATGTTAAAGTAAGGAACGTTATAATGAAGTAATGAAAAGAAGAAAAATAAACGTAACGAGCAAAGGACACGAGCAGAAAGAGCACCGTATAAACCAGTAAATAAGGACTGAAAAAATTTCAGCAGTATAAACGTACGTGTCAGAAAAATAAATGTATGAAATCATGAAGATAAGAGTCGCACTGAATTGACGAAAGAAAAGAATGAGAAACAAAAAGTGTGTGTCATGAGGTGTAAAGAAGAGGATGAATAAAAAGAAGAACAAGAAGGCAGGAAGAAGAGAAGGTAAAGAACGGAGCTGACAAAAGCGCACCGTTAAGGTAACAGACAACATACGGGAGGATAAAAGCGAATACGATATGAGGAACAAGGAGCAAAGACGAGAGGAAGAGTAAACTATTAAGCGAGAGAGAAGTGCGCTCGAAGGGAAAACGAGCGGACGATCGACAGGTGCTGCGAAGAATTTCTGCAGCATTACTTTATAGTTTATACTGTTTATAGTGCAGTCGTCCGGATCGTCCCGTTCGTCTAACGGGTGGTCGCGTTTAATGCGCTGCGCATTAATTTCTCAACACGACAATTCAAAGAGAATATCAAAATAGAAATGGATCATTCAGCTTATAAAAGTGTGGTAAAATAAAGTAACTCGTGGTGCGAATTAATACTGTCGCCATCGCCGTCATTGCTTGTCTCACGCATGTGATTGTGTCCCGTCACTGATACGACCAGACACGAGAGAAACTCGATCTTATTCTGCAGATAAATAATCCAATAAATAATACTCATATATTAAAATGATATACTAAAGTGTTGCTTTTTAACAAGAAAGAAACATTTAATGTCCAAATAAGAATGTTCCAATGTGCTTTTATTCATTAAAATTAACTTTGTACGTATTGAAGATAATCAGGTGATAAATGTGACTGTAAAAAGAAAGGTAAAAGAAATAGCATTTTAAAAGTATTTTGATATTTTGTTTAAATATAATCAGATATCAGATATATGAAAAAAAGCTTTGTATCTTATATATATATATCATCATAATTGCATTATAATCATGATAGTCCAAGTTTTATATATATATATATGTTGATTTTAAATACGTTTTCTAAACGATTATAAAATAATATAAAAATTAGATACGATTAGGAAACATAAAGTGTATATGAACCATAAACCAATCTGAGAGAATTAATAAAGATAATTATTAAAGTGAATTATAGAAACTAAAATTGATTTCATAAATTCAAAAAAATATTTAAAAAATACTTTAAATTAGCTACAATTATAAATAAAAAACAAAGAAAAAAACTTTATTAATCTCTCAAGATTTCTATTTCAGTATTGATATCGCAATTTCCTGATTCGATGTAAAGATTCAATCGCAGCATGCAAACAAGTTCAAGAGCCGCGAACGCAATCTTACCATAAAAACTCCTTCAGTACGTCTATTTATGTACCGGGTGTTCGCGGAATTTCAAGTGTACTATTCATGGATTTATAATTTATTACTCAAACTCGTACATAACATCAAAGTCATTTTAATTTCAGATTCAATCGCTGTTCTGAATCTTCACCAGTATAACGAACTTGGCACGTACACGATGATAATGAAGCTTGAACGTAATAATTAATTCACATATCGTGCTCTAAGCATCGCGTTTCTCGCGATGTGTTAATGTTATGCAATAACTGCGCACGAAAAGTAACGTTTCGGTAAACGAGACAAAAAGTGCTGTTAATGATGAGATCATCACTGTTTCAGGTATAACGCGAATATCAATCCAATTCAAAATAGTATTATAAACACATACGGTATT
This sequence comes from Acromyrmex echinatior, assembly GCF_000204515.1. Next base: position 63,919 of record NW_011626984.1, read on the forward strand.
AATGATTAATATAACAATTATAAACAAGATCAGCCGATGTTGATAACTGATTGAGCCGAGTCAGATATCCGCGTAACGGATGTTAATTACTTTTTATGTAATCACACTCATGATATTAGTGCCGCACTATTGCTGTTACAGCTATAAACGATTCAGCGGTGAGTAATTCATACTTCATTATAATTGTCGTCCCGTTTATTGTACTCGTTCACGGTACTTTCTCCAATATGATTATCGAAAGCATAATCATACTGTGATTAGCAGTCGTATTCGCGATGTCAAAGTCGTCAAAATCTTTTTCGCAAAGATATCACGTCGCAATGCGTCGCGTTGTACTTGTTATACTTGTTACATGGCGCGTTTAGGTCGAGAGAACATTCAGCCCGACAGATCCGATAATATCGCACTTTCTATGCTTTCCAATGTACCGGGAATACATTTCGCCCACGCTAATAGTCCACGATTTACGCAATCTTTCCTTGCAAATCAGAATGAAATAGGCATGAGCGTTTTACATGGGAATCCGCACGGCGAATCCGAAGAAAAGTGAAACCAATGAGGGAGTAGTAGTAAGATGAATAAAGCTTTAAAGTATATGTGCATCGAACTCGATTGATATTCGCTCGGTTGGTCACCGGAGAGAAAGTGGCCGCGACATGACGGACATGATTTTCGTCGCGCGAAAATAGCGCGTCTGATGATTTACGTAGCCTACGAGCGTGGTAGGATATTTATGGTGGCCGCCATCCGTCCAGAGATTATCCGGTCGACTGATGCGGAAATAACGACCAAATACGAAAGTTGGTGTTTTACGAACGGGCCATTACGTCTGCAGCTCGATCGTCGTACTCGTGGTACTCGCCTCGACCCGTACCGGTCGTAACGCCTGTAACGACCGAGTGCCAGCGAGTGCCAGCGAGTGCCGAATGCAGAGTGCAGAGTGCAGAGTGCGTTTCCCGCCTGACTGCACCGACTGCACCGACTGCACTGGCTGCACCGACTGCACGGACAGCGATTCCGCAAGCTAGACCTTGCAACTGCAAATGGCATACAATACGCCGCTCCTTTTCACCGCGCGAACATATTACTACGTATTACTACGTATTACGCGCGATTAAATGAGGCACGTTTAATCCATGATAGTCTCGCATTTTCAACAAGTAGGGGAGACCGGAGTTAGTTGACTATAGGGGTAAGTAGAATAATTGAGGCTACATTAAAAACAAAACACACGAGACACGCGTAAGCGACTGCCGCTAAGTTTGCTGTAACATCTTGCGATTTATGATAGAAGTTATGTCACAATTTTAAAAAATCGTACACCTAAGTAAATATTTTTATTCTCGAAGTATTTGTTTTACAATCGTATATGATTATCTGAGATATTTTCTACTTAGTAAGTGTAGTTCTTACTTAAAATCCAACAGATTTTTTTTTTTATGTGTCTTTATTACTGTATATTGTCAGTGTTTTGAAAAATAAATGGATGGAGTAGTAGACTAAGCATAGAACTGTATGACTCATTTAGTGACGACTCTTATAGTACTTACTCAAAATTTTATTCCTTTGAAAAGATTTTTCTTGGCAGTAAATGTTATAAGTTTAGTTCCCTCCTGTCCAATCTTTCTCGAAAACTAGGCTCATCCAACGTGTTTTTGCACGAAATGAACAAATTTTGCAAAAAGAAGCATTGTTTTGCCCTCCGAAGAGAATGTTTGTGTTTAAAATATATTTTTATAAAAGTTTTATTAATATGTAGCCAAAGATGTAGCTTAAAATACATTAATCTTTAATTTAATAATCTTAATCGAATTATCCCGATCGCGGGGCTAGTTGAATCAGATGGAATGCATTAGAAAAATGCATTTTTTTCATGTTAGTTATCAGTTTCCCCTTATTAAAATATTATTAGGTAGTCAAATGTATGTAGTAACTGGTGTAGAATTAATTTTTTCGATAAGTCTCTTAATTTCGTCTGTAAAAATTCGAAACTGAAAAATGAGTCTATTAGCCCCGGTCTCCCCTACTCGACTGTGCTCGATGCGACGAGTTTGTGCGACAACGCACTATTTCGCGTAATAATATACGCAATCTAATAAACTGTAAGAAACGAAGAAAACTCCAGGCACGAATAAGAGAGAAAATACATTACGTGAAAGAGACGTTTTTAACAATTAAATACATCGATAGCCTTAATAAATCGCAAATAAATAATACGATTGCTTGACTTTAAGATAAAATAATAAAGAAAAAATAGTTGAGTCTCAAAATCTGCGAATATACCTATAGTATGTTGGATTCACGAGCATATGAAATTCATATACTAACCTGGCTATGCGACGGACTTCTCAGCGGAGACGTCGAATCGCGGAGACGATAAATCTTCCTCGACGAGTGAGTCTCCTTTCGCTCGCGTTCAGCGGCGACGTATCTCTGTTTTGTTTTCTTCTCTCAAGGAAGAGATCTCTCTTCGGAGACGCGCGCGATCACCATTCACCGAAAGAACGCTGAAAGAACGAACGGCAACGGACGCGTATCGCATCGGTCTTGCGTGTCGCCTCGGTATTTCCTTAGCTCGATATTTCATCCGTTCTTTTATACCGTCGTCCTTTTGACTCGGCGACGAGCGTGACGGAAAGAGTATCTCGAGACACACCACAAAGAGAGGTAGGTAGGTAGGTAGGTAGTAAGTATAGAAGCGGAGACGACGCTGAACGGAGGTAGGTGTGTTCAGACGTTGTTCCACGCCGAGTGGAATGAAGTCTAATCGGCAGGATACCGTTTTAACGAACCTCCGAGTGCCTTAATAAGTGCTCGTGCAGGTAATTGACAATGACCTGTCAGTCGGCGGCGTGCGCGACGTTATCGCGGTTCGAGCAGTTCGATAGATAATAAAAATGTCTTCGGAAGCCACTGCTTCGTTTACAATCGGCGCCTTATTATTGCATTACGCATCGATATATTATCTTAATGATCTTTTAATTATAATTACTTCTCGCATAAATACATTTCCTCCAGATAGAAAGGAATCACAAATAATCCTTTGTTCCTTACGTAACTGCTAGAATATGAGTCTCAAGTCAGCGAAATATTGTACGTGACTCCTATTGTGACAATTCATTTATCTCCTCTTTTGCATGGACAATTTGCAAATTTTATTACTGACGCACAATCACGCAATCGGTTATTGCGTGATCATTTCCACATCTTATGTCCACTCGACGAAAATGTAGATACTATTCACGTGGATCTCCGCTCTGCATTTGGCTCTTTTCTCATCAAGAAATCGGTCTGGTCGATTCTCGATTCTGTCCCTACACCTTGCGAAGAATATCGCGATATCAAGATTAATAGGCGACGCACTCGCAGCAAATTCGTAAATACGATGAATTCTCGGCAGGCGACAACAGCGCAACAACGATGACGATCTCGTTATCGCACTCGATACGAAACGTTATCATCACGACGACAACGACGACGACGACGACGACGAAGATAGCACGGCGTATCCGAGCGTGCCCGAAGCCTTCATGCCGTGGTAAATGGTGCGGAAATCCAGGTTGCCGAGCATCGACGTGCGTCGATCTGAAGCCGGACGAGTAAGTATGAGTAAGTACAAGCCGATCCACCTTCCTCGTCCCTGACCTGCTCAACCGACGACCTCGATGAATCACCTCGGAAGCTGGTCTGGTCGACAATCGACGAAAGTTCACACGCGAGGGAGCGAGAGCTTCAGTCTCTTTCAATCTTTCTCTCTCTCTCTCTCTCTCTCTCTTTTTTCTTGCCGCTTCACTTTACGATGACCTTCGATGAGATTCCCGCTTCGATGAAACGATTACTAAGATACAACGTCAATGTACGATAATGCACAATGTTTAGAATTCTAACATGAAATCCAAAAATTTATGTCTCATAAATTCTTCGAAAACTTGGAAGATTTTTAACGACAGTTTTGAAAACATCGAAATGATCGTGTTCGATTTATTTTGTATCACGTCTGATCGCGTTGAACAGGACACCAAACCACTTTGCTCTGTCGATTTGTTCGTGAAAATTGAGACGAGAGGATAGTCTAGACGATTCTTTATGTGCGACAAGATACTTCGGAAAACTTTTCAAACGAGATGCAATCGCGACGCGCTTGTCTAACTTGTGAAAACTTGCAATAATTCTTCGTGAAACGTGTCTACTACATGAAGCATAAGCACGTTTAATCAAAGTTTTGATCGGTACACAACATACAAACGAAGGAAGTTGGAAACGATCTCTTCCGCCTCGTCGTTTCGACGACCTTTGAGAAACGTGAAGAAGAGGTTTTCGTTTGAAACGATTGAATATAGAAGGCAATAATCACGGCAGATTTGGAGATGTTTCTCTTCTCTCTCTTTCTCTCTCTTTCTAGCAAAAGATGAAAAGTACATTCATTCGATAACAAGAGACTTCTTCTTGCCAGATCATACGTGGAGATCAAGACGAGGTATTATCCTGCGACCTTCCGTATCGTACATTTGCGAGGTTTATTCTCTTTTTCAAGTGATTCGCTCCGGAGCCTCTTCAATAACAGAAGATCGTCTTCAATAACGAGGAAAATGATCCCTGGATGAAGACGAAGAGTCTCAATGACGGAAGATTACGTTGCAATGGCCAACCAGATACCGGACTGGTCGGATAAGAGCTACTTCGTCCTGTCGAATCATTCAAGGAGATTAAGTCGAGATTACATTCTACCGAAGGTACCGCTGAGAGGAGATTCGATTATGGCACACTCGCGTCACTCGGCAACATTCAATAATTCCCGGTATAAAACGTGCGTCTACGTGAAGAAGAATAAGTGCGATGCAACGTAATGAACGTGCATGCGCGCCTTTCGTGATATACGAGTATCTCGCTAATCTGCAACGGTATCGCGTGCACGTTCAAGACATCAGCTGAACGTTTGTTAGCACTTGCGTGCCAATTTCGAATGGTCGAACTGCGCAAAACTAAACTGTGCGTCCAGTGTAGACATTTTAAATTGACAGTCAAACTTTTGCGCAATTTTCTTTGGTACACACTACTATTTACGGTGTATCCAAACCATCTACATCATTCGGACTAGTGGCACATTCACACATTTTATCTCACAGATTTCGATCGCGCTCGATAACCACTCACGATAGCATTGAACGATCTATCCGATCGATCGATCACCGATCTTTCGCGCGCAACGATGCGGCTGCGCGCATGTCTGCGAAAATCGTGAAAACGAATGCTCGTTTCGAACCGAACCGAACCGAACCGGACGGCGCGGCCGCCGCGCCGTTGAATCCCGGATGACTTGGAGCAACTTGGAGCCACGGACAGTCACGGACAGTCACGGACAGTCACGGGCGCGCATGGAATACGATAAACCGAGCGCACTGGAGCGCAGGTAAGAGCGGATTTCGAACAACTACGTGCCGGTCGGAAGGCGGCGTTTCTTTCTCCCCTGCATCGGCTCGCCGCAGAGAGAGGGAAAATGGCGAAACCATGGAGGTGGAGGTGGAGGTGGAGGTGCTGCTGCGAAATACGCGGGGGAAGGGATGAAAGGATCTATGATATTCCCGATATCGCCGATCGAGATCGGTGCCTCGGTGGTGACTGGTGGCTATATCACGAGAAAGGCTTCGCTCGACGAAAGCACCCTCTCATGTTTTTATCGGTTTTCCATCAACGTTCCCATCAGCTTCTTACACGTGGAGCACGTGGAATTCTGCCCATCTCACTTTTATGGAAATCTCTATTTCCATAAAACTCGGTCACCTCGCGTATACAGATTTCCAAGGGAGTAAGGAACGTCCATGTCATAAGGACATTCCTAAACGTCCTTCGGATAAAGCGTGCTTATTTTTATCTTTTCATATTTTCAATAATTAACTTTGTTTCATTGAGCACAAAATAAGTTACGGATCAACAAAATCATTTGTTTGTTAAAATGCAAGCATAGTTGAAAAAAATTGTCCCATTATACGATATATAAATGATAATGTAATATAAATATAAATATAATATAATTTTTTAAACTTATATATTTCACAGAAGATTTTTTTTTATTTTTATAAATTATGTTATCATATAACGTATGCGTTGAGTTCTTTTAATTAAAGCTGTCATAAACTAAACGAAACGTTAAACTATTCGATCCAAAAATTTAATTTTAAATAAAAGATATCGGAAAGATGTCTATTAATTATGTAAAATACAAATACATTTTGGAAAAAAAGGTACGTTCCACAGACAATGTCGCTGCTCACTCAAGTCGCAATTTTACGGGTAGTGAGTCAACTAACCCCCGACAACTAACTGTCAGTTGGTTCCTGTCTAAAGCAACAGGTGCTCGTCAACCGCTGGCATGTGGTAGCCGCACGAACGTAAGGCGGCATGCATCTTTTACATTTTAAGTCACGATATTTTCGGGATCGCAAAATACCATTATAATTTACATTTTAAATTTTTCGTCCCTAATGAGAAATATTCTCACATGCGCCTTAACGTAAAGAGATGGTAAATAAATTCCCCGCCAATTCCTTACCAATCCTTTAATTATCCATATATTGTTCTGCTGAAAGGGATTTACATTAATGGGATTATAACACCTATGCGCGTAAATCTACAAATGGTAATCTTAAATATGCATTCGATATATAATATTTTTTGCCACTTATATAGTGATCGGTAGACTTTTCTCTCCACCTTTCTACACGTACGGTAGATAGATTATATAAAATATCGTCGTACAAAATAGTAGTAGTATCACCTATCAATTTCGTTCCAACGGATGACCCTATACACAGTATCGATTGCAATCAATGTTCGTCGCGAAATACTTGCACTCTACTCTTCGAACCCGCGAGAATTCTAATTGTAAGAAACATATTCCCACGACTAGAGAGAGAAATTAACGATTTGTGGTCCTTTGTATTTCGAAAAGCGCTTGCGGCGGTCCTTCGCCTTTCTAATATTCAAATATTCCAGTAAAACATAAGATATATTTAAAAGAATGACTTTAAGAATGACTTTAAGAAGGTAGATTAGTGCGCTTGTTAGAGACACAATAATCTTCTTTATATAGCACCTTTTTTAGACGTATTATTTTATCACTTTACATATATCGACATGGAATAACTTATATTTAAAATATAAATTCTCTCTTCTCTGTACTTCTTCTTTGTTATATTTCACGAAATAGAAATGTGTATACGTGTATACCTTGAAGAATTTTGCCAGTGTTAATCTTTGTACTATTGTAAATTGTTATAATAAATAAGCGTGAGAAATGGATCTTGTGCAGGATAGGATCACACAATGAACGAACGAAACTGAAAAGACGGGAAACATTGTACTATGATTCAAGTTTTATTAAACAAATTAAATACAAAAGATTTTCTGTTGCTTGCTGTCCGCGTTATACAGACGAATATATCTCGGGGTTATAAATAATTAATTAAAACAACAGAACGAGGCATGGTATATAAATAAAATAAAGAAAGAAACGGTGTGAGCGGAAGAAAATGCGGCCCGTCTTAACTTCCATTTCCCGAACAGTAAACATTCTCGCGTGTTCGCATTATATTGTTTCTTATCAAAAATCACTAAAAGAAAAAGAGCAAGAATTAACTATAAAGCGTCCAGGCTTTTTTAATATATCCGAGACTAAATTTATAATGCTATCACAAGGTATACATGATTTTACTGAAACATGAAAGTGAAATTTCCACTGAGAATTCTGCGTTCCAACTGATATCGTAAATAGCATATTTACATTTTATGTGCTCTTATATCAAAATTCCTGTTCTTTACAAACATTTCTTGCATTAAAAACAAAATTGTTAGAAATATGTATCTCATTTATAATATATAAGCAAAATAGTATTTTCGATATCCAGAATTCCCAAATAAAAATTCATTAATTTTTCTCGAAAGTTATAAATGCACGTGGAATGACAGAACCTGGTACGCCTAAAATGCAAAAGATAATTAAAGAAAGAACAAAGATAAAAATAGATAAATATTTGTCGCATCAGACTTGAAGAAAATGATTTAGTTTTTGACGCTGCATGACGAAGAACCTTAATTATCAGTAAATACGCTTAAAATTTTTTTTCGAGAACGTTGGATATTAATATTTAAAAGTCGTTAGGATATGTACAAAGAGATATAATATATGAATATGAAGTGTGTGTGTTGTGTGTGTGTGAGTGTGCGTGTGTTTGTGTGTGTATGTAATTATATTGAATTCCTGTCCCAAAAGACCGAGCTGAACCATATATTCCATCTCGATCCTTCAGGATCAACTACATCGAAGAGTAACACAGTCTTTGTTTTCGAAATTGATCGTTTAATAAAAGACAGAAAACAGAATTAAAAGATAAAATAAACTTACATTAATAAATAATGATAAAATTTAATAGCGATTCATTAAACGAGGATTTTGTGTTTTTTTCTTTCTTTTTTTTTTGAGATAATTAAGAGGAAGGCAAAACGAAGTTTGGAATGTAATTAATGGTAGAGATAAAAAAAACTGTGTTGACTCTTAATACTCTTTCTTTTTGTCTTTCTTTTTCACATACACATTCATTCTTTCGCGCGTTTTTTCGATTTCCGTATATTTGGCAATCGTAAAAACGGTGCCTGGGTAATTAGGCCCTCTTTGTTAACGCATCGATACATATCGTGCACGCATTACAATTTCTTTATAATACTTAAAAAGACTCAAGTCTCATGTAAGCAGGACAAGAGCGTGTGTGTGTGTGTGTGTGTGTGTGTGTGTGTGTGGGTTGGTGTGTGGGTGTGTGTGTGTGCGTCATGCATGTGTACGTACACACATTTGTATCTGTGTATATTTAATATACATGGCTAAATCTACTGTAATAAAGCCAACCGCTTCTCTCGTATCGACATGTAAAGTAACGAAAAAATGTTATTTCTTATTTTTGTCTTTATCCTCGAATTCTACGAGATACAATTTGAACAAATTTCTTTCGTATGTTGCAGATTACACTTGAAACAAATAATCCCAATTATTTATAAAATAAAGAATATAAACCCGATGATAATCGATGTAAATTAGTATCGAATTAAAGGTTGAAAAATAAAAAAAGGTTAGAAAAATAATAATTTATTTACAAGTTAAAATTAGTTATGCATTCTATAAAAATAAATGGAGCAAAGTATATAATTTCGTGACGTGTAAACGAATACGCTTAAAAAGATTACGCGATTCTGAAAAATAATTACCTCGATCGTAGACTTCGAGAAACTCTTTTTCTTTTGTACTTGATTACGTCGTTATTAAAATTCGCGAAAGCGTAAAAGTACATCAACTTTCCTTATAAAATTTAAATTGTCTGTACCAGAGTCAGATTGGCAATAGAAATTTTTTAAAAAGGAAGGCGCTTAAAATGGAATAAACCGTTTCGACTAACGTAAACGAAATCTAAAACGATTATGAGACATTTCCATTTTTTTTTACTGTTAAAAAGACGAATCTTTTTAATTATTAAATATATAAAGTGTGTTTGATGAAACTATTGTTTTTTGTGTTTAACACAAAAGCTAATCGCACTATTCTAAATAATGAATCTTTGTCTCATTTCTCGTAATTTCTTTACTTCTCTTCCCTAATTACTATAACACTACGCTATTTACACCAACTTATGCTATTATGGGACACTAAAGATTAGCCTACTAAGTATATATTACAGAACACGCCGTCATACTTTCTCTGGCGACACGCAATATATATATATAACATCTTTGGACTTGGTTTTATTACACATTTATATAGAATATTACGATAATTTTCTCTCCTTCTCTCATCTAATTCGCTTCTCGCTACCTCGTGAAAGCCCACGAGCGCTTATTTGAGAAACGTTTCTTCAGTCTAATAAAAGAAAAGTATTCTTCTCCTACCGTCTTTTCTCTTGCTTACCGACATTTGCCAGTTATTTGTCGCTTTCCACGATACGTTGTATAAATATTTTAACGCTTGAGATTCTCGGTGATTCCTTCAGGTTCGTCGCGGTGACCCTTGGAAGACAAGCGTTCTGTTTAAATAAGAATAAACGCCTTTTCTCATAGTAAAGTCTAAGGTTCCATCAACATGAAAAATTGGCCCACGCCTCAAGAGAATGTCATGACATGTTAAAGACCAAAAGCCATCGAATTAGGATGCTACAAATGCAAAACGACATTCGCCGTTATAAGAAGAAAGTTCGTAAGCGTTATCGATCTTTCTTGCATTCTCTTTTCGCTTAACAGTTCGCGCATGGCATCATCCGGCAACGATTTCTCTTTTGGCCGTGCAAAAAAAAACAGTATGACAAAATTAACTAAACGATAATTGAGACTCGGCGAAACTCGTGGATCATTTAAACCGCCGACACTTGAGCGTCCTCGTCATCTGCAACATTTCAAAATGTGTTTCAGTAAATGACATTCATTAAAGTAATGAAAAAAAAAAATATGATGAAAGTACGAGAGAGAGAGACTCTAATTTGTATCAATAAAATTTAACGCGTGTAATGCTGCTTCATTTAATAATATCGGAATAAAATATATCATAAAAATATTTCAATGCAATGTTACAGTGATTCACAATGCCAAGATTTCTGCTAAAAAAATAAAAGCTATTGCTAAAAATTCCATGCTGCATAACGCAATATTATATGCAATATTTATTGTGTGTGTGTGTGTGTGTGTGTGTGTGTGTGAACACACAAAGCAATTTACAAGATGTAACAATAAATTTCTAGAATAATTTTGTTTCCATCAAAGTGGCAAGTAAACCGATACTTCCCGAAATCCAGATCCTCTCGATCTGCATGCAAAGGATAAACATTATCAATCGTTTTAGTTATTGTACAAGTTAATTTTTTGTAAAGTTTTTTTTGTATTAATAAAAAGTGGAATAAACTTTAGGACTAAAAAATCAAATTTTAAATTGATAATATTTTTAGTGAAAAGTAGCAAATCGTAAACAGATATTTATGAAAAGTTGATCAAAGTTTACTTTTTTCCCTAAAAATTTTATAGATCTTTCCAAATAATATTATGTTCAAAATCGGAACACAAGATGTCTTAAGGAGACATATTTAAAATATTATATTGGGTCATCTAAAAACCGCGGATACTTTTTAGATGACCCAATATATTCTCTCGTTTTGGGGACATGTGTGATGCTCTAAATTTGTTTTAAATTGCATTCCATTTTTCTTATAACACGAGATACAAATACGTCTTTACACGAACCAACTTGTAAATGACTGAAATGATTGATGATGATTAATTTACGTATGCAGAGGGGAGAGGGAGATTCAAGTTCACACAATGGTGGAAAATAATGTAAATGATTTAAAATATTGTAAATCGAACTTTGGTGAAAACAAAATTATTCTCAAAATTTTATTATCACATCTCATATATGAACAATTTATATATTTTTTTTTCATATCATTATGCGTTAGAGTCTCTCACCTAATAGGGCGATGCCTATAAATATAAGATATTGCATTTCTTTCTCAAATTCTAAATCTCATTACTTTAAAAAAAAATAGATCAATTCGAAAAAAATAAATAGTTGATGCAAACGAAAATGAACAAAGGATAAAACGTGCGACAGGGACAAGCAGCAAATCATGCCTAGACATCACGCAAAAAATAAACAAATCGCAAAATTTAATATATCGTAACGTTTCAATGCAAAGTTCAATGATGATAGGCAAGCTTGTGTATTATGCAATGATCATTAACATAAATATTGACATAATGCAAACAAACATGATTATACATCACAAAATTATGTGATTATGCTTAATGAGTGCTACATGACGATCACACTGATTAAATACAAATTTTACAAACATATTATATAGATATTATATAGATATTTCGCTAATTTTACAAATATTAGATATAGTATTTATTTACATTGTGTTGTAATAACCACATAATATCCGTTAATTGCTAACTGCTATTGTATTTATAATTACGTTCAATATTGTGTTCAAAAATGTATTTGTTGTTATGCTCAAGATTTCGTTTCAATATATTAAGTATGTCATATATTATTACGTTTTCTTAAAAATAGAAAAGATTATTTCAGAAGAAGTGGCTTGCAAATATTTCTAAATTAGCATTACATATCAGAATAAAAGATTATAGTCCTAAAAAAAATAGTTATAAATATAGTTTTATATATTCAAAATAATAATCATTTTCAATGCACGCACGATAAAATAAAATATCAAACAGGAAAAAGTAATAAAAATGTTGTAAATTAATAATCGTGAGAGTACAGTTTTAACGAAAGCAATTCTGACAGTAGTGAACTGACAGAGTGCTTTCACCAACAAATCAGCACTCTTCGTGCGTGAACGTTGACAACGAGAACGTAAGAAGCCTCAACGAGCGTAAACCGAATATATGTGTGTATGAGGGTGAGTATGAACCGTGTGTAAACGGTACAACGATTTTGCTAGATGTAGTACCATCTTCGTGATCGGTTCCTCGATAGGTGACCCCCTCGTGGCTGTTAGCACGACCGAGTCTGTGCAATCTCGCCATCTGCTGCGCAACTTTGTACGCCGGTGGTTGACGACATTGCGGTGTGTTACTCATGCCGGATCGTATCGACGACGTCATGTTACCCGCCATGGCACCCATCGTCGTCATTATGGTCGTGGTCCCCGCTCCAGGCGGTGGCAGCGGAGCTGGCATCCCTAGGCCCATGTTTACTCCTAATCCCGTAGTACCTGAAAACCCTCGACTCTCTCGATCTCTCTTTCTCTTCATTCCGCGCCGCCTTTCCTCACCTTCTCAACATCCTCTCGTTGATAAAGTAATTCACCTGCCATCGCGGACGTAGATATTTGTAAACGAGCGAGAATATTAAGAGAAGTAAATTAACTTATTCCCACTTCTACTCATTCCAATTAACAGAGTAGGTATCAAGACCCGAAATATCTTGTATATTATATAAAACTATATATAACATTAAATATTAAATGCATTATCTTGCAAAATAAATTATATTCAAAAAATAGAGCAAAATAAAAAGTTCTTGTTTTTACAGCATTTTACAATTAGTTCACTCTCTATGCATTTATTTACACTTTTGCAACGCAATATTCATTTATGCGTTGTTACCATCTCTTCTGTTAATATTCAATACGGCCATGTTGATTGAAATTTTTCTTTTATCTTTTTCATCTTTTTCATTTTAGTTAGAAGTAATACAAAAAAGTTACATCACTCGAATAATCATTGATGCCCGTTTCTTACTAATATAGATTAACTTTAATCTCGATTCAACTTATTCTTCATCTTTTTCTAATTCTTGAAACTAAAAAAAGATGAAGAGTTGCTAGAAACGAGTTTGAAAAAGATAACAAATAATCGTGCTCGCGCTTACAGCCAAGATCCACAAGAAATACGATACGCGAGTTTAATGGAAACCGCAAAAGACATTCATTGCTACCCGCCACACAATCTACCCAAGAGGAAAGAAAAAGCACAGATATATATTAGTATTCTGAAAAGAACACTCAATTATCTCCGCTAATACTACGGTATACGCAAATACGCAAATGGAACAAATTGATGCAACGCGTCTTGCATTTCTAGGCCATACTAGAAACGAACGTTAGTGCTACATTTAGCTAGCGTGCGTACCAACAGATTCGTTCGATAATTGATAGTTTTACACACACGGCAACGTCACGCACCAGAGACTAAACACAGATTTTTCTCGAGAAAGACAATCTCAAGTTGCTTACAAAGCTCAAGCTATATAAAGATGCTGAAGACCAAGATTACTTCTACCATACGCAATACTTCAACATGTTTCACATGCATGAGCCATACTGTTTGCACCTTCAAAATAATGTATTCTGCTTTGAAGCAGCAAAGACAACAAAATCAATGAATCAATGCAGGCCAGTCAGACGAAACAGGCAGACAGTCGCGAACTCACCTTGAGGAGTTGGGGGTTGGTGATGATGATGATGAAGAAGATGATCGTGATAATGTTGGTGATGGTGATGATGGTGATGATGATTGTGGTTGTGATTCTGATTGGCAGGAAGCGGAGGTAACACTGCTACCGCGTGAGGAAACGGAGGTGCTCCGCCTCTTATAACAGACCCTGCACCATACAGAGGCCACATACGACATATTTTTTTTTTTTTACAAAATTTACAAACTTGTGCCGCTACTGAAAACGCGAAAAAATCCTCGGAACGAATCATCTTTATGCGATACAAATATTTTCAAAAGCGCATGATTATTATGACGAATAACGCATGAAATACCGCCTGCGTGATCAAGCAAGTAGTAATAAGCTGTAAAGCGAATCTTAGAAGCATCGGAATTTTAAAAAGCGATTAAAAGCACAGTTATTATGCAGCACTCGATGACGCGAATATCGATACAATGTACGGCACGCAAGATTTAGTAATAATATTTCATTCTTTATGTGCTCGTATGATATTTACATTTTACAATAATCCGTTTAACATTTGAAGGTACGTGGCCATGGGACATACGTTTTTCAGCGAAAAAATTTAGCCAATGACATAGTAAATAATTATAATAAATAAAATAATTCATCAACGAAAACTCTTAATATGTAATATTTAACAGAAAGCAACAATTAAAATTTTATATATATATATATATTTATTTATTGTATAAATAATTTATAAACTCAAATCGTAATCGTGAATATTCAAGAATAGATATTAGACTCGGACGGTTTAATTCTCAACGCTAGCATCAAACACGAAAATCACTTTCATATTTCTATAGCATGAAAATCTAGACACACCAAAATAAATAATGCACTAGTTTCGATTCTAAATAATATCAGCAGTACTTTTATTCAATATAAAACGATTGACACGTAACCATCTGACAACATAAAAATAGATAATGTAAAAATTAAAGCCAATGTAAAATAATATAAATATAAACGGACAGGTGTGTAAATAACTATAAAAATCTTACGTAATAAAATATATCCAGCTTTCGTCATGAGCGCGCCAAGAAAAATTCAATTCATTTTTTCGGTGCCAATTTCCGGTCCGATGGCATCGAACACCACGAAAAAACTACTATGTCTCTACTACTCTACTACGGTATGTCTACGGATCGGGCAAGAGGAACAGCACACGAGCACACTTCGCCATAATCCGTTCTCTCGTTTCACTCGCGCCTTTTTGATTACGTACCTTGCAGAGCGGAGTGCCGTCTTTGCGGTGGCGGTGGGCTGCCGCCCGCTTCCACGCTGCTCCCGCTGTGGCTGTCCAGTTGAGTGCTATGACCACTGTCACTGCTCGTCACCGAACCTACGCACAGGTTCCCAAGACACTTCTATCACTACACACGTTCTAACCGAGGGATTACGCCCTGACGCAATCGCTAAACGATCCTATTGTCTAGTCACATTCGCCTCATAATCCGTATCTTTTGTTCTAAACTGTCTCACAAAGAGAGCCGATGTAAGAACCTAATTTAAACTGATTACTTTGCCACACTTCAATTGCACGTCTCTCGCACATTCCTATCTACATTTCTTTCTTGCTGTCTACAAGCCTTTATATCCTATCATTGACAGAGCGTAATCGACAAGTATATCTTATGTGCGCGACTGTACGCCGTATTTAAAAGTAATCGATGATATTTTACTAATTCCCTATACAACGTTCAACTTATACTCATTTAAATACTTAATTTATCATTCAATTTAGACTACGGCTGTGCAAATTATTTTATTTTCTATAACATTGACATATTAAAATTATCAGGATTTATTCAAAATTTTCTACTCCGAATGCAGCGCTTTAGATACACCGATCTCATTAAAATATAACTCCGTATGTCCCATGGTATGAAAGTTTTGAGTCGAAGCCGCAGTTCATGAAATTAAGTTCGAGATATCTCTCGCTCTCTCTCTCTCTCTCTCTCTCTATCTCTCTTTCTCTTGTGACGTCGGATTGAAAAGAAAAGCTCGCGCTATAGTAATCGGCGTACAAGATGCGTGTGTGAGTGTCGTGTATATATGAATCAACTAAATAACATGGAACATTTATGAATTGCGTAAACGGCTGTGCAGCGTGCATAATAATGAGACTTCTTGTTGCGAGACCTGACCAGTGTAAGTAACGAGCAACGAAAGTGCGTGATGGTGCTTTGCGAGATGCGTGTCTAAGTCAATTTAATCGATTAACATCTGTCCGTCTGTCAATATGATCTAGAAAGTCAATATGATCCATAAACAAAAAACTATTGAAAATACACAAAATAAAATAACTGAGATTTATTTAGATGGAATCCATCTAAATGTATCTTTAAAAAATTCTAAAAAGGAAAATTATATTGTATCGGACAGCATCTCGCTTCAAACCATTTCATAAAGAAAAAAAAATCGTACTCACCACTTGTTAAGGTTTTTCTTAGAGGCTGGAGATTGCTCAAACTAGTTACACTACTGCTCTCTGCACTGAGATCGACAGGCGGTGGTAAGCTGGCAGGTGTATCACTGTGGGATCGTTCGTGCATTGGTACCCTGCTGCCGGATCCTACTCTTCTAGGTGCACCTGGACTAGGTTCTAAACCGCTCGAATGCAAGGCTAATCCCGGTACAGGTAACGGAGGTGCACAGTGCTTAGGTTGATATGGTCGTGTCTTATGAGGATCAGACAGAGCCAACATCTTCCTAACTGCTTGTGGCGACGCAGCGCCGAATTTTGTACCTAAAACAATCCATTATGTATATAAATACAAATTACAAAATAAATTCTTCAAAAAATATATTACAGTGCAATTGAGCAAATTCACCCCAACCTTGTATACTCTTCCTGCCTTCACTGGTACTACTGGCGCTACTGGTAGTCGACAGAGTAGGCGACGGATGTCTCCTTCCCCGACTGCCACCCAATGGTACCGCAGCTGCAACTGCAACGGCTCCTGCATGTGGTTCGCAATCAACAGAAAGTTGATGTAACCGTTCTTCGTCGGTGATCACTTTCATGTTCGCGAGATAGGCCTTCACTCTTCGAACCATCTGTGCTTCCTCAAACATTTTTTTCGGATTTGGTGCAGCCGTGGATTTTTTTCGTCGTTTCACAGTTGCAGTTTGGCCACCTATAAATCGCGATATGTGTAAATATTACATTTAAAACCTAAACCAGAAATAATAATAATAATAAAAAAACAATATAAGAAAAATCAAATTAGTATTAAATCAAGGTCAATAAGAGCGATACCATAGTTATTACGAGCGTATAATATTACAATGTTTTATTAGTGTAATTACTTTATATTCTTCATATATTAATGAATATATATTATTTTAATGTTCGAACATTTCAACTTGTTTCAAGCCATCTTCAACAATATGTAGTAAAAAAAATAAGAAACTTACCTTGATTGCCAGTAGTCATTTGGTTCAAAGCTACCATCGCGGAACTTGGTGGTTGCCCACCCCTTTCTAACATAGTTAGTAAATCATAAGGTGAGGAACACATATTTGTTAATGTTCTCACTTCCTTCGCGATCATTCTGAGTTTTTCGAAATTCACTAGACTTTCTACTCTTGAGTCATTACCAAGATGTATAAAGGTCAAGTCTTTTTTCACGACTGGATAGAAAGGTATCTGAAATAATCATTAAATTCTCGCTAGTAATAATTTAAAGTCGATATAGTACACAAATTTGAATAATAAAAATAAGATAGTAAATAAAAAAATTGTAAAATATAGAAGTAAATGTTAATAAAAGATAATTTTGTTACAAAAGAATGACTCACTATGGGTGGTTGCGTTTGTTCAGACGCCACCAATTGTCGATATTTACTCATATTGCGGCTGGGATCCATTAATTCTTGTAAATCACTGAATAATCTTTGATATTTGGTTGGCAGTTTTTCCCATGAAGCTCTTAATCTCGATACTGAGCCATGACCTAAACCGGATACGATCGCGAACATGGAATTGAAATTCTTGCACTCCTTGCATTGACCTATAGAAAAACATTACTGATGCAAAATATATGTGAGATAAAAATACAGAAAAAAATTCCAAATACTTACGCGCTATTTTAATAAATTGCTTTATAATCTTACTGCGCCGTACGAGATTATGTTCCGAACAAACTTCCGTTACAACCCAGAACATTTCTCTGTTGACTAGTTCTGCAAACTGACTGAGCATAGGAACACCATACCTACTCTTCAATTCAAACAGGTCATCCACATATTCCGTGGACTCGATTTGTCTGTAACAAAATATGTAATAAATGCAAATTGTAAATGCAATTTGCAAATTTTATATATTTCATGAAATAATAAATTATCTGAAATATTGAATTACCTGAATATACTGAAGTCTTGCAGAGTCAGTTGTATTGCTACTTCCACGGCATTCAATTGCAGAAAGTGTACTTGAGACTCTCGAATGAGTTCCGGAGCTTGATCGTCAGCTACTAAAGTTTCGGAAATTCCGTTAGTTTTCAAGTAGTATCGAGAGCTTAATCCGATCCGTTCAGCAAGATTCTGTAATTGATCTGGTAATCTACGCTGTTTAATCATGCCACCTTCGCCGACGCTTACTTCCGCCAGAGAGAAATTTGAACTACTTTCTGTTATGCCAAATTCTTGAAGTGCAAGCATTACTACCTACAGTAAATTAATGCATTATATGTATGTATAATCCAAACATAATTCGTATATTCTTCAATTATTTAATTTTAGCAATATAAATTTATTTACCTCATGCGCCGTTGTTTCTTTGTGAATAAGAAGATATTTGCAGGTTTGGTCAGCTTTATATACCTTGAGCACGTGTTCAGGATAATCGTTTGCCCTTAAATCATCGTAACAATAAAGCGACGTAAGATCTGGATTACTTTTCGAATGATATAGATTAGTAGTAGTTTGCGTAAGCCCTGTTCCCGGTGGTGTGTGCGGTGGAGCAAGAGGATCATCCAAATGTACACCGTCGCTATTAAAATTGAAAAATATTTGGTGCCGATAAAGGATTCATGTAGATTTAATTATTATTTATGCACAATACTTCAATCAATAGACTCACTTGATCGTATTCTTTGGCAGTATGTTCATTTTCATAAGTGCTTTCTGTAATCGCCGTTTAGGTCCAAGAGTCATAAATCCCTTGTGCTCCTTTTTAGAGTCTTTACACGGTGATACATTGTTGTCCGGGATTAATAATGGTACTCCACCAATCATAGGATTTAAAGGATTTACAGGAGTCATGGGATCCACATGTGTTGATAATCTAGCTCGTGGATCCGATTGAAGCCTTGGTATTTCCGGCTTACTTGTTCTACCTCGAGGTCTCGGAGAATTATCTGGCATTTGAAGCATTTCTTTGAAAGCTATAAGATCAAATAATTGAAGATAAAAGAGAGAATATTTTCTTATTATTTCTGATTTAAAAATTAAACTCACCAAGTAAATTAGATTTTACAGTTATACTGAGATGCGTAGAAGCTCTCAAAATATCAAGAGCTTTCGCATGATTTACATGCTCGAAACTTTGGCCATTTACTTCTAAGATCTGGTCACCTCTCTTTAAACCGACATCTTCAGCCTTGGATCTCTTGTCAACTTTTGAGATAAATATACCAAAACCTCTCTCAAATCCTCCTAAAATGCTAAAATTTAGGACCTCGTCCCTGTTTGGCCTGGCTAACGTTACATTCCGCGTTCTCGCTTTCGCCGCACACGCAATATTTAACAACCTGAAATTTCAATTACAAATAATAACAGTTATTTTCCTTAATATATTTTAATATATTTCCTTTGAAAAAATAAAACAGAAATTTACCTTTGCTGCCCTAACATTTTCTCTCTTTCCAATCCAGTTTCAAATGCTTCTAAAAATTCCATCATCGCTGGATCAGTTTCGAAATCGGTAAAATGATTGTTCACCCATAAGAGCACGACGCGTGCAACGCGATCTCGCACTTGCGCTTGATCAAACCACTCCAACAATTGACTTGCGACTAACAACGGACTATCGATAAACGTTCGATGAGTCAATAAAAAATCTTCCACATAAGTAGGATCTGTAATACTGTTTTCTTCAATGAGCTGTAACATCAAACGCTCTGGCGTTCCTCGAATCACCACGTGACCTCTTCGCGCTGCACCATCCAAAGCTCCCCGCAATTCAGTCACTAAAATTACCCTTCCATTCTCTTCGTGTCTCCTGGTATTCTCTTCACCTTGATGTTGTATTCGAAAATAATCTGCTTGCGTGACACAAACAAATTGGCAATCGTCGCACCTGCAAACAGAAAATTGCATTTTTTATACTTTTCTGTATCTTTCTAGGCCTATATGAAAGTAGAAAAGAATCATATTACAAACTTTGTTCTCATAACTCCACGATGTAGCAGCCTCTCCATAGTAGGCAAGATACCAAAGCTATCACCGAGACCGAGTTGTTCAATCTCACCATTGCTATGCTCAATCTCAACAGCACCGTTGATTAACACGCTCCAACTGTCGAGTTCCTCGCCATCATTCAGGACCACCATTCCAGCACGATCGACTACCGCGAACACCATCACAGCACACAGCGCTCTTCTAACAGCCAAAGTCATATTTGTGAAAGCTTTCAATTGTTGCGTAAATTCTAAAAGCGTCTCTATGTCGTCCTCTGTTCTCTCAACAGGATCCTTCTCTAAACATTCTCGTACAGGATCACGTACCGTTAAACTCTAAAATATCACAACAATAAACATTAGAATAGCATCCAATGCATTTTTAGGAAACAATAAAATAAATAAACAATAATAACACTTACATCCATGCTTTCTGCCAGATCTTCCTCCTCATCGCTATCAACAATGGACTCCACAAGACCCGACAAATCCACTTCATCAGGATCTGCATCTAATGAACTTTGTACAGATGTCATAGTGTCGGATCCACTGTATGCTGAACTTGTGTCACTCGAATGACTGCTCCTGTTTGATTTCTGATACAGCTCCGGCCTGCCTGTAAGGCCCTGTGAGAACTAAAAAAAAAAAAAATTTTAATAATTTATTTAGTTATTTCAAAATTTCTTAAAGATTCACATACATACTTTTTGCTAGATTTTATCATAAAATATACAAACCATCTTTATACATTATTTATGTAATTAAAGAATATTTCATATCGAACTTTTTATGAAATAAATTAATCAATTTTATCTCTTTTCCATATATTTTTTCCAATACTAAATATTCCATATGTTTATTATAGACAATTATATAAATCAATATAGTCTTGATATAAGATACAATATGTCCAAGGAATTTGTTATGAGATATAAATTCTAATCTGTAATAAGATTAGAAATCTAATCTCCACAAAAAGTACCACAGGAGAGATTATATATACAAGTACATAATAGATGTGTATAATGTTATATGCAAAGAGATATTTATGATAAAAGTTAGTAATGGAAAGCGAAACAATAAACAAGACGGAAAATGTAATACTGAAAGAAATCTATTTGTCATTTACACACAAGCAGTCATTTGAATATTATAAAAATACATTGATGTGAAATATAACGTAAACAGCAATAATTTAAGGTATGTTCCATGTAACTTGACTCTTGTTTGAATTATCAACCTAACAATAACGAGCAATTCAAAAACAGCCCAAAATAATGAGTCAGAGGGAAAATATGATAACGAAAATGATTCGCAATGCTGCTTCTGAGCATTAGAGACAACCTATATCCGCATATATAGCTATACGCAGGGAACAAAACATAGACGACGCCGTTCGCTAAAAGCGCAAAGTAGGAAATACCAAGAATGGGCGTGATTGGGACAGGCTCTAGTTCGCGGTTAGGTTAGGTCACAGCGACATGACATCACGCTCGCACGCATGTATGTATTTGTATGTACATACGTAGACCGTGCGAGCATCAGGGCGCGGGTGTATTTCTCGCGCGCGTTCACGTACATGATACATGTACATATTGGTCATCCAAACAAGACAGCTACAAACAACGAAGCTGTTGACGCTGTTGTCATGTCATCGCGAGGGGCGGTCGCGCAGCGCAGTGCAGCGCAGCGCAGCGTGCAGCAGAGAAGCGTATATTATACATTATACACCTCGCGTTCTCCGAGAACTCGCTTTCCCAAAGCGGAACACGAGCGGTCGCGAAAGAGGGAGACGAAGAGAAAAAGGGAGCCAAGGCCATTTTGAGTATATCTCTTGAGAGGAGACTCGAGAATCGAGAGTCGAGGCACTCACTTGATACACGCCGAACGCGTCCATCGCGTCAGCGGAATCCGCAATTCTCCTTGTTATTCTCGTCCTCCTCCTCGGCGGAAACAATCACGACAGATCCAACGAATCGTCGACGGAACGCGTCCGCATTTTCCTACGCGCTTTATCCGCCTCGTCCGATTGTTTTTCTCTCACTGTGGCGTGCCGCTATGCGCGCGTGGAAGCGGCCAGCGCCTCTCACAGCGTGACCCTCTTTGGCTCTTTATACAGCTTAGCACGAAACTCGTGATGCGTCCGACTGTCCGTGTTGTCGTTGTCGTCGCCGTCGCCGTCGCCGTCGCCGTCGTCGCGACCGGTCGTCAACTTAGCGGACATAGGCCTACCACTACCTCTCGACGTCTCGTCCCGCCACCACCCGCACCGCAATCCGTACCACGACCCACGAGCCGCTCTCAGCTCCACTCAGCTCCGCGGCCTCTGTGCTCCGTGCTGGGTGCTCAGTGCCGCTAGCAATGCTGGCATTCCCTTCGCCTTCGGATCGCAGCGTAGTCACGTGACGATTCGCCGTACCGTCGTACCGTGCCGTGAGCGGCTCTTCAGGACCGTGTCAACTGGGAGAGCACACCACGCCGCCGCCACCACGTCGGTCGCTCCAGCCGGAAAGGGAGGGGAGATAGATTGCCAGGCCACCTGTAGCTTCCACGCGCGATTCCGCTTCTTTTTCTTTTTTTACTTTTTTACTCTCCCCCCCCTCTTTTTTTTTTTTAGAAAATTCCATGTGGATCTCTTCACCATTTTGTCCGTTAATATCCCTATGTTTCCGATTACAAATGCGATCGAAATTACTGAGAAATTACAAACCTTGATTCTTGACAATCCGATAATATCAAATTAACATCGGGACTTTAGGTTTATAAGATACGCAAAAAATTTGAATTATATTTGATTTTCCTATATGTGATTATATTGGAATTTACTACAATAAAACAAAATTGTTTATGATATATATGTATACATATACAATTTATACAACGTATCTTAAATTATTACTAACGTATATTACTAACGTATTCTAAATTATCATTTTAAGTTTAGAAGTTTAAGATATCAAAAAATAAAAATATATATATACTGCAATACTACAGTATATGTATAGTAAATGGCACGATCATCTAATTAATCCATAGAATAAAAGAGAAACTAAAGAAAAAAAATCATATAGAACAGAGTTAATATCCATATATCGAAAAATGCTTTGATATTGACTGTGAATTCAATTACATTTCATTTCCTACAAAGTTAAAACGATAGCTGGAAATTTAATGAAATTTCGTTGTCCATATTGCATAGGGATTAAATTAAATTTCGTTACATTGAACATACACACATATTTCTAGTAAATCCAGTTTCAGTATTCGTAATTGCACAGTAGCTCGTAAACGCGGCACAATTTGCATCTTTATAATCTCAATATTTACAGGCAAACTGTATAGCCGTTGCATAAAGACGCATTCTGCCTTGTTAACATAAATAATATATAAAACCATTGTTATGGAATGATCTCATTATAACACACATATAGTTGCGGAGGCACATTTACGGTGCGCTAATGAAATTTCAAAATTTTAAATTTCAAAAATTTAAAACAAGATGGAAATTACAAAATAATAATAATCAAAAGAATTTACTAATGCCTATAATTGGAGATATAACTATATGCCGGGAAAAAAAGGTGTAATTAAGTGTAATTTGCGTATAACAGGGAAGATAATTTAAATAATAATAACTGTCTGATTCGTGGGAGGATCACTTGATGGGATTTCGAAGCGCTTTAACGATGACAGATTATGAATAATTACGGATTTACTTTAAATGGAAGAAGAATAAAGATTATGACGTATAAAACTCTCCCACGTTTGAATTTTTTAAAATTAAATATGTCTATCATATGTCTATCACAAGCTAATGCAAAATACATCTCATCAAATATTAACTTGTTTCTTATTAAATGATGAAATTATTTTATGGAGGTCAGAACCTATTAATACGTTTATAAACTTGAAAATTAAAATTACAATCAATAAAACACTATTGCAGTTTCAAATCTCACTAATAATGATCATCCGACAATAGCAATCGAAAAAAAGAAATTTGGAAATGAAAGATACGTAATTAACTTCACAATAATTACTTAGGTATAGATTGTAAATATTCAATAATGATTGAATAATGATAAGATAAAAATAACTAAGATTAAAAATACATAATGTAGTTTCCTTCGATTTGCATATCCACGCGAATGTCAGCAGCCAACGAAACGTCATAAGGATATTGCAAAGCACGCTTGAAAAGCTGATCAAGAAAGAACGCGCCAATGTTCCCGTGATTAATATTCATCAGCCTTCGCGATTAGTTAATCGCCATGCGGAACAATAAGCAAACAATGATGTAAATTGACGCCAATAACGACACCTGAATTGATCTTAAGAAGTCTATAGAAAGTCACTGTTGAGCGATCGTGTAAAATGCGCTTAAGGAGTCGACGGACGGTCGATCGAGCCGCAAAGGAAACAAGACAGTAAGAGAGGAAACGAGATGTAACGAGAGAGTGTGTGAGAGAGAGAGAGAGAGAGAGAGAGAGAGAGAGGGAGAGAGATGAGAGACAGAGGGACGAAGACCGAGAAACGCTGCTGCTGGTCCGCTCAAAGCATCTATCCAGCAACGGATAGTAACCGCTCAAAGGCCACTGTCCGACCCGACGGATGATTTATACGACCCGTTATGTCGTTCGTACTCGTGTATCTCACTTTTCCTTTTGTCTCGCGCCAACACACTACTTTCCAAATTGCTTCTTCCATTCAACTTTTTGCCCGTCGGAAGGACGAAGGTGCTGCAGATACTCTGCCGCACACAGTTTGAAGTCAAATCGATGAAACCTTTATTATCAAAATTATTCGTGAGTATCTTGTAACTACGTAGCCGGACTGATATCTTCGTATCTTGCATCACTCGACATTAAGTTTGATAATTTTATCATTCCTTAATCAGGAAAAAGATGTGACGAAAGTAAAGTTAGAAAGTAAGACAAGTTTCTATACTATAGACTTTCTGAGGTCTCGACAAATTATTAAAAATATTTACATACAATTTCTTATAGGTAAGTTTTATAGATTTAAAAGATAAAATTTTATAGAACTTTTATATATTAAATTATTTTTATTTAACGTATAACAATTAGGTGTTCAGAAACAAGAAAATGGAATATTTTCGTCAACAAAATTTTGAAACAAGAGAATATTTATTTCGTCAAGATTTATGAAAAGAATACAATAGATGTAATAATAATAGTTTATAAAAAAAAACCATACGCAATCATGAATGTTTCTAAAACAAGAGTAATTTATGTAAAACCAACTAGATTTGCTCGAAGAAGGATTTCCTCGTTTTAATATATGATCGAAACAACATTTACTAGACATTATTTTCTCGGCTGAGTAAGAAAAGAAATATTCATATACAAACAATCATGACTGTAAAATGTCACTTTAAATAAATAACTAAAAAGAAATAAGAGATATTTACCGTGTCATCGAAGACCAGATTGACTTGTCGGTGGTCGGTTATGGGATGGGGATGCGGTGGTCGATGCATCCTCCCTCCACCATGGACTTCCGGGTAGTCGATCTGCAAAAAATACAATTTATAATAAATTGATAAATTATAAATAAATTGTGTATAGAGCGTACAATTTATTAATGTTCAGTGATTATGTGAATAAGTGATTATGTGAGTGTTTATAATCAAGCATTTAAATAATCATCGAAGAATGATTGCCTGATCGTTTGTAAGCGTAACTTGATATCGTTGTTTGCTATGTATCAATTTATATTGATTATTACTTTTAATCTAGATTATGACATAATACACAATTGCATAACACATCTAAAAAATAAATCGTGATTTAAATAAAGATAATAAATAAATTTTACACTTATGACATGAGGCGTCTAATATCTTTCCCCATGGACGCGTGATGATAATCTCATTTGCGGATGCATTGAATATTGCTGTCTTATTTTTACGCTCTATGCAATACATTAAAAAAAAATCTCATAATAATTATCGGTTTATATAGAATCCCGCTACTACTTTAAAAAAATGTTAAAAACACAAATTTCGATTTTTGCATCTATTTTCAACCAGATATCTTCATAATTAAGTAATAAATTCAAATTTAAATGTCAAAATAAACAACTTAATTGAATTCTAGAAAATCAAATAAATTAAATTTAAAGTCAAAACAAATAAATACAAAGGATGTTATATAAATAGAGATATCTTGATAAATTACAAGATGCACCAAAAACAGTATTATAAGACAACGAGCTAGATTTTTTGTGAATTATAAAACACTACATAAATTGGATTAAAAAATGGTTTTATTAGTCTATTTGTATTTCAAAAATTTATTTTATTAAAAGATTTAATTATCTAATTATTTCAAAATTAGTATCTAATTGCGCGTATATATACAAAATGTGCCAAAAGTATACTTAAAAATTTCGTG
Organism: Acromyrmex echinatior; assembly: GCF_000204515.1. Next base: position 90,759 of record NW_011626984.1, read on the forward strand.
ATCGTGTTCGTGGATAAAAAGGAAGAAATGTTCCTAAGATAATAGACATAAATGCAGTAGTATCAAATAAAATTTATGAAAGTTTTGCGTGGGTATTTTTTTTACAAGAGATGCTCAAAATTCTCCACACATGTCTGAGTATGACAAACACATGACTAACGCATTCATTCATAAAGATTTCATTATTTCAATAACAAAACATTTGCGGCCAAATGTTCTAAGAAGCATTTCTTCCTCCTCTTTATCCTTTTATCTAATTTGAATTTATTACTAGATAATTTAGATAATACAGTATGCTTAATCTAATTTTTCTGTGACAACATAAAATAATACAGAATAAATATTTAAAATATGACGAATAGTAATATTTATAATGATAATCATAAGCATAACTTCATTCTAACGCAAATAATATATGATCAAAAATATAAATAAATAAATAATGAATAAAAAATAAGTAGACTTTATCAAGTTGACACAATACCTTGCAGTGTTAAAAAAAAAGTAATGATTATTCTAATTACATTATTCTAACAACAGACGCAAAAATTTGTTATGAAAAAACCCCTGCTATTAATTAGATATCAGACTATTATCGAAAAGTTACCATTTCAATTTTTTTTATTATCAGCTGATTATGATAATGTCAGCTGCTTTTTACTCCTCGCGACAGTCTCTTTTTCGGTTGACAGTCAACAGTATTCATTGCTGAACAGCAAGGAAAAAAAGGATGAAAGAGACAATGAGACGAATGCGCTTCAGGCCGGAACTCGTAGGCCGGACTTCCGGTAGATATGCTGGTTATACGTTCCATTCACGGAACCGCTCCCTCGTGACTCGATTGTTACAATGAATGTTTAGCCAATTTCGGGATGAAAGTTCAGTTTCCATAGGCGATCGATTGATCGGATGACACGACGCGACGTTCCGATTCAACATTTTACATGATGCATATATCGTCGCAATAAAAAAAGTAGCCCCGCATATTGCGTTGTTCGTTATATTGCGTGAAAAGTGACATAATACGTTACTTGCGCATTTTTTCGAATGTTGCTCCAAACATATTTAATTTGTCCTACATAATCATTAAAAGAATTGCAAACTAATCCCGACATTATACGTTAACATTAACGTTCTCGTACAATAGCTGTAATCAAATAGTACATTTTACAATTACTGTCTCTCCTCTCCTCTCCTCTCTCTCCTTATTTAATAACTCGATACTGAAAACACTCGCGAATTTAGAATTAGCAATCGAAAGCGTAACGCAATCGTGACGCAATTTATAAACGAAACAAGTGCAGAATGTTTTTGACGTAACGACTGAATTGTAAACAATTATCGCATACTAAGTATGAATGCAAAACAATGGCAAAATATTTAAGCAAGAATGTTTCATGATACGTTCAATTATGCCGCATGCTGTTGTACATGACCGAAAAATAACGTCACATTTTCTATCAAATTTCATATGAACTTAATCCCTATTAAAAATATACTGATTCTAATATTTTTTATATCATAAAAATTAAAATTTGATATATAATAAAATTATATATTAAATATCAAATACATAATAAATAACAATCAAAAAATTCCACAACAAATTAAAAATAAAATTATGTTATTTGTACATTATTCATACAAAATTATGTAGAATATATAGAGAATCGACCATGATTAATCGACCATAGAAAAAATAATAATACAACAAATAAGTTGCACGATACTTTAAACAAATATTGAAACGATGCGCAGGATGAAATAATATTTCAAAATAAAAACATTATTTGCTCTCGGTATTGTCCATTCTTTGCAAGCTAATTGTGGTTAAATGAGAAATATTCTCTCAATTATATGCTCTCATTCATTCCGTTCTCCCACATTATGTTCTCAATCTCTGCGTGAGACCTTCGACCGACGCGTGTAGGCGGCATATGTGTACATAAACACGAGGATCAAACAAGATGATCGAGATGTCAACTTGCTTTGCCTCCTCGTCTTTACATCGATTTCGATCCGAAACGTTGATGACCTCCTTCGCAGACATATCGCTCGTATCGCTTCGTATGCAAGGTTATCAACTAATTGTAAGAGGAACAGATGCCTTGAATTAAGATATTGATATGTAATCGAAACTTGTGCGTGTGTGATATGAAATAAACGACTGTTTCCTCAACGGAAGAAGATAAAGCAGCGATTAAAATCATCACAAAAGATAAAAAAAATCACACGTTCCACCCGCAGCAGATGTTTAGCATGAATTGAAAAGGAACTTTTATTATATTGATTTTAAGTTAATTTAATTGTAGCTCGAAATAAGCCATGACATTGTGTTAACTTTTATTTCATTTTATTTTTATACATGTAATGATATTTTCTTCGATATGTACGTACGTGTTTTTATTTTTATTAAATATCTTTTTCGCTTCTCATTTATTGACTAGTACAATTTATGCAACGCATATATATTATACGAATCAACGTGACACGTGTACATAGGATATCAATATATTATATACAAATTTCATACAGACTATAAATTAAGACGAAATATCTAAATTAAAAATGAAAAAATAAATTCATATAGTAAAATCTAAATAAATTGTGTAATACATTTGTTTTTACAGTTTAATTTTATTTCGATTTTTTTTCGTCAAAAATAATCTAAAACAAAAGTACTTTTCATTACCTGTCGCAACTTTCGCACAATTATTTTCTCAAGTTTCAAAGTAAACATTAACAAGTTATAAAAACAAACTTGTTGCATCATATAATTTACTCGTAATAAATTAACTTTTCAAGAGAGACTTAAGATAAGAAGGGTCTCTTTACCTCGGACGATACAATCGATAGAGTTCTCGGTGTACCAGGCCAGCTTCTGGACAATGAGCGACCTTTTCGTTTTCTTACGACGACCCGAGGTCGCCCAGTCCTGCTTGTATGTTTCAACATCGCAAACTCGGATAATTTAATCGGAATTACAGAATGTCTATTTGTACACCATATCCACGTGGTTCCTTTCTTGCCATCACTACACAAATCGATTCATGGATGTCATATCTCAAAGTGTCAAAAAACTATTCGATGCTACCAAATTCGATGTTTCACACACAGTACCTATTTTCCATCAACAATTCGTCGACACGTTTTCACATTAATCACTCATCAAACAACACTTTTAGATTTTGGCATAAAAATCGGACATTATGTTGTGAATGTCAAATGATATTTCACATTAGGGAGTTTTTGCAATAACGTTAATTCAGATACGATGAATGCTAAAGTCATGTTATCCTTTTCTTAATTAGTTGAGAAGAAGATAATAAACCTGACCTTTAACCTGACCGTATCTGGATGATATTATAAAAATCCCTATTAACGATTGAGAATTACGAGAGCACAATGATAACTAACATACTATAAACACCTTCGTCTATACATAATCACGGCGATTCTACTGTTTCATGAATAAGACCTTGCAAATTGTTTAATCTACTGAATCGACATCCAATAAAATTGTTAACAATAAAATTATCCTGCTCGTGTTTCGCGTTTGACATACACACACTCTCACGTACGTTACGTCTCGTGGAGAACTGAATCGTTCACAATTCTTGAAGAGGGCCAAAGACCGACCTGCTGCGGTCACGTGATTTACGCTCAGGAACGTAGAAAGGCTTATCGTATGTCGTAACATATAATTTTCCTGTCGACGCCGGAAATTAAAAAAAAATTGGTATAAAATTAATGGCGAATAAAAAATTTCATTCTAAATAACTCATGATCGTAAAGAACTTGATAAATTTAAATCGCAACAGGTATTCAAGTCTAAAAGAGAGAAGTGAGTAATAATTGATAAAGTGAGTATAGTATAGATTAATGTATATACAAAATAATAATGTATATACAAAAAATAAAATTACTTAATACATAATAAAAAAATATAGCTTTATGTAAGATGTGTTTTACTAATTCTAAATATTACAAATTCTTGAATCTTACAGATATAATTAAAAAACTAAAATTTCCTCGGAAATTTTCTTTAAGATAACAATATTGATTATTCTTTCTTAGCAATTAGAAAAAAATAAATTCTTCCAAAGTTGTCTACGAAAATAAGCGTCGAATGTCACACACATACACACATATGTTCACGTAGAATACTACCTCTCTAAATAATTAAAAAAACATGTAGAATGTTACTTTAAAACCCGAGACAAGCTATTTGTGAAACAAGGATAAGCAGACCTCTCGAAAGATTTTACGACTGATTTTAACGTTTCAAACAGATTGTCAAACTCTTCAACTTAATATAACGGTCAAAAAGATTCAAGATGCATTCATACAAAATAATTGACCTACATATACACTTTCTATTTTTGAAATATCGTCATTCTATACGAGAGGCAATCGGGCAGGCGTAAAAAAACTTATTCTTACGATGTGTAGGAGTATTTCTTGGCCAATTCAGAATCAATAAAGTATTTATACATCGTTTGGTACTTCATTTGAGAAATATTACAAAAATTATACGTGACGTTCGCGATGCACGAGGCCATTTCGCAAATTTTTAGGTCGCGATTTCAACGACATTACGTGTACGTGCGAAAAAATACGTGGCTAAATGTCGGATAGGATATAAATTATGGCACGTTGCACGGGCTGAAAAAGAGTACGTTGATGAACGCGGGCGCATAAACTGTCTCCCGAGTCATCATGTCCTACGAGGAGTCTACATTAGTGGCTTACGAGGCGGCTACACACGGATGCGTCCAGCTAAAAATTTCCTTCTCTCTCCGGGACCTCCGCGAACGAATGGCACGGTATTCACACATCCCAGCACAGCTCGGCGCCTGTCTACTTTATTTTCGGTTCTTCCTGCGCGCTCCCGATGCGCCATTGGCGTCACGACGCGTGGTCCTAAAAACTCTGGGTGCGCAAGAAAGATCCATGCAAACGCCAGCAGAATCCATTAAAAAAGGAGACAACGTCGGTTGATCATATAGAGAAAGGCAAAAATAGCACTGCTGCATTCCAATCGAACGAGAGGGGAAAATTTGCATAGTGCATGTAAAAATGAAAGAATATCATTTTCAATATGAGACGAAGAGGTTACCAAATGATTTAAAGATATCATAGCCAAGGGAGAGAGAAAAAGGGCGACGAAGATATTTCCAGGGGAGGAAAAAATTGTTGTGATCTTATTAATCTATTAATTAGAGAAGAAAGATTAAAAAATATTATTTAAAAATTCGCAAGGTAAAAATCGATGAATGAAGTACGTCACATTAAAAAAAATCATTATTAATTGGATAACGAGAAAGACAAAGAGAGAGAGAGAGAATGTGAAATACTTCTGCACAGAAATCAAGATGGAAGTATCGAATGGAAACAATTCGAGCTGTAATTATGCAAATTGCTGTACAATTATCGTTAAAAGCTTCATCGTTATTCGCGTAACATTATGCCTGTTAAATTCTCGCCTTTCGAGGTGCGCAGCCTGCCAGATAGAGACGAAACACTCATCAAAGACTATCGCGCTACCAGGAAGTGCTAGCCGATAGAATGGCTTCAAAGAGCCCTTAGGGCTTCCGAAAAAAATCGTTTATCGACCACACGATGTCAAAGGAACCGATCAAGGCACTGACAATGTTTAATACTACTTTGAAAATCCTTGAAAATCTATCCGAGACTATCACAAGTATCAGAGTATTCGTCTCTTCGATTCACAATCGATTTTTACAAAACGCTCTAATCACTGTTTACTATTACTCGTTCAATCAATCGTCACTTCGTACTTTCGAGCAAATTTAGAATAGGCGACAACTCTTAACGGTTGGTGCGTCGTCAACCACGCCGAATGAGACACGAAAAGAGACTGAAGTGCCGCACTCGTCCGGCGTATGCCACGATAAACACGCTATCTTCTTCTTCACGGATGTTCATTTTTTGTCGCGTGCACGAATACTTAATCACAACTGCAATCGCTGTACGGGAGACGGTTCTATCTTGCGTACAACAGTAGGGAATGCAATGTCAACCGCTCGAGGGAAGATCGTCCGAGGTAATTTCGATCTACATATCCCAAGTGGACGTGTCATTAATTTACTGATGTGTATCCATTTGTCGTAATTTCTCATGAGCTATAACATCCTATCACAAATTTATCTTAATTAACATAAAATCATATTTATATCTGATTCAAGTAGATTTGAGTTGAAAATTTTTATTAAGGAATTAGTTATATGTGTGATATATCTAAAGTAAAATTCATTGTAAAAAGTAAAGTTTAACATTCTCCCATGGTGACAGTGTTGACAGGTTTTTTCGTACTCCAAAAAAATCCCTTGGTGAAAAGAAAAAAACCTCCAAATTTAGGGAAAAATTCCCGCCAATCAGTGATTGATATCAGAAAAGTAGAAAAGCTATTGTTATTCTCAAAAAAAAAAAGAAGAAAAAGGAAGTATATGATAAGATAAGCCACAGAGCAAAGAATGACGTTTACATCAATTCCAAGATATTAAGCCATACATCCCATTATTCGTATATGATTTCTGGATATATATATATATATATGTCACCGTTATATATATGTCGCGTGTTATCATAATGATTAAAAAACGTCGTCATAGGAACATAAATAGTCACTGGATTACTCCACGACGTCACTCAGCGCAGTTCTACGTACACTCGTGCACATGTACACGTATGTGTGTGTGTGTGTGTGAGGAATGAATGAGAAGGCACGTCTACGCTGCACGCGTGTACGCGTACGTATCCGCGCTTCGAAGAATCGATACAGTCGATGCAACGGCCGCTAGTCAAGTTGTATCGTGTGTCGCACCTTCGCCCACTCGCATCGTAGAATCGCATGGAGCAATCGCGATAATGTGTGAGCAATGTACAAACAGCTTCCAACAGCATGCAAGCCCAATCGTAACCTATAATCAATTGAACGTACTGCGGTAGCATTAGTAGCCGTTGTGCCTCGTCAATATATCTCAGAACGTAGGCAGGCAAGCAGGCTGCAGGTGCATCTAAACGGTACTCGGAGAGAGAGAGAGAGAGAGAGAGAGAGAGAATCTGGGTCGTACGACCACGTATATGTCTTCGTTGATGACGCTTTGTATTCATCGCCTCCAAGATCATTGAATAATCTTGTGTTCACCAACAAAGTATACATGCAATGTATATGATTATGTGATCAGAGATAAGTATACGTCGTTTTACTTTGAGTTTGAGAACAGTGCTGTTTAGAATGTAATATTAATAGAGACGGATGAATGGCATGGATAAAAGTACTGCTTTTGAGGTTTCCACGGTACTTTTTATACAGAAGCTATGGTCATATCAATTATTAGAATGCCAACGTTTTGTGAACATTGCAGTTTACTTCATCAGGGCGAGGAGTTCCTGTATAACACCGGTATGTATATACGTATCAGGCTGCTCCTCATCCTGTGAAGTGAACTGCAATTCTAATAATGGATCTGGACACAGAGATAAAAAATTATGCGAACCGCATAATTTCCGTAGTATTATTCGAAGCGAAAATAATAAAATAAATAATATTTACGAGCCAATATTTATGTGCGCTCGGCGAACTCAATGAATCGCACGAATAAAGTTCTAAGGCATTTGAGTCCAATATAACGAGAAATAATTCTATAGTATCCGCATGATTTAAACTAAGGAAATTAAAGATGTGTTTCAATAATGAAAAGAGATGGCATACATCCTGCGCCGGATGTGTGTCGATTTTGAACGCGTCGTTTAAAAGGAGCCAGAAAATACGATACTCTCGCAGACAAACGACAGCAAATAGATTCAAAGTTCCAATTGTCTTGATTAATAAGGTTTCCGATAAAACAATTATTCGCGTGCCGATGGCAACCTCGGAATATAAATTTATGCATTACAATATAAAATTAAATAAAAAATTAACAGGAATTGCTTAACGAATACTTTGAATGTTGAAAAGTTATAAAAAATATTTGTAAAAAATGTTGATATTACTCTATCGAAAAAATAATTATGCACGTATAGTATACATATGTAATATCAAGAGATCACGATTTTATCTCGCGCCAAGTGTACGCGAGCCGCTTATTTGAGTCAAAATACAATTATCAGACCTCAATAATAACTGGATCGATTGAGTTTACGATTGTCTCAATCGATAATTAAAGACCCTGTATAAGATAGAAGAATCGCCAAAATGAATGCTGAGAAATTCAACAATGCAAAGCTAACTAAACCTGTATCACACAATCAAGAATTCGCGCAGCAGAAATATGTTTTTATTCAGAAGAGAGACGCAAACTCGAATCGCGTAGACGTCCGGCGGAATTTACAAGCGAAGAGAGAAAAAAAAAAAGCTCAGCTCTTGTACCATGGCCTCGCTCGCACGTAAACCGAAGAGAAGAAGAGGGACACACGTCTGGACGGGGATTTATTTTCGGAGCGGATCTGGTCGCTTTCTTTCGCTTTTTCCATTTTTCCTTCGTTCTAGCGAAACCGGTACGAGGTTTAGCATTTTTGTCAGTCCAAGAAATCCCGCGTTCCATCGGTCGTTTCTCGCGCCACGATTCCACGAAATATTAGCCATAACGAACGAAAGCTGTATATACTTATGATATGGTTAATGAGCCTTCCTTTGTATCGTCCGGTTATGTCAACTGAGCTTGCTATTCAAAATAGGTCGGCGTTACTTACAAAATAGCGCCGCTTTGTCACCCTACTTGACATTTTCTGTCGCCCCCGCAACTTCACAGTATAAGCTGTATGAACGAGTTATACCTTTCCCTTCAATATTATAATTTATAATGGAGTTATGGCTACACAATTTGCATGGAAACTATACAAGATTCTAATATGAAAGATCTAGTATTATATTGATTTTTTGTATATTGGGAATATATATTATATATATATATATATATATCGTATCATAAATAAGTTATGGTAAAAATTATGTGTGCAAAAATATTTACAAGTAATTGCAAGAGATAATATTTTTATTAATAAAAACTACATAATATATATTGGCAATTATAAAGTAGTGTTATAATGCGGTATGTAAAAGGAAATGCCAGAATATTAGAGAGAGAAAGAGAAAAGCCAACATGCCTCATAAATGAAATACAAACTATGTTGTAATAGTATATTTCACAGTAACAGTTAAAGTAAACTCCGATACAATATCAGATCGTTGTTGGATACATGACAAAGTATGTCAAAGGGTAAAAGACACGGTTAGAGTTCATCTAAAGTACAATATGTCAGAGTATACCCGACCAAATCGTATCTTTGATTCTCGGATTTAACGTTTTACATCGAAAATCATTCATCATATCAACAATATCACTGTTCAGGATTTGAATATACTAAAAATCATAGAACGCTACGAATCTTCAATATATTTTATATATGTGTAATTCATGTACGCATATAAAATATTAATATATACATGTAATTATACAATATTATTACTACATTATTTTCTTCAAAGTTTAAAAAAAAAACTTGTATAAAATTAAGTCAAGTCGCTTTTATACGAGTTTTACTTGTTTAATATGAAAATCTCATTCAACGTTGCATGAATATTAAGTAGCTACATTTAACGCTAAGTATACGTTGCGTATAAATATTCTGTAGAGAAACCCCTTCGTGGACAGCAGCGGGTGTTAAAAAGAATCTGGAGATAAAACTGAAATCTGAGTAATACCATGACGAGTCACGGCTCCGATTATATTCAAACTTCCTGTATGCAGAGATCTCCGTAATGAATCCTTATCCAAAGACGCGCTTACGCATGGCGGATGTGGCATCGTTCGCCATGATTCTTACATAAATGCATGCGCGTATATTTATTATAACGAATATTCTCGTCATCACATATTTATGATGCAATATGATATCAATGGACTTGGATTTGTCGAAAATTCCACACTTTACCCCTTGTGTCGTAGATTGAAAAGGAGACTTGGCGAACTCGTTTACATCTGGGTCGGTGAGAAATAATCATGGGACAAAGATCACAATTTATATAATTGCATAATTGGGCGCACAGAACATACGTGTATATATATATATATATGCATAGAACAGATATGGAAATTATAGCAATATTGCAATCATGTGCAATTATTTTTTCCATTACATCTATCACTGCTATTATATCAGTGTATTTTTCCCCATTTTTTGCAAATGTGCAGAGAAGATTTTTTCATCGAATAGCCCAGTACTAGTGACAGTTTGCACGGTAAAGCGAGAAAAATGTACGCGATCGGAAAACAGAATAATGCTTGTTGAGCGGATTATTCGCGACGCAACGGTATTATAGCTGCAACTTGTTGGGTCTCCAGTAGAAGCGAAGTTTCCGCATTTGTTCGTTCCGTATACGGCGGCCATAATGATCGATTCGCCTCCGGTTATCGGTTTTCCTATGGAAATTGACCTCGCCGATGCGCGCGTACTTTTCAGCATAAATAAGAGATTCCCCTTTGAAGGATAACTTTCCGTTCGCATGAAAAGCGATATCATCATGCCGCAAGTTTCGTTACTTCCCATATAAATGACGATTTACTTCCTCGATAAACAATGCAACGAACAATGAAAATTGCCGATAGCTTCATTTTAATTATTCGTTATTCTTCGATAACAAAAATCTCGTGCAGCTTGACTTCTCCTAAAGCATAGACGAAGAATTTTTGCGAGCGTCGATCGTCATCGCTCTCGTATAATTTTAATGAAATGATATTCTTTTTTACGAATGCGTGTGAACAGCACGTAAATGGAAATTTTTAACGATTACAAAAAGATCTCAATCTATTCGTTTGGAAGACAAGAAAAACCGATAAATATGGATAAAATTCAAATACAAGACGCCCGAAATTTATGCAATTGAATGATAACCATATAAAACTTTTTTGACATTAGATAATAACATTGTATGTGTGTGTGAGACAATTATTCGTTTACGATTCTTCAATCTGTTTTTTTTTTGTTCTGCTGCGTGCAAATGAGTCGCGTGATTGGCGATCGAGTTCCACAATTAACGAACAAAGACGATTTGCGTATATCATAAACGCAGTGTCAGGCGCCAGACGTTGTTTCGTCACTAAAGATAAGCTTCTTGAAAACTGCACGCGCTCATGAATCGAAGCAAAGGATGTACCGGTACAGAGATCGGTCACGCAATTAATATCCGCATCCTGCACGATGCAATGCTCCATTTACGTTCCAAGCGACACAAGTAATAACATTATCTTAAGCTTAGCACTACTGACTCTCATTCGTTGACTACAAAAATAAATATTGAATGGGAAGAAAGTAAAGAAAATAACCCGCGCGGCTAAAATAACGCAAAGACTCTTCGGAAGATTTGTTCTATCATTTGTAATTCGAATTGTCGGTCCTTTGACATTTACGAAACGCGACATCTCCAAAATAATGAATTGACGAATCAGGCAGAAGAGAAAAATATCCGCCGAGCTTCTAACATTCATATAAAATACATATTTATGGTTTTCACTTTTTATAGCGTTAGAGTGCGATATAGTAGACTCCTGGCGATGATTAATCTTCATCCGAAGCGTCAAGCGTCGACGATGAAACTCCGCACAATGAGCTCTCGGGTGGCGCGTGTGAGCGGAGCGATGGCAGGGATAAAGTGCCACGATATCACGGGAGGAAGGTTAAAGGTCAGACGTCCAATTCGCGTACAGGTCACAGAGTCGCCGGAGGACACACGTGAACTCGCGACGCGAGTTATACCTGCCATGGTACTGTCGATATTTTTTCCGATGTCGTATGAAAAAAAAAAAAATTCAACTCATCGCCGATTGAGCACGCGCCCGGAACTTGTCAAAACCGGTTAATGTATTGCTATCTTTATGATAAAAATCATCGTCGATATTTTACAAGTCGCGTGCATGCGGAAAAATTAAACGAAAATTAAAAAAAAAAATGATTTATACATATTTTATATTTTCAGAGATATGATTAATTTGCACGAGTTGTTTTTTTTTTATGATCTTTTCTTGAAAATCTCTAAAATAAATGTTGTATAATAAACGGTAAACGATACGTAAAAAGCAAGCTACATTGTGTTATCAAATTTCTATAGTAAACTGTTATTTTATTTCTATGTGTTATTTTATTTCTATTATATAGAAAAATATCGATGGAAAAAGATTTCACGATTGGCTGGGGAAGGTTCGTGTTGAGTCCACCTCCGCCAGAGGTGAATAAATTTTATAATTAACGTTTCGAAATAACAGCTCGTGTGCAAAACAAATGTTTCGCGCTGCGAAATTTCAAAGTTCAATGCGGCGGGGAACAATATGCGTGGTTATTACAAGCGATGTAACCATTGGTAAACTATCTCGAGTAAAGGAAAATTCGGTATAGAGTGCGTTGATTAATACAAAGCTCGAATACAAATTGTATTCGAGTAAGCCGGGCGCGTAATTGAAAGCCGAATTTGATTGATATTGAATACTAAACCAGTACAATCCAACAGACCATATAGAATCTACGCCCTTCTGTCACAATCACACAAGTCGAATGTGTTTAATGTAATGCCAGTATTTCTTAGAAATTTACGAATTAAAAAAATTAATAACATTAAACTAGATTTTTAAAAAATATTTTGTCAATCAAGAATAAAAAATTAGAAAATAGATATCATAATTTTTTAAGATCATTTAAATTTACATTAAAAGTTACATTAAACGTTAAGAGAATTTCTTCTTTTAATAAATATTTAATATAATAGAATTAACAACGTAAAAGATAATCTATATATAAATAAAAAAGAAAAATTAATGAAAGATAATGTTGAAAAAATATAATTTTGCTATAAATGCTAGCACAAGTAGTTTAAAATTTGTTTTTTATTATTTTTTTTAACATAAATTATCATCATCTTAATATGGTTTAATCGACTATCAGCAAGTAGTGTCACGCAATTTGTCGGTAAAACAGTTTAGAACGTAGTTACAGATGGCAGCTCGAATCAGAAACTTAATTTTCTATCCACACAGTGTAATTAGAGAAACGTAAACCAGCGTTTCCAACTTCGTATGCTCGAATAAAGTTCACCTGTAATATCAGAACATTCCGCGCAACTCTGCAATTAATATTGAGACTACAAACGAAATTAAACCTGGCTTACGCGATAGTCGTTTCACATTTTCAGGATAATTTAATAAAAACGCACGAAGCGATTTCGAAAGGAAATATTACGTACTGCAATGGCATTCCATTTTTCTTTTACAGAAAAAATTGTAACATTGTTTCAATTATTTATTATTCACTTTTTTCATTTCCTATCTAAACTATTAACTATTACAAATTTACTTTTAGAAAAGATTCTATACAAAATGAATAATAAATTGTAAAACATATTTAAATTTTATCTCGGTTTATAGCGACATCTCTTTCATTCGGCTTAAAATTTATAAACATTTTCTGTTGCAAAAATCCTGTGAACGTTCAAAGATTGTATCCAAAACAAATATCTTGAAGATTCACAATTTGCGAAAAAAAAAGCAACTTTCACGAAAAAGTTCGTCGGTTTTGCTCGAAAGTTTGCCCTAATTTCAGTACGTCGAGAATCGACCGCCGTTGGAAACGAAATAAAGCATGCTAAGTACGGGAGCGTGACGGGGGATTCCAAAACTCTTCTCAACCTGAGCATAATACCGAGAGAGAAACTATCGATTAACTGTCCGCCACGTTCCGTCTCGCGAGCGTCCGGAGCGCATTGTCTTTTCGCCGCGCGATATCGCCGCTTATACCGCACTTCGCACAGCATGGCATCTCTGGCACTCTGAGAATATCTCGTAAACGCCCGCCACGATTGTTGGTTTCGCGTTCCGCGGTGAACCAAGCAGAAAAAAAAAAAAATTACGCTTGCTCGCCCAGTTTTGATTGAAACCGATTGCGAGTGTGAGTGTGCGTGCGCGCAGGAACTTTGTAAAACTGAATAAATAAAGCATTCCTTTGTGGTTAAGCTTTCTCGAAAGCGTTAACGATCCAGGCCGCATTCTCTCCTATCGTTTCTTCTTTCATCTCACTTATCGTAAATACGAAGCAAAGATTTACTTACGACAATCATCTCGGAGGGCTCGAGGACGAAGCATTCGTTGGGTCGCCTGGCGCTGCCACCCGTCCGCTTCCCGAAGCTGCAACAGCAAAAAAACATTTTTTAATCAAAAAATTCATCGCGTTATATAGATATCATCACATATTCCCCGTACAGATTTTTACATTTTTATTTGTGGAATTTTATAATAGGATACGTGTAATATAAATATCTTACTAAAATATTGTTATATAAATAAATCTGGAAGTAAAAATTTCACAAAATTTCTCAATGTCAAATGTGACTTATTTGCTTCTAAAGAAAAAGTACTCTATTATAATATAAAAAGAGAATGGAGTATACTAGAGTATAGGATTAAACAAATTTTTTTTAAGTTCATTCGTTAACATAATTACAAATCGGTGATCATACGAACGCTATGGTGCGTGTAACCAATCAAATTTTGTAATAAATAATTACACTTGATATATATAATAATTAAAATTTGATCATCGATTTGTAACCACAGAATAAAGTATTCGTATTAAGTATTCTGTAAAATAAAAGTAACAGTTTTGTCGAAAGTCAACAGTCTGGCATCTTTTGAACATCGTATCTCATAGGGATAAAAGAAAAGAGGGAGATTCCAAAATTTATCATGTGAATCCCTCAATTTCGTATCGTTTCAAACGACAATACGAGGGTGCTCGTGCAAACAACTATTATGCCGTGACGCCATTCTACGCCCCAGTATTAACTTCTACGACCAATATATTGGACGCTGCGACGCCATCAACAGATGTTCCCCACCGTCGAAAAGGCCACTCCTCAAATTAGATATAAAACCGTAATGGCTCAACCAATTTTCGACGATATAGAAAAATCTGCGGTTATATATGAGACGAGAGCTCACCAAAATGTGACCGCCCAAATCAAAATCATTTTTCTTAATGAAAAGTATTGTAGCATAACGTCAAATCTTACATCAACTTACATAGTAAATCAAGAGATAAAATCTTTTTCTGAAAGTGATCGTAAATTATTCAAATTTAATATTAAAAGAAGTTACATAATTTCATCCAATGAGTAGAGTATGAAATATATAAGCAATATCAATTTTCTATTCACGTTTTGCAAAAAAATATACTATAAAATAAGAACAAAATAAAATTCGCTCAAATTAAAGAATAATTGCATCGTTGATAAGAAATTGTCTTTCCCCGTTTTCGGGGTATTTTGCTTTTTCATATCTGAAGATATCACGACGGAAAGTCTTCTTGTAAATTTAACGGTGACGACCGTGAATCGAACGTCGATGCTCGACCGACCGAGAATCGGAAAACCAAGATGGTGGGTAAAGGGAAGGAGGAAAGAGAGGTTGCAGAAGGCCGTAAGGTTGTCGAAGGCTGTTGACCCGCGTGTTATCCCGCTCCTCCCTCGACTTAAACACACAAGCAAAGCCGCGATGCGTAACGCACGCGTAACGCATGCGTAACGCATTGCTCGTCCTGTGTGTGTGCGTGTGCGCGCGTGTGTGTGTGTGTGTGTGTGTGTGTGTGTGTGTGTGTGTGTGCGTGTGTGTGTGTGTGTGTATTCGTACATCGCAGAAAATTGAATTCGACGTGGATGACGCTCCTCGGCTTCTCCGTCTCTTAAGCCTATCGTGGGTTAACCCTGTAAACGTCGCGTTGCTCATTTCGCTTCCTCAGGATTATAATTATTTCGTTAGGCATCTAGGTCATCCGTTTTCTGCACGTGCGCCGACATTTCCGCTTCTACTTAGAGACAGAACGATCGATCATGCCAAAAATATTTATCTAACTAATTATGATTGCGCGATAATTATTATTCAGTCAATTGAACAAAAGATGATTTTGACAAATTGAAAAACTGGAATGAATTTAAATTGCACGAAAGTATAAGTAAAATAGTTTTAATCCTGATAAAGTAAATATGTCTAATTCTACATATTATTGATATTTTAAAATTTTGTTGAGAAATAAATTTTGATATTTTGACATTTGCATATTCATTCCGCTCATTAGAGACGGTTGAGATAAATACGATAAATCCCTTTTCAGTTTTATTTTTATAAATATGATCTAAAAATATTTATAAGAATAATAAATGTTTCGTGAAAAAAATGCGCGCGTGTGTATGTACGGATAAATAAAGCGACAAATTGAAAATAACTTTCTATACGATGATATATACACAGTATACGCGCACACCTAATCGAAAAAGAGAACCGATGGTAACCGAATACAGAAAGCGAAATTTAACAGAAGCAGTACAGATATTTCCAATGGTTTAACAAGCGATTCACTATGTACCTTTAATTTGTTTCCCGGCAACGCTTTTGTAATGGAAGCAATCAAAGCACGCGCGCGTCGCTTCGAATGTCGCGTCTGCTTTATATTCCACAACAGTGTGTGAAGCCTCGGTACAAACTTTTGTCCACTCGTGTCTTTCTGTTCCCATTTTCCCGAAATACACCCGCAGGAAACGCTCGTTATAATTCGCTCTGATCTTAACAAAGACCAATGGCGTAGCCAAGCGTCCATTATTAACGATCTTATATGCCTAATCACCTCTCTCTCTCTCTCTCTCTCTCTCTCTCTCTCTCTCTCTCTCTCTCTCTCCCTCTCTCGCTCTCTCACTTTCTCATTTTCGCTCCCCGACGACGCGACGTCCATTTCGCGAAATTATCCGTGCTATTTGACAACATTAGCCACGTGGATCCACTCAACGAAATGAAATATTTCTATGGTGTCGTTAGAACTGTTATCCTTTCCATTATCCTTTTTTTTTAATCATATTATCACTATTAGGTTCTTCTTTCACGCAACCGAAATTATCCATCAACAACTTTCGCTAGAGACAAATTAAGAGACTAATATACTGAATAGGGAAGGCAACTCTGATAACCTTGACTTTAACATATGTTGTAATTTCCCTGAGTAACCTCCATCAGGTTTTAGCCGTCGCTCGCCATTCATTAAAAAGTTGACAGAAGAAGTTTGAAAAATGATGTCCTTTTCTGCTATATAAAACAGAAATTTTCCGCTTTAAAGTATATTTTACAACTTTCTACGCGAAGCGATTCTCACCCCACCTCCCCCCTGCCAGAGTTACATAAGAAATTATATAAGAAAATATTTTGCGTTGTTAAAGCAGGGAATTTATTCATTGGACCACAGTTGTGTCCAAAAGTTAGGTTTAATTGATGAACTTTTTTGTTAATAAATTTTTAAAGAATAACGACGGTTAAAACCTGGTGTGATTCAGAGTCATGATCTTGACAACATATGTCTAATGTCAAGGTCAAAGAGCTGCCTCCCCTATTCGGCATATTTACCTATAATAAATTAAATATCTTTTTAAAATATAGCAAGGTATGGCATGTATTATTCAAAAATACTTCAAGCGCAAAAGCAATTTTAAACAATAGGAATTTTTGCATGCAAACTTAATATTATCGCTAAACATTTTCATCAAGATTTTCACTCTAGGATTTTGAACTATTTATATCTACATCTGAGAGAGAGAGAGAGAGAGAGAGAGAGAGAGAGAGAGATAAGAAGTTATCTATAGAAACGTTGTTGACAATAGAAACATAGATTGTGGTTTTTGAGCTATTTACTTATCAACTTCCAGAAATGAAAATAACAGATAATTCAACCACACATCACTTATGTAAAAAACACTAGGTAACTCATAATCATGTAAATTATAATAATAACAAAAATAACTTTACATATGCAAATAACATTATACTAATAACAGTCACTTGCGTAACAGCAAGCAATAACATAACTTATATATTAATAGGTGAAGATATATCAATCAATTAACAATATAGAGGATCTATTATTATTCTTCATAATTACCTTAATATACATTCAAGTTACTTGCGACTATCAATTACTCTACTTTTAATTTTCCGTGTAATCCAAGAGAATTCATATAAGCATACCTACTCTGCTGTCACATCGTAATTAAAACAACAATGATAACGATAAAACTTAAAAATACTCTCTAAATAAATATTGAAGTAAGATTCACTCCAAACGAATGAAATCTCTTTTTCTTTGAAAAGGAGTGAGATTTCTTTCCTTTGGAGTCTTACTCCAAAAAAAAAAAATAAATAAATAAAAATCTGTCACTCTTATTCGAGAGTGCAAATATTTTCTTCGCTCTTTTCCTTCGACTTTCAATAGTGGCAATATTTTCATTCTTTTGAAGTGAGTTTCATTCGAGGAAACTAATCGAGTAATTTTCGCGATTGAAAATCGAAATTTCCTCAACGTAATCCTGGACTCACCACACGGAAAATCTTCTTCTGGGAAATGCGGGTGGTGGTGGTGGCTGAACTCGATGAGTCCTGTCGACGGACTCACTCCTGAGGGCTTGCACTGCCTTAGGCACAGCCCTGAAGGGCTCCTGACAGGCCTTCGTGACTATGCCGCCGTTTCCAACGCCATCGTTGAAATTACCCATGCCACCACCACCGCCACCGCCACCGCCACCGCCACCACCACCATGGAAGCTGTTCCATCTCCTCACTGGGCCCCTGTTAGCGCTGTGATAGCCACCATTATGGCCACCTGGACCGCGAAGCTGACTGGTATGCTTGTGCATCCTCTCAATGATCTTTTCGCCGGGACGCACTAGGTTCGTCCATCGTCTATCTTGTTATTATATGCGTTTGCATAAATCGACTACATCCTCAATGCCGTCTTTTTACCGTCTTTACTTCAGCCGTTTACGAAATCTCGAGCTTACAGCGAGAATTCGAAATAAATATTTCTGTCCTCAAAATGGATTACACCGGGGCTTACTTGGTAGTTCTATAAGTAGCGTTCTAAAGTAAATCGATATTCTTTAGATATTATCGTTCGAGTACGAAGATCAACGAACCAGCCATCGATCGTTAATTTAAAAGATTAATTATGCGTTGTATCTAAAGTTTTGGATCATTGCATGCTTCTTCGAAACGTTTATTATAATATATAGTTAAAATGTTATTCTTCTCTGTTTGTAAAAATTAACGTATATGCTATAAACATTCTGTGAAGATGAATTGAAAAAAAAATCACACATGTAACCCTAAACATAAAACACAGACAATTCTCACGAGTAGAGAGCGCTGTTATAAAGAAGAAGTAAGTACTGCACAGTAATTTTTGTTTTCTCATGATGCGCATACATGATATTTGGATCAAGTCGGCGACGGGGTCGAATAGAGTCAAGTGATTCTTAGGCTTCTCTTTCGTACGTGGCTCGCATACTTTTATTATACGACCTATGGGATTCGATCGACTTGAAGACTAATGGCGTCGCAGTGTCGCCTACCGTTTCTTTTGACCTTATCAAGTTTGTACGTTTGCGCGGAAACGCGATAACAGAAGGGATTTATAAAGATAAAGATTTCGGTGTAAAAGGGACTGGAACATCGCAGACACACGATAGCTGCAGGCTATCGTGTCAAAGTGTGATAAACGTGGTGCATCTCTTTTCTCAAAATTCGAAAACATTGAAAGTGCTGCGTTGCGACGTTTATTATTACAACGTAAGTAAGTATTATAATTTGTCTATTTTTTTCCATCGTGATAATTATTAGAAACTGCAACTGTGATTCTTGCTTGATTATTCAATGCAAATTTTACACCGATTATTTTAATATTTTATTCAATATTTTAGAGATTGACAAATGATTTGTAACGACAAGAGAAGAAAAGAGGATGAAGAAAATTTATAATATATTTTTTTCCTTATTTACGTTTTTTTCTTCAAGATAAGAAGAAAGAATGTATTATTTTCGCGCAGATAAAAATTTTGCTGCTTGCAAATGATGACGTATAGAAAGTATAGAAGCCCGAAAAAGAAGATAAAACCACTTAATTCTTTCAATGTTTTTCTAGTATTTTTGTACTAAACCATCTCTACGCTTCGTTTTTTTAATCCGTCCTCCTACAGCTCAAAGAACGCACGCGCATCACTCAAGGCATCATTATTCATCTGACAGTCTGCCAACGGCCGCACCCTAACGACGATTTGTCATGATACGTCAATAAAAAAAGTCGTGTCAAACTCCGCTGTTCAATAAAACAAAACTCGAATGATACGCATTGCATACGAACATGGCGCTTTCATACAATAATTCGTTCTATCGTTGAAATTCTTTTTCTTTCGTGATTTCGCAAAGGTTTGCCGATGTTTCGTATCCGTGGGAAAATCTCCGTAACAGCGTGCAAGAAGTTCCGGCGGAAGAATGGGTTTGGAGAGTAGATAGGCCTCCCCGAGAAGGGACGTAGAAATTCAGCGAGCTTACGGAAGCTCTTGAGCACGCGCTCGAGGAGGAGCGGTTCGTTTTCTCCTCTTGTAACTCTTGTAACTCTTGGGAAAAGGCGTGAGAGAATCGTCCAGCGCTACAATCGTCCGCTTTTTCACAATGATTAATTGTGAGCCACTACGACTGATTAATTCGCTCGCTTTACGCAATATTAG
Organism: Acromyrmex echinatior; assembly: GCF_000204515.1. The sequence goes on from NW_011626984.1 coordinate 111,364, forward strand.
TTTAGCGAGATTATCCATCGAACTCGCAAACAATAGTCAACTGCAAGTTGGAGTCAACCGACTCCATTTCATTAAAAAAATTTCAGACCTGACGTACTATAAGATATCCTTTTAAACGACACGCGAATAAAATTCTATGAAATTCTTTATGTGAGAGAAGGACTGTCTTGAATTATCTTAATGATAGAGAGCGCAATATACTTCAGCGGGTCGTTCGTTTTCTAGTATCTCAACGGGAAATAGAAACAAGGGAATCTCCAGTTTTACTACGTGAAATGTTACATGTATAATTCCATGCGGAGGAGACCTCATCCGAATAAGTATATTTCACTTTCTGCTGTGTGAAATTGAAATCTGTTGTTCGTGTATTTGGGAAGATAGAATAAACATAACTGTATCGTGTATTTACTATAGATTTAGTAAGAATAGTAAATATATGAAAAATAATAAATAAAGACTCGAAATATATCGTATTTATATAATGATCGCGTGAAATATCGCGAATATTTGTGTTATTGTAGAAATTTTCTTCAAAAAATAGAAGATAAATATAAATATATGTAAAAATAATCTCATAAAACTGCAGCATTAATTACAGAAGAGCATATCTTGTAAGATTGGAGGCCAATCCAGACTCCTACTGCATAAGCGCTAAAAGAGAAATGAGAAACTCAAGGTGAATAAGAAGCACGTGAATCTAATCGGCAAAGATGGCAATTAACGAGACGATGGAACGGAGGCAGGAAGAATTTCCATTTCCAGCGGAACACGCAGACCGTGCCTTCCGGTACAGCGATCCAGCGGCGCGATTATTAGTTATATGTTACTTATGTGTTAGTTGTGTGTACATATCCACCCCACATGCTTTCTGCCTCGCTGCCACGAACGAAAGTCTGCTTTGTGAACGACGCGGCCGCACGTTTATGACGCACAACAAAAGAATTGGAAAAATTCGGAAGTACAGTATTTTTCAGTACAGTAAGTCATAGGAAGTAATTGTGAAAAAATTAATCTCTGTCTAACTTACATCAACAAAACTAGCTGAAAGACAATTATTTTACCGAAAATAACGAATTTCGAACGAGTACATTCATTTACTCGCTTTATTACTTAACGGAATTCTGCTTTCTTTTGCTTATGTAAAAAAATTTCTCATCCATCATGCTTTTATACAGCTACACTAATTAGGTATAACAACTTCCCTTTTTTTAATTAAGAACGAGAGCACATCAATCAGAATTTTTGCGATATAACGTCTAAATAATATGAATTTTACTCATATTATTTTTTCGTCATATGAGTAAGCTAGATGACGAAAATCGTTACATCTAATTAAGATTATTACCATAGATCTAAATAAATATGTGATACTTGAGTCAGAAAGTGTACTCGTGTCATAAATAATAAATAGTTATTAAAATAAACTTGAAAACAAAAATTAAAAGATTCGTACTGACTCCCCCAAGAATGTTACACTTAATTTCAAACACAGATTTTTCAGAATCAGATTCCCCATCATCCGTGAGATTTAATAATTATTCCTGGACGACTGACTGAGTGATTATTGAGCTCAATAGGTTAAGAAACAATCGCTCGTTGCTATTGTCGGCGATAATGGTGGATAGTCTTCGCGACGACAATGCGGCACCATGTAACAAAAGAGCCGCGAGGTCGGAGAAAACGGTAATAGTAGGCAAGCACCGAGAAGAAAAGGGCGAAAGGAAACAAGGAAGAGATGAAGCGAGACGGAGGAAAGTCGGCAGAGAAGAAGATCCTTGCCATACAAGGACGACAGACTTCGAGACCATTGTTACTGTACGCCCTAATCCCAGCGATCCACGCGCGATTCTCTCACTGCGCTTTTACTAACGAGCACCATTCCCATAAGTCTAAGTTCGCTACCGACGTCGTTCTCAGTAACTCTTCCAGAAGAGGACGTCCGTCGATGCTCGTTAAGTGCATAGTTTCGCGTTCCGAACGATGTTTATGCCGCCGTTTGCGCGGATTTCCGAACGCACAGCTAATATACATCTTGAGATTTCGTTACAATGCCAAGCAATAATCAATAAGAAAATTGTTAACAAATAACGTATGGAAAAATCTAATCAAATATAAATAAAATGCAACGTTATTCTATGCGTCGAATCATTTTTTTTTTCAAGTCACAATAAATAAAAGATATACCTTTTTATTACTGATAAAATTGAAAATAAACGTAGCTTAAGACTCTCGCGTGATTTTCCTCTTTATGGAGGAGGGATTTACAATATATATTAATGTTATAAATTCTTCAATCAACTTTCTTCCTCCTTTTGTAATTCCATAGTATTTGTAGAGATACGTAAAGTTTTATTTGAAGAAAGAAAAAAAAATCCCGAAAAAGTATTACATTTGTCCGATACAATTTTTTCAAAATCTAATCTTTTTTTATATTATTTAAAAACATCCTGGAATAGGCGACTGTCGAGAGCAGCGAGGCGCGAAACACGGCGAGCGCAGAGATGCATGGAAAGTGCATGCGCATCGCGTTGGTCACGTTGGTAAAGCCGTAAAGCTAGCGGCCGCCCTCGTTTGACCAGGTTTTCAACTCTCTAGAGCCGGCCTTTGTCGGAGGCTGAAAATCCGCGTGTGTGTGTCTCTCTCTCCTCTCTCTTCTCTCTTCTCCCCCCCCCCCCCCCGTCTTCGCGTAGAGAGGCTGCGAAGAGAGGCTATCCCGCTCCCTCGTTCGCTCTCGTTAACGGAAATGCGTATCGTAATTCGAATCGTAATCATAAATATGCTCGCGCGCGCGTATATATACCTACTTGCGTGCGTGTCCGCATTATACGCGTCACGTTCGGCGCGTGCGTCTCTCTCGACTTCTCTCAGCTTCTATGCCGTTGCGTACCGATACTATCGATATGCAACTGGATGCATCTGGGACGCACCGCTCGATGCATCACCCGTTACGAAACGTATGCGATACGTATTCACGTTTAGATGCGTACGCATTCATCTCTCGACTGTTTTATTTGTTTAAATTAAAGTAAACGAGTTCCTTTCTTCCTTATTTATAAAAAGTTTAAGTTCTTTCTTTACTTAAAAACGTTTTCCTTATATTAATATTTCATAAAAGATGTCGCGTATGAAACGATGTATTTGTCAAATATATATATTTTCTACTTAATTAATTTAATTTAATTTTCAATTTGTTTCATCGCACGCGCGTGCGTTCCAAATTCCAAGTATATTTATCGTTATTACTGCTACGATAATTATTATATTACAGCCACGACAGAAGAACATTGCTAATAGCAGAGATAATTAACCAAGGTCATTCGATAGCAATCAATTCTAAGTATCTCGCGTCATTATATTTCAGTTGTTTTGGCGTGACATCGAGACATTAGCAAAATTTCTTTATAAAATGAAAATTATTCTTGACAAGAGAATTTTTGATGAAGAATATTTTTTCGAATTACAATAGATAACAACAGAAATAAATAAATATGAGCTAAATTAAATCAGAGACACTTTCAATTATTTATTAATCAATAAGAAACTAATCAACGAAAGAGAGAGGCGTCACAAATAGAAAAATTGAAGAGAGATTCGGAATTCTTTCGTAAGAAATATCAAGATCGTGTGATTTGATCATTCCAGCACGATCACCGTGAATTCCATCGTAATGGTCTGAAAGGTACAGTTATGAGAGATTGTTGGACCGATGGATGAAGAACTGCGGAGAAGCGAAAGGGAAAAAAGCTAAGGGGAGATGAGCGGAATGTGCTCAAAAGGGATGAGATAATATTCCAGGGAACCCTTTAAGAGGATCTGGTGCCTCTAATATTAGACCGCCATGTCCTACAAGATGCTTGTTGTAAGATTTGACAGGCGCCTTGCTTTTACATGCTTCGTAAATAATTACTTTCGTACCTTAATAACATTAATAGACATTTATAGATGAACGAATAATTAATAATTCTCTTATTCTATGTAAAAAAAATGAAATCGATTTTATAAATCGAAAAATATCTAATCGAAGGGAATTTCGCGAGACTTCGAAGGGAGATTTCAAAGAGAGAGAGAGAGAGAAATTGTAATTCAGGAATATTCCGTCGAGCAACTTGCAATTGAGATCGCTTTAAATTTTCCGATAGATCGTCACGTGCGTTTGATCCAATGTTCCAGATGCGATATGTATGATTTACATTTGATCCCACCGTGTTTCGCGGTCTCGTAAATTATGCGTCAATCATGGACATCAGTTAAATGTCGAAACGTAGGCAGGTAGCCGAAACGCGCGCGTTAGCTGATAACGACAGGCGACGTGAGCTGTTAAAATGTACAACGTGGTTGAAAGTAGACGCGCGGTTGACGCACACGTATGTGTAGGTATACACACGTACATGTACACGCGTCTGTCGTTGGCGGATCCCATTTTGCCTCACACATACACGAAACGTGTGCATAGCGTGAGAGAACGACCCTGGATCGCCTTGGGAGTCGGTTTCCATTGAGAAGTCGTCGAGTTCCCACCGGCGCGGCACCAGCGAATCCAAAGCACCAAGAAAAGATACGAAGGAAGAAGCAAAGTTCAGCGCACCTAAGCCACCGACAAACTTCCTCCTCGCTCGTGTGTATTTACAATCTGTGACCGATATCTGTTGCTTCACGGATACGAAAAATCCATAATTCCACAGCATCTCCGTCGTACGACATTGTTCTCTTTTCTAATCCGTAAAAGTAAAGCCACAATATTATATTGTACTTTCGGTGAAGTTTTAATATCAATTTTTTTTTTTCTAAAGTAAAGTAAAATTTAATCTTTGAAATCTTTGTGTACGAACTTTGTGTAACGGATTGATTTTCAATATTAAAATACTCATCTACGTAATTAAATTTAAAATCAAACGCTAATTAAATATTTGCATTTTGTTCCGTGTATGTGAATTAAAAAAAAATCAGAATCGATTTGTCCACATCGGTATTTTACTAAATTTTCATTTTTCGTATGATATAAATATAAATTAAACGGAAAGATTGCCAGGGAAAAAATTCTCCGTTAGAAATATCACCAAATAAAATCGAACGCGAAGGATGAGTATTTCCCACGCGTTTCTCAGGTATACACTTTCTTCCCATAGATGATTCGGCAGATCTAGGAAAGATTCCCCATCTGGAAACACTATTACTATTCTCGACGGTACTTAAGCATAGCGAATCACCTTAGCATAGCGACTGCCACAGCAACAACAATTTTAATGCAGTTCCTCATTTATCCGCGATGTCGACACTATGAGATCATTTCTCGTATATTCCCGAGGGAAATTTGCCGTCCGCTCAAGTAGTTTCCATGGGATGATATCCTAATATGTTGAGACTCTCAAAGATAGAAAAAGAGAACGATCATGACAATGGACTCAAGAAAAAAAGCAAGAGAAATGAGAGCGCGACGAAAAGACGCGTTGAAAAGGCAAATTGATCGCGAAGGACACCGTAACGGTGAAATTCTTTTTATGCTTAGGCCTTATTATCTTTCCCGTTAAACCGCACGATTGACTGCGGTGATTCAAAAGAAAAAGTTCGTTCTTTTCAAATTTAATCATAAAAAGTTGTGTCATATTTAGGGCTTTTATAGAAAATTTAATCGGTGTATTACGTAAAAGCAAGAGAATTGAATCGAATATTGTTTTACTTTGACAATATACAGTTTAAAATTCTTGTAAAAGAAGAAATATACTATAAGATTATTTCCATTATATACTATAAGAAAAGTTACAGACTCGAATACGTAGAACGTAGATCATAATCGAGAATCAAATAAATTGAAAATCAGCCAAGTAAAGATGTGAGATGAATTCGATAAACATTAACAATAATTCTTTCTCCATTTGCTTACTGATAAATATTATTCAAAAATCAAGTAAAAATAATAAGATATGATATTACAAATAATTTATTCGCCATTAAGTTTAGTTGAGATATCTATAAATAAATAATTTTCAGACATTCCATTACAGCATCCACATCTATATTTATCCATTTCTGAACACAACGTGTAATAACGATGTTTGCTAATTATTACGTAATTATTACTGGTACTAATTAACGAGTTGTGGAAGAAACGCACGCTATGTATTAATTGATAAGAGAATAGAATTGCTCGGAGAAATCAGTTCCCTGTATATCAAATTTCTATCTTAAATTACACGTAATTTGTGTGCGCACGAAAGAAATAATAAACTGAATCAGTGGAGTATCGAATGCGAAATTGACTCGCTTTAAAACTAAACGGGACTTAATTTTTTCTCTCTCGCATTTGATTGAAAATACTTCGCGTAAGGCTACGTACTTGTACAATAGCTATACGGAAAAAAGTCGATGTCCGATAAAAGTCTCTCAACTCGAACCTGAGCCATAGAAAGCCTTAGAAACTATCGGACTTCCTGCGATGAAAGTGAGGAGAGACGATTCAATGCGTATTCCCGGAGCACTGGCAGCTTGCTCTAATGGAATTGCCAGTCGATCACCGATTCCCGTCTTAACGACGGTCCGTATTTGTGTTGCAGACTCTAAACTCGTGCGACCGGAGATTGAAAATCTTAAATGCGATCGAGATGCTGTTGCCTATTGCCATTTCAATTTACATATACACAAGCAAAATCTGTTTATTGGAATATATTATCCACAAAAATTATTGCAATAATGTAAAGCAATATTTAATTATTTGATATCAATGTGCAATAAATATCGCAATCAATAGCATTGTAATTATTGCAATAATATAAAGCAATATTTAATTATTTAGTATCAATGTGTGATAAATATTGCAAACAATAATATTGCATTGTAACGTTTCGTTATAAAAGGAAGGTACAATAATATGATTTGTATCATTGATAATAATTTAACTTGAATATATGCATTTTCGAAAAAATGGTTTTGTTAAAAATAACTTTTAATGATCGAACTGCGATATCTGGAAAATATTTCTCTTTCGGATCAAAAACTATAGAATCTCCTTGTAAGGAAAAGATTTTTAACGAACCGATATTTCGAATTACAAGTCAGTTACATTGCAGCTTTCCGAAGAAACGATAGAAAGAAAATATCAAAATCGAATAAAAGATAGCAGTATATGCAATTTCATGAAATTGCTTGCGCACAATTCCATTCTTGTAGAGACTCTTTAGAGTACTATAGGTAAGCATCGATCGCTTTTGGCAATAGTAATCGGTTTAATGTGATCCGATTACGCTGTTACCTTACGAGCGATTCGCTCGATTTTTCGATTGAATTCGCAACAGTACTTTCGAGAGAAAGTCAATCCTTTTACTCAAATTTATAAATTTTTTTCGTCTCCAGTCTTTCATGCATGCATATATATATATATATATATCATACTTAATCCATATTACGTTGATATTTTGCGCAAAAAAAATATATATATATGAAGGGAGAACGAGAGGTACAAGCAATAAACTCCATAAAGTGAAATCCTTGTTCGTAATGATTATGAGCAAGTTTTAAATAAAATCCAGAAAATCATAAAATTTTGACAGTGTTATGAAATTTTAAACTTACAACCGTGTCATCCCGTCCTTGAAAGCAGTAAACGCAATGAGCGATTTTTATTACATAATTCTTGAATTTTTCAAATTACTTTGTAATAAAGTTTGGGAGATTTGAACGAAATAGAGACGATGTAGAGGTACTTGTATAGATACTCCTATTACACACTAGTAGTGAACTTCACTAGAAATTGACTGTGCCTGTAAATAATTTGATCCCCGGCGTATTTTATCCGACCACAATCAACTGGATTTTATCATCGATTAAGACTAAACCTATAACTAAAAAACGTAACCGGAAGCAATTTCGTTCGAAATTTTTGTAAAAGTCATTTTAGAGGATTTTCAATTCTTTTCTCTCTATTTTAACTTGATTTTATTTATCATTGCCCGAATTTTTTCATTTTTTTATGCAGATTCGATATGTATTATATCGATACATGCTCCAATCCAAATTATTATTATTTATAACACCGATCGATATCTCGTGCACACAATATCATGCATAAATAAATTAAACGGAGAATGAAAGGAATGTTGGGAATGGTAATAAATGAACAGAATATTCATAAACGCTAAATCAATGCGAACCCAAGTTTAATATTAACAAATGCTTATTTCAAGAGTAATAATTTTTTTCGATGTTTTAAATTCAAACGCGATAGATAATAACTGGAAGGAATTCATCACGTGAGAGAGGAAATATGACTAATGGAAGAAATATCCCTACTCTTTCGAGAGACGAAAAGAGAGGCAGAGGGAAAGAAAAAAATGAGGCAGAGGACCATGATCTTCTACTTGAATTATCTTTTGTTTTTGCTCGATTCGAGCAGTTTAATGCCTGGAATTACAGTTGGACCAAGAAATCGAATGAAATTAAATCACTTTTTAATGAGTTCATGATGAATATATGTAAAACCCGATATATATCGAGAGTACAAAGCAAAAACCTAAAGTAGAAAAGTAATATCATAGATTTCAATCCAAGAGATGAATAATTAATTCTATCGTATGATCTTCTCGACAAAAATATTTTCTCTGATATCATCTGTCCCGATCTTATATAAAATAATATTTTGAAACAGGCAGCCTCAAATTTATGAGATAGAACATTTTGTACAATCTGTCATGTATAGAATTCACGAGAAACTGCTTTCAAACCTTAAATATGCATCTTTACACATACACAAATACGTTATTCGAAACCACGTTTCTGTCAGATAACTCTGAACATCAAGCATGACGTAAAAGCTTATAGTGTAAAGGATAAATCCTGTAAAAGAGGATATCATGTAAAATATTTATATTAAAATGCGAAATTTATTCGAAAATGGTTCAAATTCATGAGAAATGAGACAAAAAAAAATCGTTTAAAAGTCTGTAATAGCATTATGAATCAATGTGATAATAAAATTGAGAGCAAATATTATTATTATTATAATATTGTAATCTAAATCGAAAAAAGCAAGTGTGCTCAAAAGAAATAAGAAGTTATTATTTTCTAATTTTCCTTCCTAATAAGTACCGCTAAATAGTTTTGCGCGTGGTAAGATTTACAAGTTTAATAGCGTAATTACATCCTACGTACTTCTGTGATGTGAATTATTAAGTTGAGTTGACATTGACAATATATTATACTAATTTTAGTTCAAGGTTCTACATTTACTTCCAACTATATTAATTGTTATTACATCGATCCTCTCCCCCTCTCCCTCTCCCTCTCCCTCTCCCTCTCTCTCTCTCGATGTAAAGCGATGATAACCTTTTAAAAACATGACTAATCGTTCTCATTTCGTAGGATATTCGAAATATTAATATTAATACTCGAGTATTCAATTTTCTAAAATTCAATGTATTCCAGTTGGAAGTAAATGCAATATGCATTTATGTTATTTCATAACAATCCAATTTTCCGTGTATCCCTAACGCATATATACGCGTATATACGCACGTGCAAGCACTTATCCGCGTTGCATCGTCAATTTGGCAAAGTCTGGACGCGTGCACGCAGTTAATCAACGGATGAACCAAAACCAAACAGGTCAAACTGGTGGGTGTGTCATTCTCGTGCATTCGCGCACTACATTGGTTCCTGCTCCGGGTGTACTGGAGTACTTCTAGCGTGTGTATGTATACACGTATATACTTATAGCAACGCGTCTGCGTGAGTGAGCCGCTCAGCCGTTATTTGAAGCAATCTGGAGGCCATAAATCGCGGCGCAAGTATCGTGTTCGCCTGGATATGCGGGCGGTACCTATCGCAAGGCGATGGAAAAATGTCAATAAAAGCAGCCTCGTTTGCGCTCTTTCTAGAGTATCATCTAAACGCAGCTCTCTCTCTCTCTCTCGCTCTCTCTCTCTCTCGATGCTCACGTTACATTTACGTGTATCGATGTGACGACAGCGATCGATCTGAACGGGCTCGCGTTACTTCCGAGTCGCAACGAACCGCGTAGGCAGGTTTGAAAAAGAGACGAGTGAAAAATATGCGACGCAAAATTAATCGCAGTGCACAAACGATATCGATACGATCCGCAAAAAATAGATATCTATCAATGTTGAACCGCAATTAGCAAACGTTGTAAACATTGTACAGTATTTCATGTAAATGTGCGTCTCGTACATTTTAATATCCGAGTAAAAATTCAGAAATGAAAAAGAATTTAAAAGCTACGCTTACGTAATACGATATTACGCTAATTGTTCGAAGAAAATTAATTTCGTTCCAAGAAAACACACCGCAACGCACCGCGATTTGCTCCGTAAGCCGAGATCTATCTCGGCTGCTAGAAATAATCTATTTTTTCATATTAAACGATGCAAGCGCGTACGAGAGAGGAGAGTTCATTGTGCAGAAAGAACGTAACGCGCGCTCGTCATGCATCGACGGGATAACATTTATATATCGTGTGCGGTTTTACGTCGCGATTTCAACGTGCGTGCATCGCGGCGACACGGACAACAAGCCGGTCGTAAATATTTACAGAGAGCATCGACAAATCGATCCTTTACGCTCGAACGCGGATCAGGTTATCCCTTCGCAGTTCGTGGGTGCAGTGACCGAGGTGAGGGGAGGAAAACGGGGAAAATAAGATACAAAAATCGATGACGCAATCGTTTCAGCACACCAGCGTCAGTACCGGGTAGCGGAATTTATCCGATAATGCGATGATATGGCTGGCATGCGATGTGTATGGTGTGTCGCTAGTTAACCCTCTGTGTCGTTAGTTAAACCACACATATCTGCTTCTACGGAGAATATTATACGCTGAAAGAAAAAGAAGGAGCGAAACCCGACGACGATTACCCTCCTTCGAATCAATATCGAGTTAATTGAATAAAACGTCATATTACTGCATAATCAATGTAATAAATGCTTAGTCAATTGATTAAGACGAGTAAGATAATTATTTATTGGTTAATTATCTTTCTCTTACAGTTATTAAATTGATTGGCTGCGATAAGACGGGTGATGCTGCTATTTATAAAAATATCAGCATTATTATTATTATTATTATTATTTTCTGCATTATACCTGTGAAGAGTAGAAGCGAATGTGATGGAGATCTCTGAAGAAATAAATGGATACGCAAGATCCAATTGAACATCCCACACAGAAAAAAAAGTTAAGAAAAGGAAGAAACAACAAATATTATATCTGTTTTACGTAAGACTCGTAAGACTCGAGGAAAAGTATATCGGAACATCAGCTCAAAGTAATTTCGAGAATTCGAGACACGTGTTTGTCCTTCGGCAGAAAATGACGGCACAGTCTTCTTCTTTTCCCAATTAATTGGCAGACGCAGCGTCTCCAAAGGATTCATTCTAATACAAGTCACGTGTGTCTTTAAGAAAAAGAACAGATGATTGTATTTCTAGAAAATATTGTAACAAATAAATCTCATTTCAACGACTCTAACTGTTTAGTTAGTTAAACAACAAAGTATCTTCGAGAAATATTATTAAATACATCAAAAGAAAGATAGATTAAGATAATAAAAGAATGGTATTGTAGGTAATTCTGAATTTCTGAATCCCTCGAAATGCAGCATATTCGATATGAGTAGATGTTCGATACACATCAATTATCATTTCGGGATTACATGAACATGATATAATCTAACGTTCGCAAAACTGTATGTTATACTAAAATCAATCACTTGTCATTATATCATAATAGACACAGCCATCGCAAATGGAATTATTCCGAAATGTTGTAGCTCGTTAATGGAATATCGTATCGGAGGATGAAAACAAAACTTTCCATGAGATTTACAATGCGTGAAAGCCAATGATGGAATGACACTTGCTTTTTATGGAGTAACCAAAGTTTAAAATATATGGTGCAAAGATACTATTTTAATCTTTTAACAGGATTCATATTTCTTCGTGCAACAGTTAATTACATAATTGTCTATATTGTTTAATATTTCTACAATCGATAAGATATAAAATTAATTGTGCTATTATCTATTGGGTTATTATTTAAAAAGTATCCGCGGTTTTTTCATTCAAAAATTGAACAAAAAACCGCGGATACTTTTTAAATGGCCTAATATATTATTTGTGAGATCTATCCCAAATTTCGAAATTTCCGGATAACTATCGATATACGACTTTCGCAATAGATTGAATATCCAATCTGTATTTAATAACATCTGAATATGCCAACGGAATAATTATGACGATGAGCGTCGTTATTCTTGAACGATTCTCATTGGTCGCCGCGATTAATTATCGCTGCCTGACAAGCCGTATTGTTTCACTTTGGTGTCCAACAAACGCGTCTACGGCCGTTACCGGAGTAGAAACGGTAACTCCCGGTTGTTCGTAACAGCGTCGAAAACGGCGCGAGAAACGCAGCGAGAGAAACGAGGAAGCGAGGCAACGATGTGTAACAAAACGCGTACGTGAACAGCAATGTGCCCCGATCGAACTGCTGGAAAATGAACGAATGCTGAAACGCTTTCGCGTGAAAATACTGTCGCAGAGAAGAAGACACGTCATCAACAACGACTGAAAGTTAAAGAGAAAGATGAATGGAAATAAAACGCGAGCAATATAAATATCTTTCCTGTACCCCGATTCTGTAACTCTCCATCACAGTTCGGAATTATATTGTCGTTGTGTAACCTTTTTTTTTTTTTATCATGTATAATATCTGTGTGACGACAATGTAACGATGCCGACAATGTTGTTTAGAGTTACAGAATCGATCGGCTATTGAAATTGAAATTTTCCTTCTCGATATTTCGGGGATTTTAAATGTTCTGAATAAATGATTCATATTTGCTGTTATCTATCTTCTGTCGATGGAAAAATAAATTTGAAAATAGCGTTAAACGAGTATAAATAGTAGAAATAAATTATATTTCAAATTGTTTCACACATATACGAAGTGCAAAAAGTATTTGAGAGATATCTTTAAATAAAAAGAACATTATTTTTGAAAAGTAAATTAGCAATTTATCAAAGAATGCCTCTTAAAAAATACATAACATTCAAAATATATTATTTTAAAAATAAGCGAAAAATTGTATTACGTGGTCACACAAAAAGTACAATCGAAAAATTTAATAATTAAGAACACGCAAAAACTCTTTTTTATTTACATTATGACAGATTACGTATTCGTTGTATAAAATAGCTAATTAATATTCATTTTTTCCAAATAAGATTTTTTTTATAAAAAAAATCCCTTTGTACAAATATTTGTTGCACTCACTGTATATAATAGAACTTTCCTTTCTACGTTTTAAAATTCATAAGAGACGATATGAAATCATTAAATTATAACACATGCGATCGATAAAAATTCTTAGCAAGCCACGCGAGAAGCATCTCCGCGATAACGAGTAAAACGAGTAAACTTTCATAAATTTGCAAGAATGCATTTTCGTATCGGAATAACGACAAACAACGATACGTTACATCGTCGTGCGTGTAAACGAAGTTGGACGCTTTCAACGAGATTGAGTCTCGATAGAATTGCTCGGCCGCGAAAGCGAAAAGTTTCGTCGTGGGAGATCCGCTTTTCTCCTCGATAATTTTCACCGATCGCTTCTCTTTCGCTCCGTTCTGGAAACGAAGTTCGATATTGGATAAATAAGCGCGGATTGCACCGACGTTGCGTGCAGAACGATAAATATCGCAAGTTTTAAAAAATATTTTATTGTTTGCAATTCCCGTTTTACGGTAACCGATGTTACCGTATGCGCCTCGCGTAATAACGTAACGTTAATTAAAAACGGTATAATAATGCTCGTGCAAAAGCACCACCGGAGATATGCCAGATTACTCCGAGCGAGTTACGAGCTCGGAAAAATTTGCATCGTCAGCGCCGTCTCGTCGACGCCTCCTCGATTTTACCTCGCGATTTCTACCGAAATCACTGCGACAGCACGTGGTTCGGCATCGTCAGCTGGGTCAAGGTCCTCCAACCACGCGTGTGCGAAATGCACGAAATGGCATTTTAATCCGCGAGAAGAAATTTCAGCGGCAAACGTTTCCTTCCAGCGGAAATGTACGTGGGACTTAGAAACTCGACATCAAACATGTAGAACGCAAATTCTACAATATGAAATTACACTCCAAACGTTTAAACAATTCACACGTTGAGTAATTCATTAAACCACGGAATCAGATTTGCTGGGAATTATGCAAAAGTTTTCAATTTCTCCTCTCTCTCTCTCTCTCTATTTATTTATTCGAAAGCTTCGTGAAATATCAAAGGTTGCACATAATAAAAATTCTCGAAAGAAATTAAATTAAAACGACGAGTATCTGCAATTGGTTTTTCCGATTATTTCGAAAAGATGTGAAATTGAAGATTGCGGTATAAAACGGATAATTATCTTTGATATTCTGGAAATTATATAAAGCACAATGGCGTAATAAAGGCTCATCGATGCGTTCCTTTCGCGTGTTACGTAATTCCCGTTGTAACAACAATACACTCACATTCATGGTTAATTTATATACACTCACGGTTAATTTATCGTATGTTCAGTGACGGTATCGAGAAATAAAAGCTTTTTGCACGCGTTAATATTCCAGGAATACGTGCAGCTCGTTGCCTTCGAGATCGGAAGGAACTCGACGATATTTTCAAACTTATCACTATGACCTTCTACATTCACGTTACATACACGTTTGTTTCCGGCCTTCATTCATGAAACTATGTTGATTCATAAAACTAGACGACTATTTCCAACAACTTTTCCAACCGTAATATTGATATATTACGCGCGTTTATTTTTAATTACATTCCCGACGTAATAGTCTCTCGATTCCTTCGCCATACATATTTATTTCTGTAATACTACTCTACTTCATCTCGCTTGAAATGAAATTATTTTCGAAATGTTTCCATTCCAAAGCGAATCCATCTTTCCGTAATCGTGAAATAAATTAAATCGCAATTAAATCGAGATTACTAATTGCAAAACTAATTATCAAATGTAAATTTTTTTTTTAATTAAAAACTTTTCTAAAAGCGAATCTTAAGAGTAACGCAAATATGTAATTTTCGAAAGAAATCATATTCTGCGTCTAATTATACATTTTCTTCCCAAATTTCGTTTCTAGATTTTATTAATAATAAATAAGTTATTCAGATTAAATTTTTTACAAAACAACATTCGAAATAATGTATAAATAAATGAGATAACTGCAAACGAATATCAGTTATGTTACTTATTATGAACTGACCGGAAACAATAGCACAACTATTATATTCAAAACCCATGCGGTAGTTCCGGTTAGATAAAGTCAAGTACCGCTCTTGGAACAGATTATCACGGAAACGAATTGCGATTCACGCATTTATAATAATGTGCGTAACGTTATTTTCAAATTTGATATCAATGAGAAATTGTATTAATAGAACACAACAACGAAGCATGCTGGTGCTACACAAATAGTGCTCTCAAGATCGCTCTCGCGATCGAAAGAAAGAGACCCCAAGAATTCAACAGTAATATATACGCATTGTACCTTAGAAATTCCAAATTATTATCTACGATTTAGGCTGAACAACAAGAATCGGCTAACCGTAAATCATTGTCGCAGGGTTGAGTCCGCAGGGTTGAAAGCAAACATAGATACATAAATACAAATTTAACATAATAATAAAAGGGTTTCGCGCACATCTCGCGCGGACGGGATTAATATAACAATACGATCGATATGAGGCTGGCTCGTGAATCTCGGAATATGTACGCGTCGCGTCGCGTCGCGTCGCGCCGGCCAAACAACCTCTGTCCTGTGTCCCGTCCCGTCCTGTCCTATCCTCTATCTCGTTCTTCCTCTCCTGTGTCGTCTGTCTCGTCCTGTTCGATTGCAGCTGCCGCGCGCACCCGTAATAATCCACTGCCGGCACTCAAACTCCGAGAGTGACACTCCGAGAACCGAGAGATAACGCGTGACGGATTCTTCTCGCACCACCACACACAACGAACCACGGCGGGTTCAGCTCAGCGATCGACATCGACTCGAAGATTACTAGCAAGGATCGTCGATTACCCGGCGCGCGGGACGACTCTTTGAAATCGGGAGTCACACCGTAGCGCCGTTACGAGACACGCGGCACGACGACGTACGAAAGTATACTGAAGAGTGAAGTACACTGGACTGCCGCTCGTCCTCGTACTCCTTGTACTCCTCGTACTCCTCGTCGCCGTCGCTCCCGCGCCGCCGCTCACGCGCACCACATCGCACACCACCGCGCACCGATGCTGCACGACGCGACTCACGCTACTCACAGCACTCACAGCGCTCACAGCGACTCATGCCGGTGTGCGAGCGACGATTGCGACGCCGCTCGCGCGCTCTGCTGGATCCTCCGGAAAGTAAATTCGGTGGCGCACCGGCACCGGCACTTTGCCACTTTGCCTTGCAAAGCCACTCGCAAGCGGGAGGATTGTGCATTTACGCGTAAAATACGATGAATCCACAATAATCCATAAACTATCTTTTATGTGTCATCTGTATAAAAGCTCTAATTATTAGGTGGTTAATATTGTTGATTAATTTAATAGTTTAATCATAAAGGAATGAAAGAAAATAATTGTATCATTTTTTTTAATAGAATTATTTAGGGGGAGAAATTATGGGATGATTCAGGTTAAAATTAAGAGATGATGAGGAGATATTTTGATTAAATGTATAAAAATAATTTATAAATCATCAATTATATTTTGCAGTAAAACTTTTGTCTCGCTTATATATTATTTATTTATTTATTTATTTATCAATATTAAAATCAAATATATTTAATAATCGTAAAACTTTATTACTTTTGTAAACAATGGAAAAATATTCCATATAAATATAATAATCCGTAATCTTGAAATATATGACACAACCCTATTCACGAGTCAATCTAACAAAGATTACGATATTTTACTTCAATTACTTAAATCGAAGTCGATCCGAAATGGATCTCTGTTTATATTTCCGGAAGAGCCATTAACTTTATTGAGATCAATTGTCGTCGAAGAAATTTGCTCCCTCTCGTGGAAAATATAACACACGAAATACGTCCTATCTATATTATAAAAGTGTTTGCAATTATTTTGATTACCTTTCACATTTTCGCAATTGATTTCTTTCAAAGTTCCTTTCGCTTCCGTACGAGCCCTTAAAAACGTGCATTCAAAAGGGAAACTCGTTCCTCCGCTTTCCTGAATTTCCTGTCCTATTCTCAAACAGCAATTTCTCACTGGCACTCCAGCGGATATTTTGATTAACAGCAGTCGAGTGATATAACAATTTTTGCTCAGCGCGAAAAGGGATAGTAAGCATTACACCACGTAGCGTACGGAAACGAGTAGATTTCCTACGACAAATTAAACTCTGGGTCGAGAGGGAAGGTAGCGGCAAATCGAGGACACGCGAGAGGCAAGGAAATGCAAAGAAACGCGGATGCACCATTCCTTTCGCTCGCTTTAACAATTCTGTAGCGTCAGGAAAAACTTCTCCTATCTTCGTTCTTTTTCTTTTTTTGTTAATTATTTCATTTAAATTCGCACAAGCGTGCGTACGCGAGTCTCGTGGTTTTCTATCCGTCGCTCTTCTGGAACACGACGAAACTACCGCAAGTGGCAATTAGAAAAGCGATTAAACGGAGGTAGCGACGGAGACAGAAATCTCTTTCCTCCAAGGCTCTGCTTCGACGTGAATTTCCCTGTAGTATTAATGGTAGAATTAATTCCGTTACACGACAAGCGATAATCCTTCCTTTTCGTATGTTTAGATATGGATTGTTATTTTAGATACAAATTACTATCTGTCTTTTTTTTTTATCGTAAAAAGCATTCATATAATCATCTTCATCACTCACGAGTTGATTTAATTTTTTAAGATAATAATATAAATTCTTATTTTAATGTTTACTTTTTTTTTTGTAATAGCGTCATTAATAATTTTCAATTTTAATCGATTTTATGTTACACTATGATACAGAGAGAATTCGTAAGTCATAATTCCTTAATATGTTAAAATAATATGGTACAATTTCCAATGTAAAAATATTAGAATACTGAATAAACTGAAAGATTGCGTTTATAATGAAAAACTTTCTAAACCTCGAACTTAGTAAGTAAAAATCGATCACGTCTACTTTCATAATAGCTGTTCCTCTTCTGTTTAGATACAAAACGCTCGTTATTTTACTCCCATCGCGATTCGCTCATTAATGAAGCCTTAATTAGGCGGGTTTGCCTTTTTATCCAAACGATAGTTACTTCCGGTTCCGCTTCCTTCATCTTCTGTGCAAACGAGCTAACTGGAGATTACTTTACCGTCGTCACGCAGTCAATTGCCATTATATTAGGATTAGGATTATTAAGAATTATTTGCTCTCGAATCGAGTGATGAAGCCGATATAGCAATAATCCCTTCACATCGAAAGAAAACAGTTGTATATGTTGAGAGATGTAAAAAGTCAAAAGTTAAGATTAATGTTTGATTATTTTTCTCAAAAGTATACCTTTCCTCTTTCTCTCTGAATAAAAAGTAAGTAAACTCCAAAGCTCATCTTTTTCAAATAAACTAGGAAAAAAGATCATTTGGATCTCTTCAAATATCAATCGTGCGAGGAATAATCGCGTCATCTACTCGATACCTATAATTCCATCGATTTCTATGAATCCATTAACTCACGCTACATTCATTATATAAAGCAGTCAAAAACAAGCAATTATACGTCGTCCTTGTACGCAATTTCTAGGAATTAATGCTCATGAAATGTAAAGCATAACTTAACATACCGCTTCGTTTTCATTTCCGTTCGTAACACGTCACGTCGCCTCGCGTCTGCGATCCGTTTAAATAATTTTTGCCCCATATTTACGTCAATTTTCGCGCTAAAAGCTAATTAAACGAGGAAAGCTAATTAAATTAGAGTCACGCTAGAGTCACAAAGCAAAAACGTTTCTACTGTTTTTAATGTAATTATTGCGCCGTACTAAAGTATGTCGAACGATATCCCGATTATAAAATATGAATGATACATACTTTTGTCTATATTACGGCATCGTGAAAGTTCGCAACGTCGTAAAAAACGAAACTACGTGACAGCGACTCCTCCATTCTCCTAGCATACATAATTTATATAATTTTCCCGAGAAGAGTTTGTAAAAAGTACATTTATACGTATCTAACTAATGTACATATAAACGTTAATTCACAATAGCATATATATTCACTACATTTAATGAAAATGTTGATTCTCCAAATTAATGACGCAACGCTAAATGAAGAAGTCATAATGTAATCTTGATAAACGTCGCAATCGATCAATGGCGGCTATTCATCTCTGTGTCATTTCCATTTGCCAGCAACAGTTGGCTCATTTCGTCTCCGTGCGTTATACAGTCATTAATTGTAACTTCAAACGCCCGAATTTCGCGTTTATACGCCAACATGCCACGGAAAGTAACAAAGTCTTTATTCTTTGAAAAATCAGTATCCGTCATCGGAGTTGCCGCTATCAAAGTTTTTATTATCGAAATCACATTAATCACGCTTCTATATTTTCGTCATATTAAAAACTTTACCAGAGATTTATTAAACGATGTGACAAAAAAAATGTCACCGAAACATTTCTATGAAAGTATCCCAAAACAAAAATATGAGAAATATCAAATTTCTACTCTTGCTATTCTACGCAACGATTTTACTGAGGCTTATCCAATGGAAACTGGATGTTTCTCGTACGCAACAGCGCAATACATCCTCTCCTCGTGCCCGTCTATCGATTACTCTAACGGGGCCGGAATTGCGTCCCTTTCGCGTCGATTTTGCCGATCATGTCTCCTCGTACTTGAGAATCTCGTATCCTTCGCGAATCGTTTGCCAATCCGCTGCACATGCATGTTTCCGTTGTCGCCTGAATCGCCTTCCATTCCCCTCCGACGATAATCGCGTTCTGCTCCTGATATTGGCTATCCTCTGCTCTCACGATGATCGTCCTGCGGACGGTGGTGGTGGTGCCATATCGACGTGGCTGTCTAGACTAGACCTTCACCAGAATACCGTGCTGATCGACTCAACAACGTACGGGGGGCCACTTCATGGCTTCGATACCGTTACGACGCTCGCTTTTTTTCGTCCTCGATATACTACGTGCGCTTGGAACCTGGTGAAACCTCTCGATGAAAACGGCACGAAATGAAACAACCGCCATGACAACGTTTCGCGAATGGCGAAACACTATATAGGTCTCTTTTGTTTTAAAATATCTGTATCATTAATGGAGTGTACGTTAATTCAAATTTTTCTGAAATTTTTCTGACTTTAATCTTCTGATAATTCCCGAATAAACGACATTGTTTCTGATTAAGTGCACGTCCAAAAAATTTTTCTTATTTCTTGTATCTTGGAATATTATTATATTAGCACTGACATTGACATTGTAGTATAATTTTACAATCGTAATACACAAGGATATTTATCATTTGTGTGACATAAATTATCGTAAAAGAATAAATATCACTGCACGTGCATTATTTGTGTTGTAACAGAAGCATAAGATAATTTATGAGAATTATCTGTAAATTATAGGTCTCTTTTGTTTTAAAATATCTGTATCATTAATGGAGTGTACGTTAATTCAAATTTTTCTGAAATTTTTCTGACTTTAATCTTCTGATAATTCCCGTTAACGAATAAACGACATTGTTTCTGATTAAGTGCACGTCCCAATCGAATCTGATCTAACTTGGTTATGCAACCGAAAACGGAAACAGCATCGGCAGATGCACTCGAGTGTTGAAAGAAATTTCAAAAACGACAGCACATTATTTCCTCATGAATTGGAAGCTGTGTAAAATACGTTCAGCTATATATAAAATCATCATGTAATTCGTTCTACATTCTCGATATGCTGTCGATACCAGCAGTTGAGAAACAACCACGTAACTATGGGTATATAGAAAAAAATCACGAAGGGATATAATAAAGTTAAATAAAATATAGGCGTCCCGATAGTCGTGAATAGAATATTAAACGCAGCGCGAATCGTAAAAATAAAATTTTTCTCTTGCACGTAAAAAAACGCAAAAAAAAATTACGTAACTTGAGAGAAAGATGTGCAGAAGCGAGTAAAAAAATAAAGTCTAGTGAATGCACGTCCCGTCATAGAACTTATTAGGTCGAAGCCATTTCAGGAAAAATACCAATCAACGACGAAGCGGTAACACAGGATTTTCTATAGAAACACAATCAGATAACGAACCAGATATTATGACCTACGAGTACACAAATGATTTAGATGGATGCCTTTTTGTCTCGTATCTCGTAATTACGGTATATTATTCTCAAAACTCATTACGAATAAAGTACGTCGCATAAACGCATGAATTTCAATAATTGCAAAAGAAAAGTGTGCAAAATAAAGATGAAAAATGTTATTACAAGCTATATCAAGTTTATAAGTCAAGAATATTAAATATAATAAATATCTAATAACGTCTTATTGTACTATCTATTACCACTTTTAGCAATTAATCATAAAAATAACACAATAACATAAAAATAAGATATTCTATCACATATGTCTATGTATATATAAATACATTATCGTTTTTATTTAAAAACTTATGATTTATTTATTTATGATATATTTATATATATATTTTATTTAAAAATATATTTTATTAAGCAGCTTGCTTCCAATTTTAACTTTACGACACGTAAAATTAAAATCCGTTATTTTAATTTTAAACTCATTTAAAAAGTCCATAGATATACAAATATTGTAGAGTATATCCTGGTTAAGGTTACCTTTATATATAAACACAGATCCTGTAGAAGACCGACTACCGAAAAATGTCAGATGGCAAACACGTGCTTCGCTTAAAGAATGCGAGCTAGGAGAAGGAGCTTTTTCAAAGGATCATCGAGGAAATGGGAAAAACAGATCAGGTTTTTTATCGTAGATTTTTTTCCGTATACTATTACCACGCGCAATACAAACGGATAAATATCACAATTTCTGTGGCTGCGGAGAATATATATTTCTTGTTTGTTAGATAAAAGTAATGATGTCATGAATATTTCAAGATAAATACATATTTAAGGCATACATATCAAGGGAAAAGTTTGATTATAATAATAAACGACAAATTGAAGCGGATGGAACGGAATCGATTTGAAATATGTAATATTTCGAAAATGAGACGTAGAATAGAAGATACCTGACAGATGATCGACGAGGAAATTCACTTTGAGCGAACAACTAATTAAATTAGACCGACTCTTATCGAGTATTCTATCCACTGACATCTATTTATAAATATATCCCATTGTATATATTCTTTCTTAAATATTTTCTCTTAATATTTCATCAAAATATAGATTAAATGTAAATTTTTAAAAATTGTCATATCTTCCTAATCTCATCGATATATTGATTTAATTAGTGATATGCTAATCCACAATCTTTAAAATGTTACGTATATATAATAATATATTCGTATATTATATATAAATAAAATTTTATAAAAATACAAAATCTTTATATTTTCTTCAAGAAACAAATTAAATCGCACAAATATTTTCCAGTTAGTTTCATAATTCTGATAAATTAACATATAAAATTATTATATTATATAAATTAACTATATACATTTTGTTAATTTATCGCTTTAATAAACTTCTAACCAATAACTATTTATCATTACTTAGATAATGCCAACATTTCACCAATTATTAATAATTAATGTATCACATCGCAAGATTAAAATTTTTAAATAA
>NW_011626984.1:135870-184080 GCF_000204515.1 Acromyrmex echinatior
AAATTCTCCACAGCGTGCGTACGCGAGTCTCCGGGTTTTCTATCCGTCCCTCTTCCGGAACACGACGAAACTACCGCAAGTGGCAATTAGAAAAGCGATTAAACGGAGGTAGCGACGGAGACAGAAATCTCTTTCCTCCAAGGCTCTGCTTCGACGTGAATTTCCCTGTAGTATTAATGGTAGAATTAATTCCGTTACACGACAAGCGATAATCCTTCCTTTTCGTATGTTTAGATATGGATTGTTATTTTAGATACAAATTACTATCTGTCTTTTTTTTTTATCGTAAAAAGCATTCATATAATCATCTTCATCACTCACGAGTTGATTTAATTTTTTAAGATAATAATATAAATTCTTATTTTAATGTTTACTTTTTTTTTTGTAATAGCGTCATTAATAATTTTCAATTTTAATCGATTTTATGTTACACTATGATACAGAGAGAATTCGTAAGTCATAATTCCTTAATATGTTAAAATAATATGGTACAATTTCCAATGTAAAAATATTAGAATACTGAATAAACTGAAAGATTGCGTTTATAATGAAAAACTTTCTAAACCTCGAACTTAGTAAGTAAAAATCGATCACGTCTACTTTCATAATAGCTGTTCCTCTTCTGTTTAGATACAAAACGCTCGTTATTTTACTCCCATCGCGATTCGCTCATTAATGAAGCCTTAATTAGGCGGGTTTGCCTTTTTATCCAAACGATAGTTACTTCCGGTTCCGCTTCCTTCATCTTCTGTGCAAACGAGCTAACTGGAGATTACTTTACCGTCGTCACGCAGTCAATTGCCATTATATTAGGATTAGGATTATTAAGAATTATTTGCTCTCGAATCGAGTGATGAAGCCGATATAGCAATAATCCCTTCACATCGAAAGAAAACAGTTGTATATGTTGAGAGATGTAAAAAGTCAAAAGTTAAGATTAATGTTTGATTATTTTTCTCAAAAGTATACCTTTCCTCTTTCTCTCTGAATAAAAAGTAAGTAAACTCCAAAGCTCATCTTTTTCAAATAAACTAGGAAAAAAGATCATTTGGATCTCTTCAAATATCAATCGTGCGAGGAATAATCGCGTCATCTACTCGATACCTATAATTCCATCGATTTCTATGAATCCATTAACTCACGCTACATTCATTATATAAAGCAGTCAAAAACAAGCAATTATACGTCGTCCTTGTACGCAATTTCTAGGAATTAATGCTCATGAAATGTAAAGCATAACTTAACATACCGCTTCGTTTTCATTTCCGTTCGTAACACGTCACGTCGCCTCGCGTCTGCGATCCGTTTAAATAATTTTTGCCCCATATTTACGTCAATTTTCGCGCTAAAAGCTAATTAAACGAGGAAAGCTAATTAAATTAGAGTCACGCTAGAGTCACAAAGCAAAAACGTTTCTACTGTTTTTAATGTAATTATTGCGCCGTACTAAAGTATGTCGAACGATATCCCGATTATAAAATATGAATGATACATACTTTTGTCTATATTACGGCATCGTGAAAGTTCGCAACGTCGTAAAAAACGAAACTACGTGACAGCGACTCCTCCATTCTCCTAGCATACATAATTTATATAATTTTCCCGAGAAGAGTTTGTAAAAAGTACATTTATACGTATCTAACTAATGTACATATAAACGTTAATTCACAATAGCATATATATTCACTACATTTAATGAAAATGTTGATTCTCCAAATTAATGACGCAACGCTAAATGAAGAAGTCATAATGTAATCTTGATAAACGTCGCAATCGATCAATGGCGGCTATTCATCTCTGTGTCATTTCCATTTGCCAGCAACAGTTGGCTCATTTCGTCTCCGTGCGTTATACAGTCATTAATTGTAACTTCAAACGCCCGAATTTCGCGTTTATACGCCAACATGCCACGGAAAGTAACAAAGTCTTTATTCTTTGAAAAATCAGTATCCGTCATCGGAGTTGCCGCTATCAAAGTTTTTATTATCGAAATCACATTAATCACGCTTCTATATTTTCGTCATATTAAAAACTTTACCAGAGATTTATTAAACGATGTGACAAAAAAAATGTCACCGAAACATTTCTATGAAAGTATCCCAAAACAAAAATATGAGAAATATCAAATTTCTACTCTTGCTATTCTACGCAACGATTTTACTGAGGCTTATCCAATGGAAACTGGATGTTTCTCGTACGCAACAGCGCAATACATCCTCTCCTCGTGCCCGTCTATCGATTACTCTAACGGGGCCGGAATTGCGTCCCTTTCGCGTCGATTTTGCCGATCATGTCTCCTCGTACTTGAGAATCTCGTATCCTTCGCGAATCGTTTGCCAATCCGCTGCACATGCATGTTTCCGTTGTCGCCTGAATCGCCTTCCATTCCCCTCCGACGATAATCGCGTTCTGCTCCTGATATTGGCTATCCTCTGCTCTCACGATGATCGTCCTGCGGACGGTGGTGGTGGTGCCATATCGACGTGGCTGTCTAGACTAGACCTTCACCAGAATACCGTGCTGATCGACTCAACAACGTACGGGGGGCCACTTCATGGCTTCGATACCGTTACGACGCTCGCTTTTTTTCGTCCTCGATATACTACGTGCGCTTGGAACCTGGTGAAACCTCTCGATGAAAACGGCACGAAATGAAACAACCGCCATGACAACGTTTCGCGAATGGCGAAACACTATATAGGTCTCTTTTGTTTTAAAATATCTGTATCATTAATGGAGTGTACGTTAATTCAAATTTTTCTGAAATTTTTCTGACTTTAATCTTCTGATAATTCCCGAATAAACGACATTGTTTCTGATTAAGTGCACGTCCAAAAAATTTTTCTTATTTCTTGTATCTTGGAATATTATTATATTAGCACTGACATTGACATTGTAGTATAATTTTACAATCGTAATACACAAGGATATTTATCATTTGTGTGACATAAATTATCGTAAAAGAATAAATATCACTGCACGTGCATTATTTGTGTTGTAACAGAAGCATAAGATAATTTATGAGAATTATCTGTAAATTATAGGTCTCTTTTGTTTTAAAATATCTGTATCATTAATGGAGTGTACGTTAATTCAAATTTTTCTGAAATTTTTCTGACTTTAATCTTCTGATAATTCCCGTTAACGAATAAACGACATTGTTTCTGATTAAGTGCACGTCCCAATCGAATCTGATCTAACTTGGTTATGCAACCGAAAACGGAAACAGCATCGGCAGATGCACTCGAGTGTTGAAAGAAATTTCAAAAACGACAGCACATTATTTCCTCATGAATTGGAAGCTGTGTAAAATACGTTCAGCTATATATAAAATCATCATGTAATTCGTTCTACATTCTCGATATGCTGTCGATACCAGCAGTTGAGAAACAACCACGTAACTATGGGTATATAGAAAAAAATCACGAAGGGATATAATAAAGTTAAATAAAATATAGGCGTCCCGATAGTCGTGAATAGAATATTAAACGCAGCGCGAATCGTAAAAATAAAATTTTTCTCTTGCACGTAAAAAAACGCAAAAAAAAATTACGTAACTTGAGAGAAAGATGTGCAGAAGCGAGTAAAAAAATAAAGTCTAGTGAATGCACGTCCCGTCATAGAACTTATTAGGTCGAAGCCATTTCAGGAAAAATACCAATCAACGACGAAGCGGTAACACAGGATTTTCTATAGAAACACAATCAGATAACGAACCAGATATTATGACCTACGAGTACACAAATGATTTAGATGGATGCCTTTTTGTCTCGTATCTCGTAATTACGGTATATTATTCTCAAAACTCATTACGAATAAAGTACGTCGCATAAACGCATGAATTTCAATAATTGCAAAAGAAAAGTGTGCAAAATAAAGATGAAAAATGTTATTACAAGCTATATCAAGTTTATAAGTCAAGAATATTAAATATAATAAATATCTAATAACGTCTTATTGTACTATCTATTACCACTTTTAGCAATTAATCATAAAAATAACACAATAACATAAAAATAAGATATTCTATCACATATGTCTATGTATATATAAATACATTATCGTTTTTATTTAAAAACTTATGATTTATTTATTTATGATATATTTATATATATATTTTATTTAAAAATATATTTTATTAAGCAGCTTGCTTCCAATTTTAACTTTACGACACGTAAAATTAAAATCCGTTATTTTAATTTTAAACTCATTTAAAAAGTCCATAGATATACAAATATTGTAGAGTATATCCTGGTTAAGGTTACCTTTATATATAAACACAGATCCTGTAGAAGACCGACTACCGAAAAATGTCAGATGGCAAACACGTGCTTCGCTTAAAGAATGCGAGCTAGGAGAAGGAGCTTTTTCAAAGGATCATCGAGGAAATGGGAAAAACAGATCAGGTTTTTTATCGTAGATTTTTTTCCGTATACTATTACCACGCGCAATACAAACGGATAAATATCACAATTTCTGTGGCTGCGGAGAATATATATTTCTTGTTTGTTAGATAAAAGTAATGATGTCATGAATATTTCAAGATAAATACATATTTAAGGCATACATATCAAGGGAAAAGTTTGATTATAATAATAAACGACAAATTGAAGCGGATGGAACGGAATCGATTTGAAATATGTAATATTTCGAAAATGAGACGTAGAATAGAAGATACCTGACAGATGATCGACGAGGAAATTCACTTTGAGCGAACAACTAATTAAATTAGACCGACTTAAATATATCCCATTGTATATATTCTTTCTTAAATATTTTCTCTTAATATTTCATCAAAATATAGATTAAATGTAAATTTTTAAAAATTGTCATATCTTCCTAATCTCATCGATATATTGATTTAATTAGTGATATGCTAATCCACAATCTTTAAAATGTTACGTATATATAATAATATATTCGTATATTATATATAAATAAAATTTTATAAAAATACAAAATCTTTATATTTTCTTCAAGAAACAAATTAAATCGCACAAATATTTTCCAGTTAGTTTCATAATTCTGATAAATTAACATATAAAATTATTATATTATATAAATTAACTATATACATTTTGTTAATTTATCGCTTTAATAAACTTCTAACCAATAACTATTTATCATTACTTAGATAATGCCAACATTTCACCAATTATTAATAATTAATGTATCACATCGAAAGATTAAAATTTTTAAAGAATTTAAAATATCTACTGTTTAGAAATACATTTTTCAACTAATGAATATTTTTCTATGCGATCAATAAATTGCGAGTGTCTTTTCTTTTTTGCTCGATGCGTTGAACCTTAAAATGAAGAGACTTTGAGGATTTTGAGTAGCCAAGGAAGCGCAAAGTGACTGCGTCAGACCATGGGTCTTTTTTCTTGTTTTTCAATTTTTTTTTTTTTTTTTAATTGAAAGAATAGAAAAAGATGAAAGGAAGAAGGCAACCGCCGCGCCATGAAAAGCGGTTTCCGACGAGAGGAGGAGCAACTCAGTATTTCTAAAGGCACTCGACGACGTGCACTCGATGAAGCCCATAGTGAGGAGTGCTTCACCTGCAAATAAGCGGCATCGTCTTTCTTCCTTCCCTTTTAATATCCAACTATAAATTCGAGCGAGCTTATTTCATTCCGGCTAAACACTCCAACTTCGTATACGGCAACGTCGTCGATTCTGCGTCGATGTGTTCATGTGAGTAATATACTTCACACACATACACATCTCAGAAATAACAATTTTTATTCCAAACTCCTTAATATTTATTTTCATATGAATTTTCTTTTTATTTTTATGGTTTTAATCTTATTTTAATCCTTGAATATTTATGTACGTTTTTTGTGACAACAGCTGATAGAATCTGACAACTCGTGTGAATAAAAAAACAAATCACAGTTCTCTTCCTTTCCGATGCACGATAAAATAGTAAACATTCTTTACCATCGGTGAATTGTGTCGATAATTTCGTTACCGATCGTTGTTTCGTACTCAGAAGATAAATATATTAAAGCATATAACATATGTATATAGATATTATTATTGAAAATTCACACGAAAAAGGATTCAATTAATTATAAAATCATCTAATAAAAAAAACTTACAACATAGATTCGATGGTTTCGATTAGGTATCAACGTGTATCTCACACAGAACGATATCGAAAAATATTTAATTTTTCTGAAATCATCAGTCTTTTCATCCAAAATATCTGTGATTCAATATTTTTTTAAAATTAAATATATGATGAAATTAAGGAAATTATAATATATAAGAATGCTGATAGTAATTGTAATATCACTTGATAAAAATCTTAAAATACTTTGAAAATCAATACAACAAAATCTGTACATAAAAATGAACAAATACCTTTATTATAATAAGATTAAATAATAATAAGCATTGAGAAACCAATTAGTATTATTATCATATTTAGAATCTTATTTTTCAATATCAATATAACTATTTAAGAATTCGTAATATACGAATTTTTAAATACAAGCACAATCGGTGCAGAAAAATATTACATATTGGAGATTATTTTTCCAGCTAGATGCAACACAACTATCTCTCAATTTGCGATACAGTTTTATCGTTTAGACTAATGCAAAAAACGAATCAGTAGAATATAATCAAAACAAAACGAAGATTTTTCAATCAATTTCAGTTTTAGGTCATATTTATTCTTGGATTCATATTTCTTCGTTATTTCAGCTAAACTTAATCGCGAGATAATTAAATAGAAAATTAAATAGGATATTTTCGAAATCATCAATAATACCGAAAAATTAAAAAGAACAATTTGCAACTTGTATATATATATATATGATACACTTGTTAGTATATATTTTTAAACTGCACTTTTTCAATAATAACAACACATTCATTGTTTCCTATTCACATGTCAGTTTAATAAAACATGAAAATATGAAATAATATCAATGCATTACAAATCTTTATAATTTCAAAAAAAAAACGTGTAAAATATTATATTTTCAACCCTTGGAAAAAAAAATAGTTTTGTATCTTATATTATATCATAGATAAATTGTATCATTGAATTGAACAAAATCATTGAATTGTTCTAGTTGACAAAAAAACTCCAGCTATACAATCCCTAAAGTGACAGAATGTGAAATGTAACTCGGATTTTCCAATTTTTATCCGTAATTGAAAAATAGGAAAACTGGAGTATATCAAAGACAATATATCGATCTCAGTTTCGCGATAGTACGCAGACAGCGCACGGCGATTCGATTTTACCGATCCCGTCCGACGCAAATGCCGTTGCAACTGGCTGAAAGCAGTAAAACGAGATACACGACATATGACGGACCGAACAAACGCAATAAGTCGCCAGCTACTTTCTAGCCCGCGGCTTGGCACCGCGAAACGCAGCTCCGCGCTCTTCTCGCGCGGCTTCAACGATGCATTTGTGCGCGTTCGCGACTGTCGTGCACAGGATCTTCGCTGTTGTTTTTTTACGAGCCTGTAGGTGTACGTTATGGAATAAAGGCAGAATAATAAATACATATACGTACATTTAGTCTTACGTATTATATTGTATTATATCTCTAGGAATCAAATAAATCCAAAGAAGCAATGTTTGTCCCACATTTCATTATATACCGTAATAATCAATTAAAAGTAATAAATATTTGAAATTTTAGATAATTAGATTCTTATTAAATGTAAAGATTATTCCTTGCCTAATTTCTTCTTTTTAATTTCGTTAATAATTCGTTAATATTTCTCGGAGTAAGTTATCATAGACATATAGAAATAAAAAGGATAAACTTTATTTTTAGACCTAAAGACAAAAATAAGAATAGTATAGCTATTATAATATTATATCTTTTTTTAACCTTAAAAAAATATAATAAGATATATCAATTGAAGGAATCGTTTCAATTAAAGGAATTTTTTTTTAAACTTTAAAGGATACGCAATTGATTTAATTGTACTATATATAGACTATCTAAACTTTACAAAAATTTAAAAAAAAGAAATAAAAATAGTTTTGTAAAAACCTCTCGTCAGTAATGTGAGTGACTTTTATGTAATCTGCGTTCCCTAGAAAATTTTGACGATTGCGTGTGGGACCTTAAAGTGGAGTTCAAGGGCTTTCACTAAAAAATCGAGCACGTAAGTATCACTTTCAGTTCAGGAAACTTAACACACATGTCTACAGTTTGATCGTAGAAATGGAAATCGTAAACCCGTTTACTCTTAAAGTTATTAGTTTAATAACAAAAACTTTCGCTCTTTCGTCTGTCGGCAATAATATTAAGAAAACTTGTTGTATATAAAAGAAAAGAAAAATATATAACATCTTTGAACATAATAATCAATGTCATTATGTGACTTGAAAATAAAAGGTCAAACGTTCTATAAACATACGTGTAACATTTATGTTTTTCTATTTTTTATAATACAACATAATCTACAGATTTTTGTAAAATTTATTTTTTAACACAAAATTCTTTGAGATAAAAATAATCTTTAAATTTATTTTTTTAGTTAGCTTTTAGTTTAACGCGTAAACTAAAAACTATGTTTTTATACATAAAATCTCTGCTATAATTATTTTTCCAAAAATAAAAGATAATACTGGATCTTTTATTGTAACAAACTAATTCTACTGTAATACATTCCATCAATAGCACTTCAATTTCCTATAAGAAATTAATCTCAAAGTTTTATACTCACTATACATAGCTATGTAATGATGCAAGAAACATTTAGAAACTCTCTTATATAAATTATAATGCTCGATGATAAATAGAAATAAATCAGAACTGTGTAACTATTGTTGCATACATAAGTGTAGACAGAAAAAGTAAGATTTCACCGAAACTTTCCTCTGCGTTTTGCGATGCACACACACACATTGTTTTCTACATCAAGTAGTATATATGTATATATATATATATATATATATATATATATATATACACACACAATGCATTAATACACGTATCTCAGTATTGTTGCTTACTTTTTTCCATCACACACAGAACGGTGAAATTCATCAGCTACACCGAAAAAAAAAAATCATCGATTTCCGTTAAATGTTTTTGTTATTTCTTGATACTTGAAAATAGAAAATTAAAATTTGCAAAATATTGATTTCATTAATATTTATCTTTTAAACATTGAAGTATAATACAAATATAAAGCAATAGCTGAAATGATTTAAAAATATTCAAATTTTCATATTTAAACAAATAAGTGAAATTTTGAATGCATTGTATTTATTTAATTTTTTTCCGTAATGTAAAGAATATAAAATAGTAATAAAAGTAAAATAGTAATAAAAATAAATGACAATATATAAAATCTTTTCGGGTTTAATTAACATTTTAATTAACATTAATTTTTTCAAAACCAATTTATTAATTTTAATAAAAGTTGTTAAAAAGTTAAAACATAATATTATTTTCAAAAGAAAAGAGAAGTTATAATCTGATATGAACATTTTGTTCTTTTTATATAAGTAAAAAATATAAGAAATCTCATAAGAAATTCAATCAATTCTAATTTCTCCTACAATCATTGCGTGACCTAATTGGCGAAATGAGAGTAAACAAGAAAATAATAAAATCGTGTTGAAAGTTAAGAATTGGCAAGAGTTGTCAGCAATTTGTGATTATTAAAGTGACTATCTTGGTGAATAAAATCATAGAACATGCGATAATAATAAGTTACTCTGCTGTTTAAGGTAAATGGCAATGCCAAGATTTCAAGACTATTTCAAGGTGAGTATAAGATGGATAGGTGCTCCAGATTAAAACAATACATTCTACTATAGAAATTGATACAAAAAATGCGAACTCTATTTCAATGAGTTTAACAATCACAAAACGTACCGTGATTTTTCGCAGTTATTAGTATCTTATTTTTCTTCTTTAACAACATCTTCTTGAAGCTTTAAAATCCTCAACATAAAAAAATCAAAATCTTGCATTTAACTTTTCATTATTGTCCTTCAAAGTAATCCCTCCTAGAGACAATACTCTTCCAACAATGTTCGTACAACTTGCGGAAATTCTGTGAAAAGTCATTTTTGGATATTGCCAAAAATGATCTTATTTGTTTCAAGTTCATTATTAAGTATCAAATAACGTCCTATAATATCATTATAACTTAATTATGACAGTATTCTATCTAGAGTTCAAAACATGTACAGCAATTTTTGAGTCAGCATTGTATTACCGTTTTGAATCATTTTCTCTTTTCCTCCGATCTTGCTCCAGCAGATTTCTTTTTTATTCTTTAAACTAAAAGAGATGACGAAAAGAATTCAATTTAGAAACATTTCGGAACATTCAGAACAACAAGACTTAAGGTGTTCAAAAATGAAAATTTTTCACAGAGTTTCCACAAGCTATACGACGTTGTCAAAAATATATTGTGTCTAGAGAAGAAATTAGTTAGAAGATTATTTGTATATTAATTAAATATTATTTTCTCATAATATTCATTCTATTGTCAAACCACATATATAAATGCACATTTATATATATATGTATACAATACACAAATACACATTAAATACACAAATATACATATAATATATATTAAGTTGTTATCTATTCCCAATTGTTATTCATTCAAATTATAAATTTATTTAATAAATAAAACATAATTCACAAAAATTATGCAATATGTAGTCTATAAATATTTCAATTCTTTTGTCATAAAAAAATTTCAATTTTCGAATGATTATTAATTTTAATAGAATTGTGATAAATATGCAAAGAAATACGTTGCAAAGAAAAACGAAACAAGAAATAACGGTCAACGATCAGTTAAAGCATATTGTTTCCGTAATGTTCGTTTAATATTCGTCTTCTAGTACCATTAAATGGAATCTAGCAATGTGTGCAATCGTTTGATTATACAAATCCAATTGTATCGCAAGGTCTATCTGATAACGAGAATTAAATCATTTACATTGCTTCGTATCGAAGAATAACACTAGGTTTCTTTCACAAAGGGCGGCTGGCTTCCTAGGGCACGATTAAAAATACTCGAATTACGTAATCGTCGCCGCCATAGCACGGAGCCCACCAAGGCGTGAGAACTCATGAGCTCACCGATATAAAAATACGAACTTTTACAGAATCACAAAGAAATAATAGAGGTCGGAGTGTGCGGTAGCTCGACGGTGCCAGGACGTAGCACGTTTCATGCTAATTACGTTCTCGAGAACGTCAGCAGGTAAAAGGCTGCTGCACCATGCCAGCTCGACGGTGCCAACGGAGGCCACCGTGCTCTAAGCGGGATAGTAACAACGATATGGTGAGCGTAGTCGTCGCGAGATACAGTATATACATACTATAAAACACCAGCGATGGCTTCGGAGCCAATCGGGCGTTTCGCTGCACCTCGCTGCGCATTTTGCTTTGTACGGTGCGCCAGTGCACAATGCTCCCGTTGTCGCAATACAGTGGGCCACGAAGGTGGACGGACAGCTGTCTTTTTGCGGAATCTCGTCATTTATTGTTCTACATGGCACATTTTATAAGGAAGATTCGAAAAGATATAAATTATATATTAGGTGTTGGAATTAATTCGTAGCGTTTTACAAGTGATGGGAAGTACTTTCATTAATGTATTTTTTAATGCTCATGTGAAATAAATAACATTCTTTCATTAAAAAACGCTACGAATTAATTCCAACACCTAATATATTGTATATATAAAATAAGACTCAATAAATTTAAAAAACAGAAAGACAAAGCGAGCCTAAGATTAATCGTTGTAAATCAAAATTTCAAACCGTTAATAAATAAACATGTAATTTACAAAACTTTAATTTGCCGGTAATAAACAAAACAAAACCAAACGTTTCGATCCCTGTTGGATCATTATAAGGTCTCATTATTATGTGAAATTATGAGGAAAAGATATAATATCTCGCAAATGCGACAACAAAGTATAAGCAATTATCTTTTTATTGTATGATTTAGATCTTAAAAAAATAGTAGAATTTTCATAAATAACGCTTGTATAAAATAAAGATTTATTGCACAGAAAGACAATGCTGATGACAAGTTATGGAAACGTATATCTATCTTTTTTTCATAATCAGTCACAAAGAGAGAGTCGCAGATTACGGTAATTTAATTCATTGCGCAAACTTTCTCTAGTTGCGACTATTCACACTTTCGTCGGAAAATATCATAAAGAGGCAAGTAACGTTGCGAATATTCGCCGAAGTACTGCTTTTATATGAAAAATTTTTAACTTGAGAAACACGGAGTACGCACAGCAGCGAGAAAATGACTCTTTATAATTAAAGAAACGAGACGAAATGAAAAGTTCGAGTTATAGCATCGAAATTTATCTTACGTACGCAACAGCCGGAAAAAAAAAGCTCTTCATTAAAAAACCATTTAAGTTTACGCGTATTATCAATCTTAATTCCAGGTCCCCATTTTTTTTTTCGGTTCTCGAGTGATCACCGAGTTCTCTCTGTTAGGAAAAAAAAGTTCTCGCAAATGCGTAGCAGAAGGATACGGTGGAAAAAGAGAAAAATATTCTCGTATATTAAAAAACTTTTCGTTTCTGCGTCTCACTGAACTTCATTCGTGATTCGTTTCCCACCATGTTCAGCACAAATTGAGAAAAACTTTGGCGTACGATATTCTCTCTCGATATATACAAGATGTCTTATAAATATAAAGTATAAGATTGCATTTTTCGCTAAATTTCAAGCAAGGGAATTTTTATCAAAATTTTTACTTAAACTACAAAAACTACAAAAATTATTTTTAATAAAATGAGAGAGAAAAAAGGAGGAAGAGAGAGAGAGAGAGAGAGAGAGAGAGAGAGAGAGAGAATTGGTTTTGATAATATATAAAGAAGCTTACAATTTTTAAATTTTTGTATTATGATTTGCTTTAGAAAAGCGATACATCCTTGTATTTTATATTTATTTTATTATGTATATTGCTCAGC
This sequence comes from Acromyrmex echinatior, assembly GCF_000204515.1. The sequence continues at coordinate 148,837 of NW_011626984.1, forward strand.
TATTTATTCAATATTTCAAATAAAATAAGAACAAGCACAATAAGGTTCAAATGCGATAAAAGCCAAAATATAAAGAAGCTTACAATTTTTGTATTATGATTTGCTTTAGAAAAGCGATACATCCTTGTATTTTATATTTATTTTATTATGTACATTGCTCAGCTATTTATTCAATATTTCAAATAAAATAAGAACAAGCACAATAAGGTTCAAATGCGATAAAAGCCAAAATATTCCTATCAAGATTTATCAGACACCCTGTGCATCGGATGTGGAAAACGAGCCAGAGGAAACTCGTGTCGCTCCTTTTCCCAAGGGGAATGGCACCGCGTATCGATCGTTACGAGAGAAGCATCGTGTTTCGTCTCGACGGCACGCAATATACGAAAATTCAAGGTTTCCGAGAGAATTTAACATTGTCCTATCTATTATGTTGAAATGAATTGCGGTATTGCAAAATTTTCAAGTACAATCACCTTTAATTCACAAAAGATAAATGAAAATTCTATTGCAACAGCAAGTATAGAATAAAAAATGAAAGCAGAAGAAATCAAATCGAAATCAAAACAAATTAATGTTAAATTTAATTCAAATTAATAAAAAAATAAATTTTATTTCTAAATAATTTAATGTATCGTTTATATTTTAATTGCAGGCACAAGCCTCCTAAATTATTGTCAGAAACATCATAATCTGCACAATTTAATAACGCAAAATACAACTTTTATAAAGAGATTACAGATTGCTATCGAAAATGTTAATATACGTTATGAGGTGCTATATGAAACGCTATAGCATCCTGTAAAGCTAGCGTGACAGAAGAAAATAACTCGAATAATAATTCCCAATTGCCATTGTTGATTCACGAATGTTTTCAGCACTCGAAAGAAAGGGAATTTCACGAAGAGTACTTCACGACAAGCACGCTTAAACATTTCATTGAATAGCGACGGTCTCGGGAGACGCGGTGCTTCCGAGGGGAGGAACAATCGGTACGCGCTCGAACAAATGGATACGTGCTACTCGAAACAATAGTCGAAAAACTTGGACTGCGGGCTTTTTTTCATTTCGCCAACTGCATTTGCGTAACGGACATTTTTCACAATGAAACTCGTGAAGAAGCTCGCGTTTTGCATTCACACGGCACGTGGCGCGCCGTAATGCATCAGGCCGAAGCTTGCAACGGCACGTGCCGCGTGTCATAAGCATGCCGTGAATATCAGCGAGATGGGATCGATGAGATCGTTGAACGTAATGAATATCCGGTCTCATCAGTCAGCCATCTGGACTTTGAAATGATCTAAAGCACAGACTCGCGAAAATGAATTGCATATTATTTTCTTTTTTTTATTAAACTTTTTTTAATCCAATTTTCTTTAGTTTAATTAGTTTTTTAGTTTAGTTTTCTTTAGTTAATTTTTGTGTTTAATATTCTTGTTTATTGAATCTTTTAATTCAATTTCTTTTTCTAAATTAAAGCAATGTTTAATTTTCATCTAAAAAATAGTTCATATAATATTTATGAAATATTAGGAGATATGCTCTGCAATTCCAGTTATTATATTTTATTACATCAGAATAATTAAAAGTAGCTCTCTCATAAACCTATATCAGATTAGAGATTAGATTGAAATTTAACCGGAAAAATTCAATCAGAAGAAAACTAATATCAAATTCAATAAACTTTTACTTTGATTGTCAAATTTTAATCCAATTTCAATCTCAATCTCTAGTCTGATAAAGAGACTTTAAGCAGTAATATATTTTATGAAATAGAGTTCTTAATAATTATTAGATATAAGAAACAAATAAAAATCACGTAACCTCCTTGTGCAAATATTTCTCAGGTATGGCTAGGATAAATTTCATAGGAAATCGCAAAGTGTTTCGAAGAAAAAGCTGTTGATGCCGCATATCAGTGCTACTTCGAAAAATCTACCGGCGTTTTATTTAAACGAGTAATACCTCTACTCAATATTGTCGTCATCTCTCCTAGCAAGTAACCGTTACAACTTAATTATAGTATTTTACGCATTTTCTGGAACTAACAAGAAAAATAGCGGATCATTTCTTAGCTTCACAGTAATTATTACATATGAGCCATGCACGCGGATTTTTTATATGTTCGTTGTTGGTAAATAGGAACGATACACATTGTATCAGCCTCAAAATGTCATTCATATCTCAAAGTATGGCATATAATCGATAACATCGACAGCGATAAATTACTGCAATTAATTCAACGGGTCATTCGAAAGGATATTACGTAACATATACAACACATTACTACTGTTTTTCTATCAACTGAAAATCACCAGTCATCATAACTATTCAATCTTTTATCTTTTTCGCTTATTACTTTATCAGCTCTATTATTTACGTATACTTATTATTTACGTATACTAATTTCACTATAACGTATAATTCAAACGTACAAAATCATAACTTCCTGCAAAATTGCTGTATGAGCACGTTACCGCAAACATTCCAACATAATCTAGGAATACATTAGAAAGTCGGGAAAATATATCCGGAAAAATACCTACGGTTCGGACGAGCAACTTTTCGTAACAAAAATTACCGTAGTCGCTAAATATTGCCAGGCAATAAATCATTAGTAACATCACAGTTATCTATAAAAAAATTAAACAGATAATTAATTAAAACAATATTGATTATTTTTGTATCAAAACAATTTATTATCTTCAACAATTTATATTTTGATAGCGTAAACTTAAATCTTTTCTTTAAGAAAGAAAATGTATAACGGATGCAAATAGTGCACTCGCGAAATTAGAATCTTAGAAGATATCGTTTTCCAAAGAAGTATGCCTACGGAATGCACTCGATAACCTTGGCTCATAAGACGGGTTTAAGTTGTGCGCGAGAGCGTGTGTTCTATGTGGAGCCATGAAATCTCGAGCACATTCTGTAAGATGTAAGATTCTTCAAGATCATTTTCTTTCCCCGCAAGCCTAATTTTCGAAAAGCAGTTTATTCAAACGATACTTGTCGATACAATGATATGAAAACAAAATAAACATTTATTGTTTTTTACACAAAAACGTTTCTATAATAAATCTCGCATAATTAAAAATGTCAAAAATACACGATGAAGCGCAACAAAACTTCATGTTTGCCTATCTGCCTCCTCCCTCCCCCTCATTTAATCAAATCTTAATGAATAAATTATATAATAATGCGCTATTTATGCGCTCTTAAAATCCACAACAAAATGTTTTGCGCTCATTTCGTTCAGCTAAAAAAAAATTTCGTTGGAGGGGCTGAGTAGGTTGTCAGTCAGCTCTCTCTCTCTCCCCCACAAAAAATTTTTTTGTTTAACTAAACGAAATAAGCGCAAAAATTTGTTTGTGGATTTTGAGAGCGCATAATTAGCGCATTATTATATAATTTGTTCATAAACATTTGGTTAAGTAGGGAGGGGGGAGGGCAGCTAGGCAGATATCGAAACCTTATCATTATAAATCATCGGATTTGGACCAAAATTCTTTCCCATGACAAGCAGAACATTCAATTTGGAGCCTGCAGGCTCTGGAACATTTAACGTAGTTTATTTATTATACTATTAGTATACAAAATAAAATATCCTTCAATAACATATTTCGCATCTATGTATCTACGAACCCTCTTATGTAGCACAACCAATAAAGCTATTATTAGACCGTCCGGTGGACCCTGTCATTTTTTTTCGATACAAAGATCGTAGCCCGAGTTATCGACTTTGCGCTCTATTCGTAGATTCGTACCAAGCTGGAACTACCGCGACTTAGACTGGAAGTCGGTCGATACAGACGCTGACGTTGCGAGACCTCGAAGCTATGCATAGTGAGTGGAGCATTTAAATGAACCAACGATAGAAACCTCATTCAGAAGATGCGCATCTCGAACCACGATTCATCGTTCCAACGATTCATCTTTACAAATCTTCACGAACAATTTCTATGCTAATTATATAACATTAAATTAAAAAATTTTGTTATTCATTTTTGTTCCTAAAATGCAAATTTTTTCAACTTTGATATAAAAAATTTAATTTAGTTTGGAAAAGTTTTCTTATACATTGATCGAAATTCATCAGAGAATCTATTAAATAATAAAAGTAAAAAATTTCCATCCTAATTTTTCTTCTAATACGTATTAAGAATGTCAATCTAGATTTCTAAATTAGAAATATTAGATTTAAATAAAGTGTCAAGACAAGGACTACTCGTGTATCTTTTATTGTTCTCTTTTCATGCAAATGTTATTTAGTAGATTTACAAATTAATGCAAATGCTGTAGGAAACACATTAATTATGCAAATCAAGAATTATATAGAACAACTTATATATTCGATTCGACCTCGAGCATCAGTCGTTGGAGAAGCGAATACAAAGAGCAGGTGACAATAAAAGATCGTATCCAACGCGTGACGTTCATTGTACACTACACACACTACAATAACTATTGTAAGCTGCCTAATTGTTTCATGGGAACCAATAATTACCTCAACCTTTACATTGAAATAAAATATTAGGTGTTGTAAAAAAAAGATAAATATGTACATCTTTGTGGCACCTTATTACTGAAAAAACATCATAATGACTTCCATTCAAATACAAATAAACTGAATATCATATAAATAAATTGAATAAATTTCAAATCTTGAACTTTATTCATTAAAAATCTTCAAACAAAGTCTATTATGAAAACAAGCTATGACTCATATTTATTTACAAATACATAAATATATGTTGGTTCTCCTTTTTTTTGAAATCATGATGAAACGACTACATAAAGCATAACGACTAGATAAAGCATGCAACCAAAAATTAATATGTTACTTCACAACATAATATCAAAAGGATCGTCACAAGTTTACGATAAAATGTCAGTTGATAAATGTGCTATTTTTTTCCATTTAAAAATAATCGTGAGAAACAACTGGTTACAAAAACTCCGAAACTATGATAGAACTTTTACTAAAATACTTTTATTATTACGATAAAGATAGAACATGTGAAAATACAAGTGTAATTAGATATCCGTCTTATCAAATTTCTATCTGGTTTCTCTCTTAAAATTGTCCTCCTTTTCAAGAATGTTAAATATTTCGAAGAAGAACTGTCTTTTTGATAAATACCTTCGTTATAATGAAAAAATAAAAATGCATATTTACATAATATACTTATATATTTGTGTGTGTGTGTGTGTGTATATATATATATATATATATAAATTACGAATAAGTAACAAATATTAAAAATTCAGAAGGCGAAGATCTTATCTACTGTTTCCAAATGATCTTACATTTCTCAGATAAAAAACAAAAAGTTATTTGAATTTTACTATACTTAAAATTGTCCATTTTGATTGTATATATCCATTTAACTTTATATCTCTTGAAAGTAAATATAAATATTCAAAGCGAAACTTTTATCGTGTATAACTTGTGTTAAGTTTCACTTCATAACATATGAACCTTAAAAGTTGTAATTTTTCTGATACTCAAAATAACGCTTGTTTTTTAAATCTTTCTACTTTGTTAAAACTTCGTATTCACTGCAATGTATTCTCTTATTTTCTTATTATAATATATTCTTATTTAGTAATTTATTTATTTATTTTAATTTCTAGTCTTCTATATCTAAAACTCAAAAGTTCTTGGAAATACTTGAAAATTTACCTATGCAAAAATATTCAATTTTTAACAGACAATTATAGTCTTCAGTGTAGGTACAAAAACATTGTAAAACGAGTCTCCGTCATTATAACTGACACAATCTTAGATTTCTCACTCTAATCCGTTTTGACCCACGAAACGTGACTTTCGATCAGCACATCGACTTTGTTCTGTCTTACGATAACGCTATTCTTACCGTAACGCGATACACTCGCTGTTTACCAAAGGGGAATGAAACGTGACGCGAAATATTGACAATTTCACGTCACGTGTATGCACGCGTGACAGCTACGGAACAATACTCATCCGAAAGCCAACCACGACAGAAATGTACCGCAGCTGAGTTCCAATGATTGCTATCCCATGATTGTTATCCCGCGGATCAAAGCCGCTCAACCAAAAAGAGGATATCAAATTATTCACTCAACATTCCTGCCTATCCTCAATATCCATTTCTATCCGCTAAATTCGCTCGAATTTATTACGATATAATCGGTAATAATCCAATATCTGATTCGCGGATAATTTTGCTAACTATATGGAAACAGCTCCGAACATTTAACTCTCAATCAGTTTATTTATTTATTCAGAAATAAAAGAACTAGTTTTTATTCACAAAATTGGTCATTTTTTAATTATTATATTATTAAAATTTTAAAAGTGCATTATATATGTATGTTTTTCATAAAACACCTGTATCAGCAATAACAATTTTCAATAAATAATAATATTTAATACCTTTTTCCTACTTTATTAAATATATTTTTTTCTGTGTTTTTCTCTTTCTTTTTTTAACTCTTTAAGTATATTATTTTCACTCACAGTTAATTTTAATTTTAATTTTTCAAATACAACTTCGAACATATATTTTAATTTAAAATTCTAATTGTTTAACAATTACTATTTACTACACAGTCTTTATTAATTTATTAACTTATTAATTATAAAAATTGCATTAAAGAAATCTATTTGAATTTAAATATTAGTTAGTAGCTAGTCTTGAAACCTTTCACTAGTACAGTGCAAATTCACTCCTACTGAAGTAATTGCGATAATAACTTTCTAAAGAAGAATATGATAATCCTTCAGACATTCTTTGAATGTAATAATTAGACAACAATATTCACTTAAGCTTGAAGAAACAGACGTGCAGCTATTTACTTTATTATACACGAAGTATCCTCGAGACTACTTAATTTAAAAATGCAAAACAATTTTACATTCGCTTATCATGTGTAAGCACGTTATTTTTAATAACATCGTAATCGCCATTCTACTTTACCGCGCGCGTTATCTCCGTATACATATGGTTCAAGTCGTTAAGAATGATTTAAAGTTTCTCACCGGTCATCCTGTGTGACAGTAATGTCGGGCGGGGGCGGAGGGGGCGAGGCACCGTCTGTAGCATCCAGCTTGCCGGCTTTTTACTGCGCTGCTTGGCTTCTCTGAGAGACAGAGACAGAGAGAGAGAGAGAGAGAGAGAGAAAGAGGTGACGCACCACCCGAAGTGCGATACACGTTGTGCAGCACCTCGCGACTCGCGACTCGTGTCTTCACGCCAACGACATCGCCATCGACCTCGCTGGAATCTGGCGCTCTTATCACTGAGCCGATCGATCGATCGGATAAACCGCGTTCGTACACCCCACGAGCAATGAGCTCAGGATCTAGTCTTGCCTCGCATTCGGGCAACCGTCTCTCTCTCTCTGTCTTCACCCGAAATGCTCAGCGTTGAAGTATCGGCTCGCTCTCTTCCGCGTGGAAGTCACGATAGACGGCGATCGACGGCGCGAGATTCAATCCGAACGCGTCGGATCACCTCTCCGTGAACTATCGAAAAGTTTCTATCGCGATCCTTCTCGCTAATCCTCCTTGATTCTCAACCGCACGAATTTCGTAAGACGCAATCTGTTTGCCAGCAGAGAACCGCGAGTATAAGCGCGTCCTGCTCACAGCGAATAATATTCGTCGTAAACCGTTACTCCGAGGGAGCTCGCTATTAGATTTATTACGGAATACACCACACAAATATACCACACACACACATGTATACACCCTATCTGCCAGTTACCGTGAGCCGTGAGTCGCGAGCCGAGGCTGCGGTGAAAGCGAACGACGAACGATTATCGCGCGGAATGAGCAAGCAGGCAAGCAAGCAAGCAAGCAAATACCGAGAGCCTGCAAGAGCCTCGGCTACGCTCGCCTCGGCGCTCCGCGTCCTCGTCAGTCCTCGTAAACGCGGTCGCTCAACGCTCTCCTGCGCGCGACGCGCCGAATACCAAACCGACCCCGCCAAACAACTCGCCGATGCTCGTCAAGCGATTATCGCGCTCTCCGGATGCGCTCGACTTCGTAAAAGCGGTCGCCGTAATTCGCGATTCGATTGTAGAAAGTCCAGGAATCCTTCCCTATCGGCGAATCGATTATTATATTATATTATATTATTATTGATTGCTCCACTGATCGGTCTTGGCACCTTTGCGAAGCACGAGGGTCACTGCACGAGACACGGGAGTTGCCGAAGTTGTAGAACTTCCGCGAACGAGCCGCTCGATCATCTGGCGCGTCGACTTTGCCGCGGTTATCTTCGAAAAATCACGGAGGCTTCTCTCTTCAATGTGACCCCGATGAAGATTCAGCTCTGCTCCCGATAATGCTTCGTAACGAGACACTTTGGAAAACGTTGGAGATTTTCGCCAAGTAGAGACGCGCACGTGATCCCTCTTTCATAAATGACAACGGATCTTAAGTCTCAACTTTCCTTTCGTGAAACAAAAATCCTGCATTCCGTTTCCGCGGAAATCGAAAGATGACGGCACACGAGGAGGATTCCGAAGAGAATGGTCTTCGATCGTAAGTCGATGACGCGGACTTTGGCGAAATTGGATGTGCTTTGCGGCGACTTTCTCCTTCCTTTCTTGCAACGGCAACAGGTTTTCGATTGTCTCTTGGCGATCGAGTTAGATACAACAGCAGAATTTTTAAACAAACTTCGTCAGTTCTTGCTTCCCACGTAGAAAGCGTTGAAATATTTCTGCGCTTATCTCAAGCGTATCGCAAAATTCGTCCATAGTGTCGCTCGTCGACGCGGCGAAAGAAACGAAATATAGAGGTATACAGCTCGAAGAAAGTAATATCTCTTCTCTCGCGTCTCTTTCTCGCTCTTTTCTTTTATCTTTCTTTCCGCTGGCAATCTTCCTAATGTCTTCAATTCCTAAGGTCTTACATCCCACGTTAATCGGTTCTTGACGGAAATTACGCGCGCTCCGTTTTACGCAACGGCGCGCGAAACAAACGTCTCCTCGGGCGCGATTACGTCACTTCCAGATGAGAAACGAGATTTGCACGGGTCCGGTTTTACAAGCCGGGAGGCGCGCGATCAAGGATCCGCGAGAGTGTCACTTTACGAAGGTGTCACTTTAGGACACGAATGCGGGGAAGAAAATCCATCGATATCGATCGATGTCGATCGGATCGCGGCGCGGCGCGCCGATCCGCGAATCCGATATTCGGCACAGATCTCACGTTCCAACACTAGAAATCAACACTAACATCGGACGAATGACAATTCCGGCACCGTCTTGATATTATTCATCCTACAAGCTTCTCTCTAGCGATTTTCTCGATTTATGACCGACGCGACCGCATCTCTACAGAGAGCGAGAGAGGGAGAGAGAGGGAGAAGGAAAGAGAGAGAGAGAGAGCGATCCTCCGCGGACTCCGGACTGGAAATCGCGAGATCGGAATGCGATTCGCGGGTGCAGTCGCTATTAATCGCAACGCTCGCCGACCGCCACGGAACTCTCGACAAGACTGGAGGTTCTCTTGGTAGGTGAGGCCTGCCTCTTTCTCTCTCTCTCTCTCTCTCTCTCTCTCTCTCTCTCTCTCTCTCTCTCTCTCTCTCTTTCTCACGTTTACCAGGAGCGTACCCAACGTATACGTATCAGGTAGGATCTCTTTCGTGAAGAACCGATGAGTGTTTACAGGATGTGGGCGCGACGTGAAAAACTATCATCGCTAGTCGAGTGCTTTCGCAAGTTAATGTCGCTACGCTCAACCGCTCGAGAGACATATAATTCTTGAAAAATATTTTTCTTACGTGTCATACTTCTCATGTAATTTTATCATTGAAATTATATGTTTCGCAATGAGAATATATGATGCACGAATATATAATAATTACTCTCTTATCTAAAGTGGTTGTAATGATAATTATATAAAACAAATCCTAAGTTAATCCTATTAATTCTTTATGAGCTAAATTTATTCACTTTTCTGGTTCACTTTCGTGATTCAGAATTGTTTTTGTTTCCTATATCCCTTCAATCTTTCCGATATTTCTCCTATTTCAATTTTCATAGAAACTTTCAAAAATTACTACGACCGATTATATTTCACTTGTCGCATTTGAACTTTGTTATTATATACTTTGAAACTCAGGTGTTTAAATCAATAAACTTATACATATAATAAAAACGAGGTAATGTGTGCGTGTGTACGCGCATGCAAGATTGTATATAATTAACTTGAAAACATTGTGCCATGTTTATAGTTTTATACGAAATGATGAATAATTAATCAAAATTGCATCAATGTGTTATTAGAGTAGGTTTTGCATGCGTTTGTGAATATAATGAAAAACTTTGTCGATATACATAACATAATTTTATTTTCACTCTATTTTCGAACTACTTGATGTAACGCAGTACATTGTACGGCGCAGTTTATATGATGTGCCAATTAAAATTGCATCGATGCTATATTATAGCGATCTTATTACGTGTTGTTTTTATATCAGTTGACCGATTCAAATTGCGTCGATGTGACATTATAACACGAGTTATATCTTGATCGTAACGCACAAGACTTGACATTCGAATCGTAAAAAAAGTTAACTAGCGCATATATATATATATATATATATATATATATATATGTTGTAATGATCGTAATAAAATATTCAAAAATTCATACACTACAAAGAAAGAGAAAATGTAATAAAATAATTATGGAAAATAAAATGGATTTCAAGCACACACTATAAGAATTCACAAAATAAAATATTTTGCCTTTTATCGATTATTATTCCTTGATAAAATTGAGAAATTAGATAACAATGGTATTGATCAGATGAGTAGTGAATACAGCCCTGAGCATACAGCACGTATAGCCCTTCTCACTTTATCGATGCTCTTTATCCTTTTTTCTCTCTCACACACACACACTCTCTCTCTCTCTCTCTCCCCCTGTTTCTCTCGGTCTACTTCGTTCTCTCATTCCATCCTTGTCGCACCAGACTACTCGTTTTAAGTAGGATATCTTCGTCTCTCCCTCTTTCATCCTCACTGTTCAACCTGGCCGATCTTCTCTGCCATTTATACCGAAGTACTTCTCGGGCGAGTTCGTAAATTTTCGACACGAACGACAAAGAGGAGACCAGCGAAATGAGAGGTTACACAGAGGAGAAAGAGAGACAAGAGAATTGAAGACACAATGAGAATTAAGAACTGTTAAGTAAACATTATAAAGACGAGATAAAAATAGAAAAGATAAAAATATTATATATATATAAAATATAAAAACGCGCGCGCGCGTAGTACAGCTAAAAAAATTACAAAAACCGACCAGAAAAAAAGGATCACAAAAATAGTAAATTAAAAATTTGAAAGTGAATAGTAAAGTTTATTGTACATTCTATAATAATAGGATGCTATGGGATTCTTAGAGTATTGCACGCAAAATAATAAATAAAAAGAACATAGATACAATGCAAAAAGCGTGTAGACAGAGGAAAAAAAGACGCGAAATTGAGAGACAACGAGAAAAGTATCATTTCATCATCGCAGACAGGCAGAGAAATGGTGACACTGTTAACGAGAAAAAGGTAGAGACTAAAAGAGCGAGGAAGAAAGGGAGAGATACCGAGAGATACGGAGAGAGAGACGGAGAGAGACGGTGGGAAAGAGCGGAGTTAAATTGAGAAAGAGAGACAGATAAGGAGAGGAAGTGAGGAACGTAAGGGGGAATCCCGAAGGGAACGAGAGAGGAGAAGGTTCTCCCACGTAACCACGCCCCACGTTCGCCAACAGATTTTTACGTGCAGACCGAGGACGGAGAAGGGGAACGTCGAGGGGTCGAGGCAACCCATGGGACAACGCCAATGCGGTTCTCGTTTTCACCGTGAAAAACGTATCTCCACCTCTCTCCTTCTTTCCTCTAGCTAGCCAAGGTGGAAATGCATACGCACACATACTGTCACATGTGCGAATGTACAGAGAACATCGCCTAGAATTTCCTTCCCTCGGAAATACGTTGCGATCTTGCAGACACGCTAGAGCGACGTCGCGTGAGTCGCGCGTCTGGTCTATCATTGCGAGGACCCAGAGAGAACCGGGAAGGGACGGAAGGAAGAACGAGGAAACGGCGCATTAAAACGGTCGTGGAGAGATTAATTTGTTGGAATCGAGCAGTGTGCGTTTCTCTTATGATAGTACTCGCGCGCGCGGTCGGCCGCGTCTCTGTCGTCCTCGTCATCGTCATCGTCGTCGTCGTCGTCGTCGTCGTCGTCGTTTGCTCGTCTATGCACATCAGACGCATGCAACACGAAAGAACGTCCCGTTCCACTAAGCGGCAGCCGAGCGTGTGATGACCGCGGATAATAAGCGCTCCACATTCCCTTTTTTTTTCCATAAGCGGCAGTAAAGAAGAGCACCCATCGTGCACGAGCGTGTACCTTCCGCTTAAACAGTCTCTTTAAGCGGAAGAAACAAAATAAAGTATCGATTCAGTTACAGTACATCGCAGTTCGCCGTACACTGAACACGGAAGTTCCAGCTTATCTCTTTAAACGATGTATTGTCTACATTAATCCCTTTTTAATCATTATTTATCTGCACGTTCAAAATTTGAATATTCTGTGTGACTCACTTTTACGAAGTTGAACATTTTTTTAGAGATTAATGTACACTGCAATTTCAAGATTTAATTCACTAGTGATAATAGATAGGATATTACTTTTCATTTGCATAGAATGAGCATTTTCCATTCCATGTAAATATATAAAAACCGAATATGTTTAGAATATATACGATATAATCAGTATATAATATATGTAATGTATATAAAAATTGAATAATATTCATTGTTTATGTAAAAGGAAGAAAAGTTATTCACTAACTTTTACATGTGTAAATGAAAAATTATTACCTTCTCGAATAATGAATGTATTAAAAACTCAAAGTATTTAAAAATCGTCTGCTTATTGTACGTATCTCAGAATTGTACGATTAATGAATATTTCAGCGGATATTAATTAAGAGGATATTAATTGTAAAAGAGAAAATTATGAGCGTAACACTGACGGAGAGGCCAATTAACGAGCGTTCTGCATCTACATGTGACGTACGTTATGTCTCGAAATAACGTTGCATGAATTATGCGACCATTAATCCATTAGCTGCTGAGTTGCATTGTGATGAACATCTCTAAATTCGACAATATAAACTTTATACACTCATTGTGTCAAACTCTGCTTGTCAAATTTAGCGTGGGAGAACAGTAAAATAATGAAACCTTTTATTACGTACAAAGTGTTTCGAAAAGCGGACTTCTAGTTTTCTTATACACCTATAATGTACGTGAATAGCAATTTCAATTTTTATTTCTTCGTTAAAGCATCACAACTAAACGATATAAAATTTTTTCAAATTATACACATTATGATTTTATAGCTTCCTCATTTTGAGATTATTTTTTGTAAATTTCACAAGTTTTACAAAAAGCAATTTTTTGATTCAAAACAATTGAAGCAATTTTTCAAAAACAAAACAAGCATTAGACACTTTTTGATAAAGATAAATTACATAATCCGATTTCTTTTTCAAAAATTTTATTTTAAAAAATAATGTTAGTATAATTGATATCAAGACGTACACGATATCCACACGAAGCTACGATGTATATACGTGTTACGATTGATTTCTGGATTCCTCGCATATAAAACCCATTCGATACGATATTAAAAATGAAAAAAAAAAACAAAAGATACGACAAATTTATATCGTTGGAAAAATGCCACGCATGAAGATCTGGCCCCAATAAAGCACATTACTATTTCGTGCACCATTATACAAATGTCCACAGCGTGCGTTTTCTTAGAAAACAAATCTTCCATAACAAACGTTCCCTTATGATTATATGACCTATATTAGATTATGAATGTCTTCGTTTAACGGAAATGTCAGTTGAATGTCTAGAAATATACATGACCTTTCCTCCCTATTTTGGCTTTCGCGTGTAACTGTGAGACCAGATATAAATAAGTAAAAAGTCAATTAAACGAGCATACGTCAAGAGAAAGTTCATCGTGCTTTCTCACGTTTTTCACGTCGTGAATATGACAGTAGAAAAAAAAAATGGGAACAAAAGATGAAATCGTTTCCATACAAAGGGAAAGATTGTTTTGCTTCATGAGACAAAAATAAAAATATTATTCTATGATATCAAATTTGTATAATATTACCTTGAACGAGGGAGGAACATGGATCCATCGATGAATACAGAGCCGGAAAGAAGGATGTACCAACTTGTAGCCAACTCGCCGGTGCTGAAAATTATAACGTTCTATTTACTGTCAGCGTACGTACATTCTGTATACATTTGTTTAAAACAAATGAAGAATTATGTAAACGTTGTTCGAGTTGTAAAGAGTGTGTGTTCACGGTATATGATCATTGAAGATAAAAATGAATTAATTTTATTATCGCGAATTAAATTCCTCGTTTAATCATCTTTCTCAGTCAAGAATTCTTCCTCGTAAAAATTCATTTTTTTTTATTTACAAATAAATATAATATATGACAGAATACAAATACAAGCCTGTTAATATATACTTATAATACTGTAATGGATGCATACATGAAAGCTTTTATACAAAATGTCCCAGATCTACTGATAACACTGAAATATCAAAATACGCCAAAGTTATGATAGCCAAGTGTTTTCAAGTATTTAAAATTGATCGACCAAATGGTATCCAAAATTTGTGCGCTTAGACCAACACACGTATCACATATATACATAAACATATACATACATACATATATAAAAACATATATATATTGTATAGTAGTGAAGGTATTAGATATTCTATTCTCGAAATTAATTCTACATGTTAACATATACTTCTATATGCATTCTGCATATCTTATTCCTTTTTTGTTTGAGAGAAAACAAAACCGAGTAGCTCGTTTAAATCGATGGAACAATGGACACTTAATAAAACATACTATTCTTACGAATTACTTGCGATGATTTGAGTGCTATATATCTCTTTCTCGCGAAAAACGCAATCTATAGCGACATCTATAGTTTTGACTTCACAAGTTTCTCTCATGGTACACGAGAATATCGCAATTCGGTAAAAGAATCCCGCGGCATTATCATACTGTCGATAAAGAAGATTTCTGTAAAATTTAAGTTACATCTGAAGGTACAATGCGTATAATATAATCACATCTGCACATTTTGCATTCTGTACATGGTACATATATTACATATACATCAGGATTATAATTTAAGATGCTATAATTTAAGATGTTACATAAAATATTTACATGTTGTTTACGTTAAGTTTACATAAATATTTTTTATGCAAACAATACTAATAATAAAATATGGTAAAATTATCATAAACTGGATAATACAATTCAGTAAGAAATTATTAAGTTTTATGATTGTTAATATATGAGATTTTAATACTAATAAATAAAAATGTATAAGCGAAACAGAAAATTTAGTTCGGTTCCATTACAAACTTTAGTTCCATTGTAACGATTAAGGACAAAGGATATGATCGTTCACATACATAACACGTAAAACATAGTGAGTTTAAATTGTATACATGTAAAGATAAATTATCATATTTTACATTATTGTGTAAAAGAACAACCTGGTATATATAATTGCACAACCATCCGTAAGTTATTTTATGGGTTTTAGGATTGAAATCTCAGATATTTTCTTAAATTCTTCTTTCCACAAATTTCTTGTAAACATTTAAAATTATAATTAATCTCATAATTTTCGATTCAGGAAGCTTGAATATTCGATCACACGTCCATAAAGATTTAAATATGCCAATGCCCATATATTTGATGCATTTAAACCAGCTCTTCCAATAATAAACAATAAAGCGGACTAAATATTCAAGTTTTTATGATATTAAAATTTATACAATTTTTGTTAATAATGAAATTTTTTAATGCATACACATGTTTTCATTTTCTATTATATGCATGCATTTGACATCCCTTATCATTTTGATATCATATATAGCCCTTGTACAATTATAATCAAGAGTACTCAAAGTTGAACTCCTCTAATTAAATTATTAATATATTTCGAAATTAAATTAACACAAACACACGAATAATTTCAATGTTTCAAGATAAAAAGATATTGTCCTACATTCAAATGTACCAATCCTTTTAAACCAAAATATCTTGCTCTAATTTTAAAATAAAACACAAATAGAGGAATGCTGGTAAATAAAGAAATCAATAACTGGCAACTCTCCTAGATTATCCTGGTAAAGTTCCACAATAACGAAACTTTAAATTATACGTAAAATATATCTCTTTCTTCCACAAAAGTATTCCAATATTTGAGAAATTCTTGTAATTCTTCAAATTACGTTTCCCATTTCGTTGAAACGTATCTTTTTAAAACTATCTTTTTAACACAATATTCTTTGTTTCTTCAAAGTTGATCATTAATGTGAAAGCGATATATTTAATATGTAACGAGTTTAAAAAATATCTTATTAATTATATATAAATATTTTTTTGTTTGCTCGCGAAAATTGACGGAAAATGATTGATGCAAAACTGCATCACATTTTACGCGCTAAATAATAATCTCGTGTTTTCTGGGCCGCACTCAGGATGTAACTAATAAAGTACTTACTAATAAAGGACATGGTTCGCATGGTGTCTCTCGTAACGTACGATTTTGCAGAGCCCGCGAAGAACGGAGTCTCTACATGGACGTAAGGCCTCCAGACCCAGTAACCCATAATATATGATTTGCAAGTCCTGAAACAGAGCGGGGAATCCAAATAATACAAATGACGCTCGAATTTGAGGAGGTCCAGCTGATTGTCAGTCAGCGAGAATGAAATCTATACGATATTGTTGCTCATTGTTTCCTAATCGGTATTATCACACGCGTCTTCCGCGACGATCGCGGTAACTTTAACAGAAAATTGCAGTGAGCTAAAGTGATCGTCACGAATCCAATTTGCTTCGTTACCTCACTGTACTGATCTACTTATTTATTGGTAATGTAGGGCAAAGGAAATCGGTGGATCAGCCGGTCGATCAGTAATGGCAATAAATCGGTGTATAAAGGTGATCTATAAATTTCCGCGAATAAATAAACAAATGTATACCGTGCATTTATGTAGCATGCGCTATTTTCATCCGTTTCATGTTTTGCAGAAGCTCCTTCCCGCATATATCTCTCTCTAACTTCCTCATCTAATGTGTTTGTATGTCTAATATATAATTTTTAATTAACACTTTACCTGCTAAATCGATAAACAGCTTAATAAATCTAATATGTTACTATTTTACTATTTTATTATTTGTTTTATGTTTTATACATTTAATAAAATTATTCTTATATTCAGATAAATAGAACCGTCACTCACAAATGAATGATGGGACTCTTGTGAATTTTATGCATCATCCAAATACAAGTGACATGGCAAAGTGCGTAAAAAATATCACATCCATCATTTATTATATTTATATCCAAATTAAGCAGATGATTTAACACGCTATTCACAGTATTAGTTTAGATAAACTCTGTTATAGTTCAATAATATACAAATAATATTTAAAAGCCAAATAATAATCCAAAGCAGATTTTTCTCCAAATTTTCGTTACACGTTTTAACATTTTCAAATTAAAAATTACAAGTACTAGACGGGAAAGTTAGTCTAAACTCGCGTTATGTATCTTGTATACACGTATTGATTGAGTCGCAACAACATTCGTGTTGACGCGTTACAACTTTGATCCGTATACTGAATTATCGCAAATCTAATTACCCTCGAGTCACCTCCGTTAGATACGCGAGTGGGGTCGTCGCACAATTTCACGCTGGATCGCTGATCGAACTTGCCTACCCATCCATCCAACCATCCATCCATCCATCCATCCATCCACCCATCCATCTATCCATCCCAGCGGGACCCGTTTTCAGCTCTCCGAGCCAACTCTCGCCGGCGCCGTTTCGTCTAGATTGTTTGCGGATGCCGACCGCAATCAACGTTATACCATGCGAAAACGTACGACGCATCTAACCGATCTAAACTAAACCACCATGATGCCGAGGACTCAAAACGTGCGGGGATACCAATTTCGTTCGACTAATTCCGAAAATGTCCCTCACCGTGATAATTACATTTTCCCTCGTGCGATTACGAACGAATTATGCGGCCTATGTTCGAAACGCGTACGACGTACATTCCGTATATGTATAGCGGCAGCAAAAGCGATTTCCCGCGGTACGTCTCATTTTTCATTTTTACATTCTTCCTGCAACACACTACAATTCTCGCTACTAGCTTCGCAGAAGCGTCCGTCCAAAAATATTATACTACACATGCCGTGAATATCCTTATTTTATGCAAACAATTTTTATTTTGGGAAAAATATAAATATAATCGACGCAATCGCTTTTAAATTAATACCGAGACGAAGAGAAATCATGTCAAGATAAGTTATTAATTCTTCAAATTTTATTGTATTATATAATAAATGCACGTTTTACATTAAAAAAAGGAACTTCCTGATTTTGGTATATAAATTTTAGTAATTCACGTAATTAACGTTTTAAGCTTCAACTTGAGGTCTACCAGAATCTCAACCAGAATCGTCGGGTATCACAACGCGAGAGAACTTGGGAGGATTTATAAAACTGGAATTAAGCGTCGCCAGATGTGGCGCATCGTAGCGCAACAAACTCTCGAGGGAGACCAAACGAGATTATAAATATGCGAACGTGTACGTCTAAGTACCTCGAAGACGCTGCGCTGGGTCTGAAAACATTTCGCACGCAAAAGGGAGCGAAAGGGGACTCTCGCTCGACTTTACCAGCGCCGCGCGTTCTCGGATTCTTTTCTTCCTTTTTCGCACGAAAAGTGGAGCGAACACCGGACGACCTTCACGAATGGATCGTACGATGCGCGGTTCGTGTCCTGTAAGATTTTTTTAAAGGAAATCCACTCGCGGACATAAATCTAAATTATTGCTGTCCATCATGGACAATTAAGTTTCGATTGTTACGAAGTTGTGCTATCATTATACAATCAGAAATCGTTAATCAGTAATCTGACATTTTTATGCTATGCAGTAGAAGATCTAGAGAAAAGGAGATCGCATAAACTAACACGCACTACATCTTATCTATATATGTGTGTACTGCTGCTTTTTCTTTACATGAGGTATTTCCGAGACTACAAATTATCATCAAGTTCTCTTTACGAGTATACAGAGATAAAGCGTGTTATTTGAATAACAATTGTTTTATCATGTCACTGACATAAAGCGAGGTTGGATATACAGAGCTCTTCATTTTATTGAATTATTTTAATAAATACAAAACTTGTTTAAACGTGCCGATACATTAAACAAACGTTTTATTGTAAAATACGATATTCTTTCAGCCTTTTTCTTTCCTTCATGAGATTCTTTCCAAGAAGCTTTCAGTTCAGCGGTTAAATGTTTGTTGTTTTTAGAAGAATCTGAAGATTCAGCTTCACAATAACGTTTTTTGCGATAAATGCGAGAAAGTTACGTATATATATTAGGTGCGCAACTAAGTTCTCGCTGTTATTTTGACACTAGCAAAGAATCTTCTCGGTTCATCAACGATGGCGTAACATGTTGTCGAAACTCGCTAAGAAAATGTTCACCGGCGTCGTGCATATCGTGACGATGATTAGTATATAAACAACAAATTATTGATTTCCGCGTTCCGATAAAACGAGTTTTATAAAAGGAAGACTGAAAATTTCTATCCAATATTCCGGATAAACATTCCTCTATATCGGCCGGAAATTTATATACATATAATGTTCTTTTAAAAATATCATTTAAATTAGAAATATATGTATAATTGTTTAGAATCAGAAGTACGCGACTATATATTACTAATCTATAAAAACAATATAAATTTTAATTCCATACGGAGAAACGCTACATGCGGTTAAGAATTTTGTTTGCGTTTGTATCAGAAGATGTTCTCAGAGATCCGACCTCGTAATTAAAGAGAGTGTTCTTTCTCTTTGTATTTTAGTCGCACGCGTATGTTATCTGAGATGTTCACGACCTAGCAGTGCAAAGAATATATTGCTGTTATACTTTCTAAAATCTATTATCGGTCTACACAATCTACGACGTCAAGTTTCTTGGAAATATTCTTCATACATCGTCGATACGTTTCTCCTCCGGATTACTGATTTACAATATAAATGGATATCAATATCATTAAATGTTGAATGTTTTTCATTGGCCATAGGAAATATCGGTCTATCTATTACTTTTGAAAAATAAATGCCGTAAATATGCATGTTATAACTCAAATGTCATAAATAATAAATCTTTTTTGTCCTGAACGATTAAAAATTTCATGTATATAACGTGAAATCCAATCGAATATTAGAACCATACCGTACTAGATATCGTTATTAGATATTATTATATTTCGATATGTTAACGATATATTAATCTTTGATTAATTAATAGAAAAATTGAAAAATCAAGTAAAAGAGAAAGAATTGAAGATTCAATATACTTTGTTCCGTGACTCGATTAAGTAATTCAAGAGACAAATACTTGATTAATTAAAACTCGGAGGAATGAAGTAGAACTTGAACCGCGGAATACTTTTTAAACAAGCACGTTTCGTACATTTTTCACAAACTTTTAATCAACATTCACAGTACGAATGTAGCAAAAAGAGATCTGTTAATTACTTGGAAACTGATATTTCATTATATTCATTCATTTACAAAAAATGGAAGCGATTTCGTATTTTCACGAGTAAAAATATAAAATCTACATCACTCTAACATCAACTACATATATTTATGATAAGTCATTAATGAAGCATGACAATTAAAATACGTCCGTCTCATTTCATATTGTTAAAAAGTTTCTCTCGAGATCTCATTGACATTTTATCGTATTCTTTTTCAGTAAAAATGAAATAATTATCAGTCTATGGAAGATCTACACAAAGAACGATGTCTCGATTACATAAAAGTAACAGAAAGTTGATAGTTTCGAAAGTTCAGATAGCACTGCCTCAAGATACAGACGATGCCCTTTAACCTTTACGCTGGCGCTGCTGTGTATGTACGTGTTTACAGATCTGGATAAATGTGTGTGTGTATGTGTGTATAGTCATGCGATCATACAATTTGCACAGTCATAATTGTACACTGTGTCCATTATACAAATATTAAATGAATAGACTGTGTGCTCATAAAATTGCTCGCAAAATTAATGGGGGTATCTCCATTTAATTGAATATTTTCAAAGAAACCCCCAAGTATTATTTACCCACCTGAAGGGTCCGTCTTTCTGGATCACGGCAGAGAGCCCGAACAAAATGTGGATCCAAGTAGTCCGTCATAATAGCCCGTAAGACTATACCACGGTCCTTTTCTTAACAGCTCTCGCGTAGTTCCGTGTCTTGCTTAAATACTCGTTCCTGAACATCGCCACCACCCCCGATCGAAGGAGCGATCTTCGATTTTCAATGACGTACGCACGACACCGTGTCAACTGTTTGTAAGACGAGCCGTTCTATCATCTTATCAGCCTTCATGCGTTGCATCCTTCTTTCGTGAAGATAGTTTCGATCTTTCCGGATATTACCAACTGTATATGCATCACGCGCGATACGTAAACTTCAGAGTAACGGAGAACATACGATATCTCCGTACAACAATATCTTGGCAATTCTTCAGCATTTCTATAACAGCTACAATGCGTCCTTCTCGATTTCGTCGTCGATACGAGATTCTGTAACAGAAGACAGATAGAAAATGTAAGTAAGAAAAATAAGTCACAATTTGGCATGTCATTTTAACTATTTTATTTTACGCTGAACAATCAATTTTCTGTTCTTCTTCTTTTATTCAATTTTCTTTTTTTTTTTTTTTGCAAATTTCAAATATATCGTAGATACTTTCTTAAGGAAATGATTCACGAGCTTTTTTTCTTTTTCGTACAGATTTGAATTTCTCGATGACGATATAAAATGCACCGTTATGAATCACGAAACACGCAAGTAGAATTATAAACGCGATCGGAAGTCGCTCGTTAAGGTGCACCTGCAGATGTAACACGTATCGACCAAACTGGAAACGTCAACATGTTGACCTTTAACTCCTTCAGAGCTAAGAAGATCAGTGGAAATTACGTCTGCTTGCGCAGCACTTGGAGCATCGTTGACATGAATTAATAATCTTAGCTCATTATCAGTAAATCGTGGTAAGCACACACACATATATGTAAACTTACACATTACATTAAAGATAGGATTGAAAATAATAAACTAATAAATAATAATAAACTATATAGATCATTTCGATATCAGATCAAACCATGTGTAATCAATTTATGAATTTGAATATATAGAAATATATGTTTTGCATTACGTAAAACTACTTACTATTATAATACATGTTATAATAAAATAACGTAAATAAAAGATCTAAACATAATTACAGTGTTGATAAAAAAAATTTATATATGATAAAAAATACAATAAATGAACAAAATTAATAAATGATTATTCACACAACACAATAAATGAATAAAAGAGTGTACGTATTATATGAGGATTGCCCGTCGAAGAGGAAAGAGATTAGATTCAATCGAAAATAATTTTATGTAAAACACAAAGAATAAGGAGAATTACGCGATGTTCAATTTCTGGAGTCTTCTTTCGACCTTGGAAATAACGTCACGCGAGACACGTACCTTAACTACCTTGAAAGCGGTAAGTCGAGGTCATGCAAGTATATCTCGGCGCTACGTTCAACATCCATGAACCCAACAACGCATTTTAGAGGTTCTTGATCCTTAAGGAACGGGACTGGGTCTCGCTTCGATTGGATCGTAGCACTTAAGAATTTATTTCATTATCACGACAACGATTTAATTTAAAGTGTTTACGTAACCGGTATGTAACATCATTCGCAATTCTCACACACATAATAATCGTATTAATGTGAAATTATGCCTTATAAATATGTGAAACAACCTCTAGCTTTTTATATAAATAGATTTGCGCTGACTTGTCCACTGGTATGGCAGAAGATAATTTCAAATGTGCAAACTAGCGACATTTTTTTTAAATAATCAAGGAAAAGTGGAACATTTCGTTTCTTGATTGAAAGGAGACAAAAATAACTTGTCGGACACGGACAAGACAGATCGATCGCGACCTCGAATGTATCCAATCGTATATATCAGTCAGGTGTTTCGTGTATTTCCTCTATTCACCTACAATCTCAACTAAAAAAGGAACTTTATAAACTCGTGCTGTCGAAATGATTCTACCGATACTCATATATAATTCCTCTGTTCATCAATCGATTCTGCTATTCGAGAATATTCTCTTCGCATTAACCTATTATCCATCAGAACAGTTCAAGGTTTCGAGATATTTTATTTTATACCAAGATAAAAACAGAGAAATGTATAAAGAGTTATTAAGATTTACGCTGTATCCTGTTTGTTTTGGAGATGGCAAACAAGTGATTGAATATAATTTTTCGTTTTAACACAATATAGCTTCATCAGATACATTACAATCACTTCTAAAGAAAATCTCCGAATCACCTTATGCATTCAACAGAATTTCCTTCCTCTGAACGAATTATCATTTGAATTACACGTATGCCGAAACTTGTTTACGAGCTTCCGCGTTGCATGAACTTTCACGCGCGATCGTTCAAGAGTGAGAAAGCAATCTATTAGGAATAAAAGTCATACGCGAACGAAGGAACATCTCGAAAGGGCTGGCAAGACGGGATAGAGTACGAAGAAGATCGGAACTTCGTCGGCCTTGCGAATCGTTTCTGTTTAGCTTCGTACTACTTGTTTTTTCCTCTTCATCGTCGTCGTCGTCGTATTCTTCTTCTTCTTCTTCTCTTCTTCTTCTTCTTTTCCCGCCCGAGGCCCGACGGGGCCTCTTTCTTTCTCCCCTTCATGAAAGAAACTCGCTGAGTCCGCGTCTCGTTCACAACTCGCCTATGCACCACGAAGCGAAACAAAACACGTCGTTAAACAAAAGCATGGCACGCGGGAGGTGCAGGCGTATATATCAATTTACTAATCGCGCTCGATCATCGACCATCGAGTCAACTCATAACGATCCGTAATTGAGGATAGGGGATGGGCGGATTGATGCCGGCTTCAACAACGGTGGATCCGTAATGAGTTATTGTCAATGCGCGTTACTCTCGTGAACGTGATTTCGCATGTAGGTCGATTGTCGTTGAGTCGAAACGTCATGAACAACTGTTATCAACGACGTGTAAAAATCTACGAGCTGATAGTATCGTAACGTGGGCGTGGCGCGGATGGAGATCCAGATGCCGTGATGCAATATTATGGAGCGACGTGTCCGATCTGTCGGTATGAACAGGTATGATGATTCACTATTCGTTACAAGTTGATTTCATTACGTAGAAACGACTGAACCGCAATGATATATATATATTAAATAACGTATAGAATTAGCGGAAAAATACTGCGTGTTAAATCAACTATACGATGCAGTTACGACGCTATGAAATTATAAACCTTGGTTTTTTTTTTCTTTTTTCATAATATCTATGATACGATTGCTCGATCTTTATCGGAGTCTAATCAATTTACAGAAGATAATTTCAATCGATGAGAAAAGGATAATCCAAGCTGTTATTAAAGATTGCGTCACGGCCTGTTTACAGCGCCGTGCTTTCCTAGACAACACGTTGGTCCAACCAAGAGTCAAATCTGTCTTCGGCCGCGTAAACGGCCATATGTAAACGGCTCATCGATAAAAATATCCTCGGTATATGGGGCAGTTCGTAAAGCTGCCTTCCTATATAAAATGAGACCTACAGAGACCACAAATACTCCGCTTTTAATTCTAATATCTGATGCTCAGCTTACACAATTACATTTGTATTACGATCGGATTACATTGCCGTACGTCACAATATATTATATTAACAGTATTTAATCTTTATTTCACTAGACAAAGTGACAGTGAACAGAACGTAGGATTTTAAAATTATCCATAACATTAAATGTTACGTGAAAGTATATATATATATATTTGAATATATAGAAATAGCAAGTAATATAGAAATAAATTAATTCTCTTTTATAAAAATATTTTAAAAATTATACAAATATTCTTCATACAATAATGTAATAATATTTCTCCTCTCTCTTTAAATCATCCGTATTACATTTTTTTAAAGATTTAATTAGGACTTGTAACGTATAAAAAAATTATTTAATTTTTTTTCAATATTAAATGTATCAAGTGTTAGCTTCATATTATTGTATGAAAATAAAACCGGGGATACGAAAATCTCGACGAAAATATAACAGTTAATACCACGCGCTATTAGTTAAAAGTTCGAATTGGTAAATCAACTGTATAATTATCGGGTTAATAATTTCTCTGTCTGATAAGTCTTTCTTCTTTCCTCATCGCACGTTTAGCATAGATAAGAACAATACTGTCTTATTTGTTTAGCGTAAGACTTGTATCGCCGCCAAGCGAAAATCGTAACAACAGTATCGCGTGTTAAGCGTACGGTGAAAATATCGGTGGCTGCAAACTCCAAGATTGCTCGAAAAGTTACACGCCACGGTAAGATATTCGAGGTAATCCGAACCGCTGATCGTTGAGACAACCGTGCGGATTCACGGATCCGTACGTAAGCGTAAACGTGCCGTGACCATCGTGAAACGAAATGCTTGCAGGTGGATGGATCCGTTGGTTAAAAAGTACACACACACACATGTATGCCCGTCAAGCGAGTAAATCGAGAAATTATTCGAAAGAAAGTTGCAAGCATTTTTCCAAGCTGCCTACGGAGAAAAAAAAAGTTCATCAATATCTACGAGAATTAGATTCAAGCGCGAAACTTCATCACGCGCTCGCGCGCATCGATCTCACAGATCGGTGACAGCAGCGAGAGATCTATATTTCAATCGAATTACAAAACATGCGCGATTAGAATTGGGATAAACAGCGTTTGTCGCCCGTTTGTCACTCGCGCTCGGATATTCGGCGAACGAGCCAGATACGCTGACGGCGATGTTTCGGACAGTGTACAATATCACAAAGGGCCGTCTGTTAAAAGCGCGACACGCTGCTACAGAACGCCCTTCATCTCTTCGGCTTGTCCAACGTATGTTTCTCTCTTTGACAGCTTCATGCAACACGGCGCAAAAGAACATAAACGTCCGAATAATATGGTGGATCAATGGTGATGTATTTGATGTCTCTATTCTTTCGTGTCGTGAAACAATCGATTACAATTTATGTGCTGCTTCTCGCGTGACCTCCTTTTAGCTTTTTCTATAATTCGTACTAGGTGTCATCGATCGCACGTGTTCATTCATTTACTGCTACTCGCAAAAAGACGCATAGTAGTTCAAAAATTATCAATCTTATCAAGTCCTTCTAAGAAAATTTCACTATTCGTCAGCTGATTTCTCGAAAGACGCTTGGTAGTGCAGTATCAGATGTCTGCTATTGATCGTTGCCTTTTTCGCATACATATATTTTCCACTGCAGTCTCCTGCTAGAATAACTACATACATTCGATGTGTATCGTACATATACATATATAGTATATATAGTATATATATATATATATATATATATATGTATATATATATATATTCAAAAACAATATTTATAACATATTTATTACGCAATAAGTAGATAACATAAATTTAGATTAAAAAATTTTAACACGACACATTACATTAACCTTAATCGATATTCGCTGCGAAATTTTCTTAATTGGTATTCGTAGGTCCAATGTACTTAAAAGTTTAAATTAATGCGTATTCTTGCTTAAAGTTAACGTAATCAAATGGTTTTATTTCATTCAAGTTTAAAAATTATGTAAGGTTGTGAAAAGCATTTGTTTTAAATACGTATTTGAAAAAAAAACATTTAAATTCACTGGGTCTGCGAATATAAATTAGGATTAAGCTTTTTTATGCAAAGATACTATTTGAGCTGCTTACTTTAATAATGATTTTAATCAAAGAAATTAATAAAAGAGGAAAATCGCGAATATAAATGAAAAATGTAATAATTCGCAATCATTAGAATTTATTATTATTATTATTAACGTAATATTTGTGGCATACTCTACAAATAACTAAAAAACTACAAATATCTAAAACTCTTTTCATATAAAATTTTGTGTGACGCGCTTGAATAATGTTTAAAATTCCTCTACTTCCATAACAAATAGACAGATGTCAAAATTTTCATAAATACGACATACAGCACATTCAACTTTTTTTAGTTGTATTTTAATGAGGTTATCAAACATCTTCGGTAAATCAGTACCGAACGATCGGCCTCTCTGAAGATCCTTGGCCTACTCTCGCGCGTTCGTACTGTCGTCAACATTATTACATCCGTGCTACCGTTACCATTATTAACGTTGCTAACATACCCTACGACACGATTAGAAACGCGACGTGCAACCTACGCCACCATAATATGCGTACATCCTCATTAAACGACCGGATCGTTCCCCGCTCGCTTATCTACGCACTCTTTTTTATATGACATTCTATTAATTCGCCTTTGTCTACCCTCGCGCTCGTCGCGCGTTGAAGCAACAAAACATCTAGTTCGTGTATACTTGTATGAATGCGACTCTCTTTAATAAAAACGAATTTAATATTAAACGCGTTTTAATATTAAGTTTGGACTTGAAAAACAAAATTAAAAATGAAAGAGAGAGAGGGGAGGGGGGGGAGGATAAAATTATTAAAATATTAAATTATTAAATATTAAACCAATAATATAAAATTTAATTATTCGATTTATCTAGTTGGCATGAAATAATATCTATTAGGTATGTATATGATATCATAGATTTCCATTCATACAAGTTATAAAAAGGTATAATTAATGTATAATATCTCTTCCGACTTTGCAGAATAATTTGTGTGATGCAAGTAAAATAATAATAACTATATCTCCATTTCTTTTTTAAAATAATCTTATCAAACAAAAAATTCAAATATAAATATCACTTATATTTTTAAAAAAATTCATATTTTACTCAACAAAATATCAGAGTATGTTAGATTCCTAAAAGACACTAATTTTTTAGTTTCGCTAATTTAATTTGTCAGTAAGTTTTGTATTTGCAAAATGTTGCCACATTACGGAATAACAAATTGAGCCAGTTCTAGATTCGTGCTAGTTACATATTGTATATAGAAGTGGTGAATTACACAGCAGAATATATACCTTTCGCGCTATGTGGATAGTTTTAAATGGCATACATCGTTGGAAAACTCAGTAAACGAGAAATGGTTGGGAAAATTTCCAACAATCGCCATAGTCCACCGCCACGTTGTGAACCAAACAATTCTGAACGCCGCAATAATCCCTAGAAATACAATAGACAATACGGCGTACCGTAGATCTTATTTGAAATGGTTTAATAATAGTCGATATAATATTTTATATCAATAATCTTCACATAAAAAAACTCAATGTGTATATCATGTGACTTAATTATCATAAAACAATAAAAATTAAAATATGTAACATTATATAAATATTATGTATAGATATTAAATTAATATACGATTTTAAGTTGGAAGATAAGAATAATTAATTTAAGAAAAATGCTACGAGACTATTTGCATCTGCATCGAGAGAAATGTTTCGTACCAATAACAAAAATTTTGTTACTGACAAAAACTATTTGTTGATATATAATATGATCAATCAAACTGTTGATTATCACGACAATATTAATTTGTTGAATTTACTAAATGAACTGATAATTTAATGATACAAAACTATTTTGTATGATGTTCATAGATCTTTTGTAGTTAGAAATAGAACATTTTGTTACTGGAAGAAAATGAATAATATATATCTCTCACTTTCTACAGAGTGAAATTATAATATTAATATTTGGTGTTTTTGAATTTCCTTAGCTTAGCAAAAATATATATAGATTTAGAGCAATTGAGATTACTAATAGCTTTAAAAAATAGTTACCATGATTGATCATGGTGTGGCGAGAATCGAAAAGTCCACGAGATTAATCTCTAATCGTCTCGGCTTTATAGAGATAGACGTTGAATTTTTCTTACGAGAAGAAACGCTATCTCCGCAAAACACTCCTTGCTCTATAGTGGATTATTTTGTTGAAATTACTAAAAGAATACTTGTTTTTGCAACCAAATTTTTTGCAACATTATTATTTACAAAACATAAGTAACCAAATAAATTTGTATTGTTAAATAAAAAAATTTTATTCATCTAACAAAAAATATTGTATTTTAACAAAATAATCCAATGATAATCGATCATTTATGAATAATTCTCTTTTTTTGTTACCATTACTATACCTTTTTTCTCAGTGTGTGGTTCCATTAAATTTTTTTAATTTAAAAGAAAAATAAACTATTTAAAACTCATTTTTTCTATGTTATTACCGCATTACCTAACTGACCTATAAATCCATACGGCACAGAATTTCCAGCAATATCGCTACAAAATTTCTGCAATATTGTTGCAACACGTAATGTTGCTGAACTTTTGTGCAATTTTGTGCTGTAAGGGAACACATTGAAAACTGGCATACAGTTCAATTCAATTTGTTTACTCCATGTCCGTGAATAGTAACAATGTTTGAAAATATGAGTAGCGTTCGCGGCGTGGAAGTTCAAAGCGCACGCGCATTCTTTCCGAGAATGAAAACGGTAGAGTGCCTGTCGTGTCAGCAGTCGCTAGCACGTAGGGTCGTAAGGGTACCGACCCTTCGTTCATCCTCCTTCACCCTAATTTCGCACGCACTTGGCGCCTCCTCCACCTGGAAAGTACCTCCGTCGGCTACTTTGCTCGCGAGGAGAGCAACTCTTCAAACTCGTCGCCGATACCAGAATTACTTACTGGCAGAAAAGTCGACGGGAAATTAGAATACTTCTCTCGTAAAATAATATTTCTCTTTTGATTCGCCATCGTGGAACAATTGCAATCATATCCAATAATCAATCATTTTTTCTATTCTCTAAATCTGAATCAGTGGATAGTCACTAATTACTCAGTGGCATACTTGGCACTGATAATCAGTGAAGTTCAATTAAAAAAGGAAGAATGTTTGAGCATTATATAACTAAAATATCTGCACGTTAATTTCAATTTTTCGATATCACATTCATTGAGTTTAAGCACTAAAACAAGGTTAGATCGCGCAATAAAGATTAGTTAAGTTAGAGATCTTACATTTAATTTACTGATTACAGTGGCATACTTGGCTATCAGTGATTCAGATTTATCCACTGATTCATATTTAGAGAGTAATCTTCTGGCACAAACCTTACGAAATACCGTGCGATATTAATCAGAGATCACATTCGTAAGATAGTATCACTCATATGAGTTTAAATTATAACGTTTCCCTCGTTTACATTACAATAGAATGAGAAAAGAGTTAGGAATGAAAAAAATTATTCAATCTAAAATTCAAAGCTCTCCTAGGTGAATGTAATTCTTTTAATAACAATCAATTATATCTATTTCAACACGTATGCTCGTAAAAGCGCGATCGAAAGGAGTGAAAATAATCCCTCGTATCAGAGCGAAGCGGCAGAGTGAACGGTCGAATGGAGCGGATGTTTGCTCGTGGATCGACGATGAAAAGATCGAAGAAGGAAGCGCGGAGGCTCCTGATGCGCTCATCGCGATGGCATCGAACCGGCTGTAATAACCGCTTCTTAGGAGAGAAGCTCTCTTCCATTCGCCCGCCGCGCCGCGGTCGTTCAAACCGCTACGCACTCTGACTGCGGATGCGTGCCAGCATAGGCATAGGAACGAATGAAAAAGGATGAAAACCGAGTGGAAAAGTAGAGCCCCGAAGCTAGAAAACGTCCGATAGTGCTGCTCCTGCGTGCGTATCCGCGATTCCGCGGTGCGTGGGATAGTTCTCATCGCATTATTATCGCTGCCCGTGACGACGAGCGTCAGCATACGCACGCACGCACGCACGCACGCATTCCGCACACGTATCCGATAAATGCTCGCATAATACGCTCATATAGGGCGTTTCCGAGACAGCGGCAAAATTGCCATCGAATAATATGTTTCCAAGTTTTTAATTATTGAAAAAATATATTTGAAAAATTCCAAGAGAGATTCATTCAAAACATTACAACTGGATTTAAAGTAGTTTGTACTTTTAGATAAATAAAAAATGCAGACATTTCATTTACGTCTTTAATATTTAATTTCCGTTTTCGATGACTTACAATTTAAACTTTAATTAAATTTAAATTAAATTAAATTTATGTTACCACAAGAAAAAAATATCGCTAAGAAAATCTATTTCATTGAAATGAGCAAAGAAAATTGTTTGAAAATTAGGTCTCGTTATTTCAAAAGAGCTACAGGGTGGGCCATCTATTGGTACGTTTTTGAATTTCGTCGTATGGCAACACCGAACGAGCTACAGACCCGAAATTTTGACAGTTTATTAGTCATACCGTCCGCGGCACGAAACAACATGTTTTCTCTTGAAGAGCGTTTTGAAATTTTAAAAACTTATTTTCAAAGTCAGTGCTGTGTCGCCGAAACTGTACGAATTTTGTTAATTCGTTCTTGCGAAATTGTGAAATCGATCTTACAATAATAACTTTTGAAGATCCAATCTCTCAGTAAATATAGAATAAAGGCTCTGAAATGAATGGAGATGCAGTAAGAATGTAATTCTTACTGCAATTCCTTGTGTAGCAAATAATCTTAAAATTAATTGTAAAAGATCAAAATAATAATACTAAATTATATATTCCATTTTATTAAGATTTGATTTAAGTTTATTATTAGGAATAGAAAAAGTATATTAGAGATATATCGCAAATTGTATCTCATCATATTGAGATATAATATATATATATATATATATATATGTATTGTATATATAGTAGATTTATCATTTTGCGTAAGCAAATTGAAAATTAGGCTCCAAGAGACAGAAAACGAAAGAAAAAATAACATATAAAAATAACAATAGGCCGAATTGGAAGCAAACAGACTCTACGAAAGGAAATGGCTAACTATAAAAATAGGATACCCTTTATGCACTCACGCACCAGTCAGCACCAAGTGCCGAGGTAAAAAGTCGTTTCCGTTTGTCCATCTGCCGATCTCAGGATAGAAGGGAGAAAAACGTCTTCAAACCAAAGGGGATTGTCGACGCATTTCTTTCTTCCTCCTGACAATGCGCAACCTTGAGAAAATTATAATGTAAGATTGATCTTTCTGAGAGTACACCTCGATGATCCATCGCGTGAAATCGAATATCGAAAGCGGAATAATTTACAGATTTACACAAACGGTGCGAATCGCGTCACGCAATCATAAGCTTGCGGTTTCCGTTGTTATTATGGCAAGTGTTATAGATTCGCAAAAAAGAATGAACATCCTTTTTTTCATCGCTCTTTCCACGTGCAAATATTACATCACACGAAATTTTACGACGTATTTATTTTGTTAGGCTTTAAATGTGACATAACGCATTCAGCTCTTGTTGTTTCACGTTTCATATTTATCCAGCTCCATTCTGTTATCTCTTTGTAAACCTGTCAATGTTAAAATAAATTGCATACAGATGGAAATACAGATATCGGTTTATAAAGTATAATTTTTACCAATGTGACCTTTACAGATATTTTTTGTTACTGTGTAGAGAGCAAACATATAGATAAACATTTCAAGATGATACTATGTATTAGAATTTATTAAATTTGTTCAATCTGTTCTAGAATTATAACCATACTAGTGAATGAAAGAAAAATATTTTTGAAAATACTGTAACTTCGAAAGAAACTTTTTAAGATCGAAATATGTTTTAGTCAATTAATATTTAAATATTCGATAAGTAGGACCTTTGTAATTAAAAAAATTTCTTTTGTAAAGCAAGTCAATTCTTCTGACGAGAAAACTAGACGAATTTACGATTGAGTAATCGATATTACGTCCGGATAATCGACGGGCACGAGTGAAGCTTCGCGCGAATGTCGTGTCATATTTCAAATATGCGTGCATGCGTGTGCGTTACCACGCACGACAACCGCAACCATATGGTATATGGCTTCTGTTCGGAAACAAACGCGTTGTCTCCGGTCTGCCTTGAATCTTGAAACGCGATTATTCCGCCATATACATTCATTAAAAGGTGAGAATATTTTTGACAATATTTTTTCTACGTATTATCGAAAACGTTGTATTTCATTTATCTTAAAATATTACAACTTACTTTCGTGTACGGATTGTTTATATATTGCTTGATTAAAACTTAATATTTTTATAATTCCACATAAAGATCTGTAATATTGTTTCGCAATACGAAATATACAAGATTGAAATGTCTCCAATTAAAAAAAAAGAAACAATTATCTGACTACGATAATTTTAATGCAGCTCCATTATCTACCTCAAATGTCTCTCCCATAAATCTCGCAAAATATAATTTCTATCGCATCGAATGAAATATCAGTGTGGATAAAAAGCGATTAACTGTAGAATAAAGTTGTAATATATCATTTCATGTAAAAAAAAAAAAAGATTTTTCTGAATTCTTTTCTGCATTAATCCGATTCCATATATAATTCCACGTATAATTAACGATCATCGTCTGATGATTATACAAGAGTCCTTGTAATAGCGATTAGCCGCAAGAGGCATTGCACCCCGCACTATCTCGATATCGCTGCCTTTTAGCCTTCGCACCTCGTCTCTTCCGTGAGCGATTAGTCATACTTAATCGTTTCGCAATTTACGTGCACCTTTAGAATTCGCGCATGTGCAGCAATGACACATAGGAAGTTCTACAAAACGCTCATCTGGCTTGTCTCACACTTTCACAGTACCTACACTCACAATATAATTATATATAAATTAATCGTGTAATTTCACAGTTCCAAAATTTGTTTCAATACAAATACAGTTCCAAAATAATTCTTTTCTCAAAAAAAAAAAAAAGACATAAAAAGTGTATCTATAAGAGTACTGTTTTTACCTTGTTCATTTTAACGATAAATAAAACAAAGACACACGAGTTCCTGGTCTATTATTTATATATATATCTGTAATAATAAATCCACGATCTAGAATGAAGTAAGCCGTTAAAAATTTAACAGGAACAATAAATAAACGTAAATAATTCGCGGTTAACATACGTTACTAGTAAAATAATGAAAATTCTCAGATTTAATGAGCCAAAGTACTTTCGGTATAACTCCACGTTCGCCAACGCAACACTTAAAATTCCAACCAACGCACAGTGAAACTGCTTTCTCTTTATCCGCTTGTCTTCGTCCTCCTTCGCGTTTTCCTACGTTTCTCCTCGAAGAATCTATCGCGACCCGGCATAATCGACTTTATTATGCTCTCTTTTGTTCTCCTTCTCGTCACCTCACCAAAGCTCTCATAGCAAAAGCTTCTCGCAAAATTATACCGTCTGCTTCGCAAATCTACTACCATTTTTTCCTCTCTGTCGTTGTTTAGGTACTTCAAATAAAATCGATAAAGCTTCGAGCTTTACACGACGATGTTAAGGAATATAATTTTTAAATCCTATTTTGTATCTTTATATGCTTATGAAACTATTAATTTTTGCGTTGATAATAAGTTTTATATTTTTCAAGACGTATATACAGAGTGTAACTAAAATAACGCCCACTAACCATACAGTGCTATTCCTAATAAAAAACTGAGACGAAAAGTCCTCTATCATTTTGCAATTTTCGCAATATTTTTTTTTTTAGTTACTCAATGAGCAAAATGTATAAAATTAACGTATAAGACAGCTTTAAGATACCTTTAAGAGTTCTTTAAGAAAAATCTTCAAAATATTTCACAAAGAACACGAAAAGAGATCTTAAAATTGTCTTATACATCGACTTTATCCGTTTATCCGGCAATACTTGGAAATTAATATCTCGTTAACTGTTGCAAAAATTGCAAAATGGAGGACCCTTCGACTTAGTTTTTTTATTGGGAATAGCACTGTATGACTAATGGGCGTTATTTCAATTACACCCTATAAAGTACATAAAATTCGAATAGAACATTTAGTTCAACTGATATCATCTTCATAAAGAAACAGAAATATCCTTCTTCGAGACATTATGATATATATATATATATATATATATATATATATATATGCGCGCGGGAGCGTGTGTGTGTGTAT
>NW_011626984.1:184275-264471 GCF_000204515.1 Acromyrmex echinatior
ATATATATATATATATATATATATATATATATATATATATATATATATATATATATATATATATGCATGCGTGCGTGCGTATGTGTCTGTATATCGCACAAGAATCGTAAACCGGGAAACATGTAATGAATTTTGCAAGGACCCGGGTTTTACGTATCACGGCGATCCCTAAATCTTCGCCGAATTCAAAATGCAAAAGGTAGAGCGCTCATAAAACGCACGAAAGTACTGAATAATGCATGCCCGAACGACTAATGAAAATTTGCTATTTAATCCGCTATTCGTATCAATAAAACGTTTATACTCTTATGTATTATTAACAAGAAGTAGTATAAATAAGTACCATTTAATCATTTCGTCCTGTCAAAATATATTATTACATTAATATTACGTTAATCTTCACAATCTTTACTTTTTCTTTTTTAAGCACATTATATTATTTCACGAAATGACTTATACCTTGTTTTATTTTTACAACCATATTTTAAAAGAGCAAGAGAACATAATTGCAAAAATGTAATAAAAGATTCAACATAACTCAATTGAGCAATCAACGAAATGATTAAATCTCTGTACGCTCGCTGAGATTTAACGCTAAATGCGAATGTGCGATCCCTACCTTCCACACATTGCATGCCATCCTTACATTAACCAAACGAAACTTGATATCGGATTAAACGTGCAAAGAGAATATAGGTCAATATCCCCATTATACAATTCGTTACCTTTCCTAACTTTGTTTATTCGTACTTTGCTAGCGCTGTTAGTGACATTCGTATGCCGACGCTACTGTTGTTGCAGTTAAGTCGCGACGTATATACGGCTTACCAATACACAACGGCATACAATACGCAACGGAGCTCGAGGAGTTCGAGTTGTTCGATGGTCACTGAACCTCCCCTAACGAATCGATAGTACGACGGACGCTTTAATACGCGCACACACGAGATCACGGAGAGTAGCACGCGAGCAAGCAGCTCACCTGCTGCGCGATCGAATTCCAAGTCCGCGCGCACCTGGCACCGTCGAAAAGTCGATTGTCTCGGTCATCGTCGGACATGTGTTTTTTTTTTTTTCACGGACAACTAAAATGATGTCGCGTAACGACTTTTTTTCTATCGGAAAAGCCGCAAGAAGGAAGAATTGGCGACATAAAATTATTCTTACGTAAAAGCAGCGAGCTCGCATATTTGTATTCAATAACAAAAGCGATATCGTTCTTTGATAATAAATGAAATTAAGATAACTCGTCTAATATATGTACGTTATGTATGTATATGTAAAATAATTTATCTACAGTTGCTCATCATTGTTAGTATCATATCGTTTGTACGTACATCACATGTATATCATAGCGTATCATAAAAATTAATAATATGACTTGGACTACCGATTACATGAGAGTTTCAGCGAGCAAAGAAAAAGATGTAATTGAAATATTTAATTAATAGCATTTATTAACAGCAGAATCATCGATAACGTTCGAGACGACATTCTATCGACGACTAAGTTGCTAAAGGCAAAGAAATGGCGAGCACGACTTGTAGAAAGCTGACGATCGATTCTACCTTTAAATTACCAGCTCCCTCGTAGGGAGCAACCTCTATAGCCCGTCGTTGCACCTGCAATGTAATGTTATCAGAACTCGATCGGTCGCAACAAACGCTTCGCCATTTCTAACTACGTGAGTTCGCCCGGTAGAATTTATTCTTCATGACATTTTCGTTTCGAGCGCAATCACGATACGATTGCATTCGAGCTCACGCTCGAAAGATACGCAATCGTGCGCGATAGAAGCTGTTTCACGGGCGATAATTATTTTGAGAAAGGAAAATGCGTGTTGCGGTCGATCTGGGAATGTAGGAGTAAATTTGTATCCGTATTTTATGAAGCTAATATATGTATCGGATACCGCACACACACACACACACACACACACACACACACACACACACATACAAAGTTTCAACCGTCCGTCACACACACACACACACACACACACATGCAAGTTTTCAACGGTCGTTGCACAGGCGACAATGAACCGTCCGCGTCCTTTCCCGATACGTGGCCGTGCGTGTCCAGACGACCACTTCCGGTTCCTCGTGCCGCAGCCAGGACATGTTTCAAAAAACACGCTACGTGGCATGCGGATTAATGAGAGTCGTTATTGCGTGCAAAGATCGGACGAGAGTGCGGTTAAGGCTCCATGTGAACTTATCGTTCTTATACCGTGATAAAACGGCAAAGACAGACGCGTTATTACCCAAGATTAAAATCGGAATTAGCGAGTTTCATTTTCAAAACTGCAGATACGCAAAATGTGCAGCTTGTACAAACGCTCGCATTCTCATTATCGCGAATAAAAAAATGAACAGTTTTTTCTTTTAATTCTAACGATTTTTACAAAAACGTATATTATACAAAAATAGCAATTGTACGTATAATCTCACAAATATAATATATAGCTGTAATATATTCTTTATTTTAAGAAATAAAGATCAGCTTATGGCTAATTGTAAGATAAAATTATATCAATAAATAGGCTTTTTTTTTTACTTTAAAAAAAAATTAATATAAAAAGTTATTCTGTAATCAATGTCGGTATATTTATTAATTTTATTATCAGGATAATTCACCGGTATATATATTGGAACGAAATGTCTGATTCTTAGATGCGTTTTCTTCCCTCGCGCAGTTTGGCTTTCTCCCCTTTTCCTTACAGAATCTACGAAGGGATCAGGAAATTGCCGCGAAATTGCTCGAAAATTGACACGTCATATCCTCCACGCATAAACGCGTTTTCCGCGGCTTCTCACATCGGGAAAGCTTTTAATATAAATTTGAGATGCTCATGCCTGACTTCTCGTTTTCCGTTTCCGACATCGACCATACCAACCCCTGCATCCTGTTTTTCCTTCATGAATGCACACGAAAATCCGTAATACATAAATTTAATCTTCAAATAAAGTATCCAACGAAAAAAATCAAGAGTAAATATCAATTTTCATTTTTATTTGGAAAATTCGGCGAAAATAATATATACGTTAAACTAAGCAAATTTATCAACGATAAATGATGAAAACATCGCCTTGTTATTTATTAATGAATATATGTAAAACGTTATTTATAATATAATTCCGACAAAAATTTATACTAAAGTGAGTTATGGAGTATCGGAATTTTAATCATAATATAACAATCTTTTATTCTATGAATAAATTCCCTTGCAAGTGCAAATAATTTACATCATCGCAAATACTTTTCCTTAATACATTTAGAGGGTTATGAATTTAAATATTCTCGAGCTTTTTCCCCTCCAAACTCGAAATTCCTAACGCATTTCTCGGCGAGGCCTTTGGCGCAAAAGTAGGAAATTCCAAGCAATTTCTGAATATTTACACGACGACAACAATGCAAATGAGAAAAAAATAATAGCTCAAAATTAAAAAAGAGACAAAAATTATTATATCACAGAATTAAAACAATGTTAACAATATATAATATTAGTAAAAAAGTATATCTTTATAAGAAGAATAATCTTTCAGATTGACATAGTTAAAATATTGATAAAATAAGGTCAAGAGGCGCAAATATGTAATTCGTAAAAATACTTATTACTGCTCATTTTTTACAATATGTGTAGTATAATCGCAGTTTATATAAAAAATATATATCTTAATCCATACGGAACTCTTTTTACTTTTTATTACTTTAAACTTTTGATTAGAAAATTTATTTGGAATCTGATATTAATTACAGCCATTTCCACAAACTATGGCTATAACTAACTATGGCTATTCCTTTGCAGTTGTTTTACATCGAAATAGCTTGCTAGATATAAAAATTCGAACTGGAAGTCCAAATGAAATATAATTAAATCCAATTATTCAATTTATATTTTTAATTTTATCGTAATGATGATGATCAATTTCTATTCTTTTAATTTTTATAACACATTATTTCTTATTTTTTATTGCATTCGTCATTATATTATTTATTTGAGATTGATTTATAGCATGTTTAATAGAATTTATTAGTAATTAAAATTTGATTATAAGTATGCAATTTTATTATCGTAATTGAGAAAGTAAATTAAAAGTATAATCGAGACATATTCCACTTTAATGCAAGTTAATATTTATATTGAAGATATAGATTAAATTAACATCTAATATTCGCTCGTCTTTGTGATATTTTATTATTTTATTGTATTACATTATAATAACGAGCAGAATATTAATTTTAATTATTTAAAACTTCTGTTTACTCATCATTACTGTCTCAAATTGTGAGAACGTCCAAAGCGAGATAAAATATCTTGTAAAATATTTTAATATATTTCAATAGAGAGCAACATTTATATAATCGATAAAACACTAGTAAAATATATCAAAAATTTTCCTTTTATTTCATTAATTAATAAATAAATATGTATCTGAAAATGAATTATGCGTATCAAAAATGAAGTAAACTATGTTGATAGCTATGACAAACTGTCAAATTAATAATATATAGAAATAAATATGATTTAATTTTTCTCCAAAACACAAGAAAGTTTTCAACAATATACATATTTTATAAATCTCAATTCTATCGATTGCAAATGTTATTTTATCGAAAAATATTTCTATTGAAATATAATTTGTAACAATTTTTATTGTGTGTTTTCTTGCTTCCGATTTCAGATAATATAATGGTGAGTGAATAGAAGTGAATTCTTAAAGAATAATAGACGAATGTAATAAACATGATTCAAGATGAACATGAGCGAAAGATAAGGCATGCAATTGCGATTATTAAAACTAGCATAATCAAATTGAGCGTAAGATTGAGGAGAACGAAAAGGAAGACTAAAAGGAGAAGGACGGACGAGAATGATCCGAGCGACGAGAAGTTATGCGAAGCGTGAGACCGGAAGAAATCCAAGATACAATTGGCCGGAAGCGAGGACCCTTCGAAGATGACGTGGTTGGTATTTCTTCTTCTTCTTCTTTTTTTTTTCTTTTTCACCTCGATAAGATCGAGAATGAATCGCAATCCCGTGGCGCGCGACTAGCTCTTTCGCGAATTTCATTCCCCGGACCTCGTTTTGCCGCTACTACTAACTGCCTCGTCGGTTCCAGAGAGTGCCCAACGACAGTAGCAGCACGGAATTGTGCAACTCCGACTATTGTCTTTTGTGCGTGCTCTGCTGCTTTCTGGAAGACGTACTACACTTTCGACTTTGTCTCACGCGCAAAGGCTAAAAGATCGTATTTCTCACCGATTACTAAAACGTCTTTTATTCTCTACTTGGAATCCGAGACATGATACTTGACAATTTGTACTTGCCAACCATCAAATTATTAATAAACAAATTTAATATTAGTAACATTCATTTGTAATGTATGGACAATATAATGATAAGTATCAGTATAGAACTTTAAAATAATTTTTTGTATATATTTGTGATTGCTCCAATATTTTATTTTATTATTTACTTGTCGTATATTTACGTCGGACACAATACTGTAATTAAAATAAGTGTAACTAAAAGTTATGCAGTCATATTTATCATTACGAATAAAATTATTACGCTTGTTGTGCAAGCATGTTAAACATATGTTATATTTATTTTATGGAAATCCTTCCAATAGAGGAAAAGAAGAAAGGTTTAACAATAATGGAACAAAATTAGGAGCACTGACTGTTTTATAAAACATACGAACAGTAACGGAATAAAGCAGCACGTTAAACCTTTTATTGCGGAAATATTAAAATGAAATCATTCATTAATCAACGTGAAGCAGCGCATGCAAATCCCCTATTTCGAACAATGCTCGCGTGATTACGTATAATGATTATTCCCAATTAATTCAAATTACGTCCTGTATGAAGTGTGACTGAAAATATCAAAGACAATTGATAATTTGCGATAAATATCTACACATAAAAAAAAAATACCTTGAAAATGTAACATAATTCGATAGAATAGAAAATAATAATTGCAAATTTGAAAAAAGACATTGAAGGTATTAAATAAAAAATTTATATCTTTCTCTATCTTCATAATTGTTCACCTACAGATTAATCGTTAAACCTACAGGCTCGTTTAATATAAACTATTAATAATAATGAACGCTCATCAATATTCAATTAAAGAAGACAGTGTCGCAGCCAATACTGTATATTAAACATTTATAAATCAATGCCGCTAATTTACGTAAATTCATTCAGATTGCAGTGCGGAAAAGTCTCATCGAAAGATATATATATACACTGACTTGCGGAGGTTTTTAGCAACGCTCGAGAGATGTTACGCATTACCGCGCTACGACTTTCCAGACTCCATTTTCGTCGAGGGTAATTTGCAAATACATGTCGTATAACTGTTTGCAAATATATGCAATGTTTGCGTCGCGTCGCAAGCGCGAACGAGGTTGAACACGTGCCACGCGTGGGATCGTTTCCTTTTACGCAACTACGCCCAGCAGCGTGTAAAAGAACTCGAAGGTCGGAATTTTGAGATATACCCGCTGATATACAGTGAGTGAGAAAAGTATTCGTACGTGGAAAATATTTTTTTTTTACTTATTTTTAAAAAGTAAATATTGTCCAGCGAGAAATGGGTCATCGAATTGATGTCGAATCGATATAAATACGATGATGTTTAATTAATGATCATTTCCTGTTGGATAATTAACAATTTATTCGTAAAGAATAAAGTAGACTGTATGTTTCTTAAAATTACATATACCAAAAAAGATGTGTATTAATTGTACAAAATATATCATTTGAAAAATAAACGAAAATTAATAATTGTATTGTTTGAATGCTCAAAAAGTATTCGTATAGACGAGAAATTTAGCTTCTAAAAATCAGTAATACATGCGAAGCTCGTTTGTTTATGTTAGAACAGAATATATTCATTGTATATATAAAATTGCTAATTAATGTTTATTTTATAGATATAAGACTTTTTTTTTTAACAAATTTCCTTGTACGAATACTTTTTGCTCTCACTGTATAGCCGTGAGACTTTCAAAAAGCGTCTACAGAAAGAAAGACCAGATTAAAGTGCTTCGTCACTTACAGAAGAAACTTGACGCAATAAAATTCAATAAAATATCCTTCGTCATGTTAAATAAATTATTGACATCTATTATTTTGACCGAAAAATTTTGACAAATTTTAAAACGCATGAAATTACCTGAAATTTTAAATTATCCATTTAACATTTGCTATGAATTTTTAGAATGAAACACAACATGGCGTTAGTCCTCTTGCAAAAAGTATCTATATCAACGCTTCAAGATATATCAGTGCGGAAGAAAATAAAAGAGCGACATGAATGAAAGATCACCGATTTAATAATTGACACGCCAGAGGTGTGTCTCGTGAAGCTCTTCAACATAACCATCGCAAGCCATCTAAGCCGCAGGTGTAACAGTAGAGGCGAATATGGTGTCCATTGAAGGAAAGAAAAAAGAAGACGGAAGAAGGAAGGACATATAGATATGAGGAGGGAGATAACAGAAGAAGGGGAAGCGCACGTTAAGACAGGTGGTGCGGATAATAACATCTAACGGAAAGTACAGAACAGACTGTGGGTCACAATAGCAGCGACCATTCGGTCGCCGTGCACTTGGCCGAGTTAGCCTACTTGGAGAATCACGCGGTCGAACTTGAGCGACCATTTCACCTCGTGTATTTTATGTAAAGCAGAATTTTATCGCAAAATGCCACATGCAGCTTCGTACTAGCCACTAACGAGTGAAGAAAAGAAGATACCATTGTTTTCTCGCTCGACTCAGTCAGTTTCTCAGTTCTTAACTGAGCCACGGTTTATCACGCGTCCTTCTTTTGCAGTTCAAAAATTATGTGATTCTTAAATGCCTAGTTTTGTGAAAAATGTAAGACAAAATTCAACGTCTTTAACATCGGCGAGATAATATTCTTTTAAAATAATTAAATATAGTCGAATGTTTAATTACTTTCTTATTCGAAGAGAGTCGTTAAAGTAATTTGTTAGAATTTCAGAAAATTTACATTAAATTTTCATTTTTAGAGATTTTCATGAAAAAAAAATAGGTATCTCGATAATGGATGAGAGAATCATTCCGTATGTATCGTTATTTCGCATTTATCATCCGCACGCATATCCCAATACGCTAATAAATTAAATTTATACTTCTGGTGAAATATTACGAGTATCAAAACAACAGTAACTATGTGACGTGACTGATGGCATTTACCCAAAAGTCATCCAGTCTATTCCCTAGCCATTCATAAATACAACGCACGCGTCTAGCGATAAAATTCACTCCGTACTTCGGGATGTTTTACTCCAATGGATATCGTAACAAAAAAAAAAAGAGAGCTTTGTGCCATAAAAGGTTAATCGATCTGGTGCAATCATCTCTCTTCCCCACACGACGACTACCTTCATTCATAAGTGCAACGAACTACGCGCGATAAAATTTAATATACACTTAAAAAAACATAAACATTGCGAGCATAACAGCAAAACGGAGAAATTAATTGATCGACTCCGTTTTTTATTCGATACGATGCGCGTTCATTATTCAATAATGACATGGGAAAAACGTTAGACAATAAAAATCTTCAGATAATTTTAACAATTTAATTTTTCGAAAATTATATTTTAAAGTGTCATTGTACTTTGAAACGCTTTCATTTTTTTTCATAAGAATTTGGCCAGAAAATATATCGAATTTTTACAAAGCTTCTTTAAAAATTCTTCGTCGAAAATATTAAACGGTAATAATTTATTAGACAGCTACAAACAATATTTTACGATATTCGTAAGTTTCATATACGTATATACAATTTGTACACTAAAATATGAAAACGGGACTCCATGGACCTCAATCGTTCCGACCTCGTTATTCGATCTGCTGTGCTCAAATGCACGATGCACGCATTTCTCTCCGATTTTCCATTACCGCTATGCAGGCTCTCGTACTTAATCTCTCGACGTCTTCCGCGACGAAAGAGCAACGTAATCTCTTCTTTTTGTAAAAACGTAAAAGAAATCTTCGTTCGTTACTTCGTATATATGTTGTGCGAATTATCGATCGGTCGTGAACTCGACGTCCAGAAAAATGTACGTGCTCGCAGGTGCATTCTAATGTGATTCATGCCCTTGCGTTGACTCTAAACTACTATAAAACTAAAAGTTGCAACGAAATACTAGAGTCATTCTTATAAATTTAGCTCGACAAAGATATATGGTAAACTTTTCCTAACAAACAAGACATGGCCACATTAAATGTACAATATTATCCAGAGGAGAGACACGCAAAAGAAAGACGATAAGAAATATTCGACGATTTCAGCTTCAAAATTAAACATTTTTAATATAGGCAAAAGAAGGGCAAAGAGCCAATAATGTAGCAAAGAACTTTAATTTAAATCATAAAATTCATATAATAATTACAAAGGACAAAAAGATACGTTTCGGCTCCGCTCGAGTCATTCTCAATTTTGTGGTAAACTTATTCAAACATCGCTATAAAACAAATATATATAATATTACAAAACTCGTAGTTCTAAAATACGTATTCTTCTTTTGTGTCGTGCGCTGTGAGTCAATAATCGGAAATCAAAATAGTAAGAAAGTAATTGATATTATTATTATGTGAATTTTATGATTTAAATTAAAGTTCTTTGCTATAAGTTATTGGCTCTTTGCCCTTCTTTTGCCTGTACTGTTTTATACTTACAGA
Organism: Acromyrmex echinatior; assembly: GCF_000204515.1. The sequence continues at coordinate 194,004 of NW_011626984.1, forward strand.
GCCTCATTATTATTTATTCATTAAACATTTATATATATATATATATAAATAAAAACTAAAAATATCTAACTGCTTTGTGTATCTAACCGCGTGTGTGTTCTAAAGTTACGTAAAATCTGACTTGTCTCTCGGCCAAGAGGAGCAGTAATCTCGGGATTTTCTGAAGCAGGAACGACTGATTTCCCGAACGTAAAAAGGAAATAACAAGAATATCAATAAAGTGCATTTTATCTCTCTGTGACTCACGCGAGAAATCTAACGAAATACCGAAACGCGATGCACCGTGCACGGATCGATATCGAGCACATCACGATAAGTGTTGTAAAATCTCAGGATTATCTGTTTTTTGATATATTACGCGAAATTTTTCTCAGCAAGAGCATTTCAATATTTATCGAGCACAAGAGTGCGAATAAGTCCTCGTGGATGGTTTTGCACGCTCGTTGCAAAATCTTGCGCGTGTCTTAGTTGCATTTAAGCGTCGAAACTCGAAACAACAAATGTACAAACTCGGCGATGGCAGCCTCGAGATTCTCTTTTTTTTTTCTTTTCGACGTCTGCGAGCCGACGAGGCACGGCAGCGCGCCGTATTGTTTTCATCCCGTAGTCGTGCATTACGTAAATGAGAATAGTACCTCATGCATTGTATCCGATTCACGATGAGTTACGGCGTGATATCCCTTCAACTCCTAATCAACGCGTAAAGTGTTATTCTCTCTTCATATGGAGAAAGCACTTGGGAGAAAATAAATTATCAACACTCGTGAACTTGTCTCGAATGCCATAAAAGTCCTCTAAATAAATATATATGTATATTATAGCTAATTGATTTTATATTTATTTATATTATTTAAAAGTTTGATGTGAAATTCAGTTGAGAAATAACGAGGCATCAAAATTATTGAGATACGTTCTTTCTAATTGTTTATTCATTTCAGTATTTTCGCAAAAAAAGAAAGAATTGCATTCTTTATTAAACAACGAATAATGAATGTTAAATCGATTCGACTCCAAATTGTGAAAAGTATTATCAATTTCATAAACGATCGTCCTAAATTCCAAAATTTAGGAAGACAATTTACGCTTGTTTGTTCCGCTTCATTGACAGTTTTAGGTCACGTCGAAAAGTTTGAAGCGTCCACGCATTACAGTTTAGACGAAAAATTTAAATCTCTTTCTATACTCTCTTTACTTTGCTACTATATAAATAATAAAATTCCGAATTAAAAATTAATAAATATTATTATACAAAGTATTCTAAAAAATATCAAATTAATGTGTACGAAACAGACATTTGAAAGACTTTCTCTCATCTCTTTCACATCATAACATTTTTTATATACAATATTTTAACTCTATATAGTCCGCAGCACTTAAAACGGATGCACTCTTGAGAATTTTATTCTCGATTAGTGGTAACCTCTTGAGAATACGATAATCGAGTATCGCTGTCAATATCGTGTCTATCACGAATCTGTCGTTCGAAAGTTGCTCTCGAAAAGTAAGCGACTTTCAAGCATATATCAAATGGCCTTAGAGTTAACGTTAAGTATCGAGTAATCGTCACTCGAAACGCATCTGCATGCGCGTAATAATTTCTATACGGGATCGTGATTCGTATAACCCAATTCGTCGGTATATCGTGAGGTATCATCACCATCAGGTTCAATTACAGATAATCGCATATACGCGATGTTGCATAGCCAGTCCACCTGCTGTTATAGCGATCTACTCAAGTAAGTCTCACGCTTCCTTATTTTCCTTCTTTACTCTATTTAGATTCACATTACGTTACGTTACATCCGACAATTCTTAATTTCATTCTCTTGCGAACTTTGCATCGAATTAAGCAATAAGTACAATCAAGTACAATCATATACGGATCTCTCAGAAATCAATTTGAGCAACTTTATGAAAAAGTTAATATTACAAATTTTATTGAAATTAAAAATTCAGTTACCAGATATTAACTGGAAATTAAATTATAAACTATTCGTGTATTTTTCAGAAATCAAATAAGAAATTTACTTAAGAAATGGAGTAAATTATAATAATAAAAATGATCAATTCGACTTCTAAGAGACTTATATGTTACTAAAACATAAAATATGTTTACTCCTTTTTACACCTGAAAAAAATTTGGCGAAAACTTAAACTTGTTTAAATTCCAGTAAATATTTTAAGCCAAGTTTATTAAAATTTTAAGAAATTAAAACTTGCAATTAATAAAAATTATATCGCAATGTCCGTCTTTGTAATTAATTAATAATTTCAGACAAGCGTGTTTGCGAGTTATTCCGAGAATTCTCTCGCAAAAATAAAAAATAAGCAAAAATTGTTTAATACATTGTTAAACAATACATATTGTTCCATTTATTAGAATTTCTCTCAAGATATCGGAGTGATTAATGTTATCATCGTCAAGAGTCCGTCTTTCCGCGAATGCTACTTGATGATGAATCTTCATGTCGTACGTTACGTGATTAGACAATATTGCTGTACACCCACGTAAAACCTTGACCTTCAAGTTGACCTTCAGAAACGTGCCAAGATTATTCGGGCAAATCTATACTCGAGGCGCTCGAGCAGCTTTTTCTTTTTTTTTTTTTTACAAATTTTACAACATTCTTAATTAATTCTCTATCTACATAACTTTCAACCAATTATAATTATTGACTCGTTCAGTAAACTACGCAATAAATAAAATTAATTACTTTAATATATCGCGATATTTGTCTAATCTGCCATACGTAGGATTATATTATGTACGTATTTTTAACAATATTAGTTATACTATTAAGTTTATGTACTCTCATTTGTTATTGAATAATATCGTATATAAGTAAGAATAATAGTATTTTTATTATTTATTGTATAGTGAAGTAATCAAAAACAAATGAAAATAAATTTACATATCGAATCGGAAAAAAATACTTAAAAAACTTTACGAAATCATCTTTCCAAGACATCATACAAGGCCAACTTATACGTTATTCTTAACGCAACTTCTAATTTTAATGCCTAATTGTATTTTTGTCCATGCCGCTGCTTATTATTCAATTTCTGTTTGGCATTCATCTCTAACATTGTTCAATTTGTGATAAGCACTATAATGTAAATCTAGATTGCAACAGTGCGTTAAATTGCATTAACTGATATTCGAATCACATATCGTGAGTACAAGCAATATCTACGCAAAGTATAGTGTTTTTTGCAGATTTTTTTTCGCAATTACGCGTAAATGATAATTTCGCGTCAAGCAACATGGACGGAACAGCGAGGAAGGTGAAGATTGTCATACACTGTACAACTAGCAATTATATTTCCCACAAGGACGTAAAGAATTTTACCTTGTAGCTCTCAAGGTACAGCGTTACAAATTCCATCATATCTAACAAAGTAACATCGAGCAACGAATCATCTTATTCAAATAGGCGAGTCACGCCTTGAATGCACTGGGTGTCGAGATGCAAAAATAATACGACAAAAATAATAAGAATCAGAGCTGTATGTTCGCATGTAGCGACTTTGAAATCTTAGATAAGCGGGAAATGTGTATACAGACGCGGATTATTTGTTCGTCATTCGCATATCGTGCGCAGAAACGAGTTTACATCGGCGACACACGGCGATGACGGCGGTGACGGCGGTGACGGGACGCTAGGAATCCGAAACTCGCGGAATCCTTCCGCGAGAGAATCAGAGAGTCAACGGACCGTCCCATCTCTCCTCGTCCTCGTCTCTCCTCCCGGCCGTCCTCGTCCCGTTTAGTCTCCCGCAATGAAGTGCGCGTATCGCGTCTTGTCTTGCTCCTCGGCAGCCACGCGATCGAACAGTTTTTTTCGAGCATCATGCGAAACAGGTATTCGACGTCGCTCGACTCCTCGAGACGAAGACGCGAGGGGGGAGGTAGATGGGTAGATAGGTTAGGTAAAACCCTCACTCGCGAATATCGTCATCGTGAAATTGCGACGACGCGGCGCCGCGCGCGAATAAAATATGAAAATATAGAGACTCTTCGAGAGAAATAAAAAAAGAGAGAGACAGAGAAATTAGGCGCTGCCGAATACAAGCAAGAGAAGGTCGAGCGCGAAGGACGCGACCGTTGCCGTTGCCGCAGGCAGGCAGCGAGTTTGAAACGTCGCTCGCTTTTGCGGAGCAAGCGCGACGGCGCCATCGCGAAAGACGGATAGTGGAACTTGGCGGCCGTTCGAAATGTCGTCGCTCTTCTCGTCGCTTTTTGTCGCAAGAATAGAACGTACACTCACCACTTGCAGTCGAACAAAAATCCCCCGGCGCGACGTCCCTTTCGTTGGACCGGCGATAATCCACGTGACGGATGCAACAAAGATGCGTACACCGCGATCATAATCGCGGGACACTCACGCGCGATGCAACACACGCATGATACATACGCTTGTAACGGCGCACGCGGCCGCGATTTTACGTGATGCAACGTGCGAAGGGAGACAACAAGAAAAGAGGAGAGAGAGGCACGTCGTTGATTTGACGCATAGACGAAAAGCGCGGGGAACGCGACGCGCGCGACACACGTTCACTCGCGATCGCTTTGCCTCACAGAGTCACAACTCACAGCTCGCAGTCGCGCTCGCGCGTGCCCGACTGCCCGCCCGCGGCTCCGCTCCGTCATCAACTCCGAACAATCCGAACCACGAACGTCCGAACTCGAGCCGAGCCGCCGAGCGCCGAACTCCGCTCCGAAACTTCCGACTTGCTCCGATTCCTACTTCGTGCATCTTCGTGCAACTTCGCCTTTCCCCATCCTCTCTTATTCCGTTTATACCGTCGAGCCATTCGATATTATTCGGTAGCACTCGGCTACACTCGGCGCCGCTCGCTCCAAATTCGAAACACAAACCAAACGAATGCACGTAATCCATTTGAATTTTACAATAGAAGAATGAAATCTTTCTTGTATTGTATTTAATTCCAAGAGAAAGAGAGATAATTTACAATGTATATAAAACGATATACGAATTAGTTATTATATAAAAAATTCTCGTTCTTTCGTTGCGTAATAAACTTGGTAACAAAATATTGTTAATATCAAAAAATTAAGCATATTGTAGTAATTTAATTTTTAATAAATCTAAAAATCTATTAATAATAATTCATATAAATAAGTAAAGAAACTCGTCAAAAATAATTTCTATTTGTAATTGGAAACGAAAGAAAAATAAAACTAAATAGAATGAAAAATATCATAGCTTATTATGGAAATATTAGAAAATTAGAAGACAAAGTCTGTATAGATAAAATGCAAACTTTTTTATTTTCATATTTCTGAGTTTTTATTCAAACGTATCACATAGCTTTTTTATTTTTACTGTCTCCATTTTCCATGTGCGTGTCTTTCCTTAATTCGTAGATCTATAAAAAGAAAACATAGTGATTATCTAAATATCGTAAACTGCAAAGAAACAAGTACCGTTTCTCTTTACTCACCTGTACATATGCTTCGGTAAGGGTGATCATTTGGGGTAAAATTTGTGTGACGTGCAAATCCTGCAATTCGTACCATTGGCCTGTGGCTTTATGCAAAATATGAACTCTATATGTACCTTGTCCAGGTTCACCATCGTGTACTATATTAGCTACTAAGTCATACGTTGTATATGGATGCTTGGCTTTTACTTCCGATGTTAAAATATCTCCAAAATCGACATTTCTGCCAACATAATCAAGATTTATAATTAAATATTGATAATTTAATAAATTTTTTAATACACAGTAGTATACGAAACGAGAAAATATTATATACTCACTTAACAGGAAAATTCACAATTGTTGGATTTTTTTCAACAAAGAATGTATTTTTTGTAAATCTCTAAAATCAATAAAAAATTATCAAATAATACAAAATAATATATCGACACTAATAGTAGATATAAGACTTACTTTTATGTAAAGTATGAGATATGGTGGTAGTTCGGTAATCTCAAATCTTTTCATGAAATTTTCCTTGTAAGTTTTATATTCTTTCTCAGTGACGGCGTTAAATTTATTCAGGAGCGTATACAGATTTACCTGGATGAATAATAATAAGAGGCGATTTTTTATTTCTCTGCTATATTTCATTTATGTGATCAATATTATATGCGTGTAACAAAATACCTGTGGAATAATATTTTCTGTAAATTGATCTTTAAATAGTGGAGGTGGCGGAAGATCGCAAGTGAGATATAAAAATGGACTTTCCGTCACAGTTTCACCATACTCCACCGTGTGTAACAATTCACTTCTTTGACTCTCCTCTAATTCCAATGGTGGTATTTTTCGCGTATATATTCGCATATGACCCAAAAATGTTTTATAAATGATGCTAGAATCACGCTTTTTTGTACCATTTAATGCCAGATGAAGAGCATTTAAGAACCATGATAAAAAATCCACGGGATCGCCTAAACATAATTACTTATTGGTAAAAACACTATTTTAATTATGTAAAAAAAAATACAAGTTGATGAAATCTGTTACACACCTTGCTCTGTGAACTGAAATCTTTTCTTGCTCCATAAGACTACCGCTTGTAGCATTTCGTGTGGGCTTACATGCGCTTTAAAATTACGTGGATTCCATAATTTGCGCATAAGTTCTCCAAACCTTTGTACCAAAAGATACGATGAATCACCAGGTGGTCTCCTTACATGAGCATAGTTAGATTCTCTTAAAAAGAAATCTCTCAAAGGTGTAACATGCGAGAGCGCCTATAAAAAAAATATTAAGATGACAAAATGCATAGAATGTCAATAGTTATTTATTTAAAATTATAAACTACATTACTTGTAAAATGACATTGCAATAATCATTTGCTTTTATGTTATTCATTCCTACTATTCCTGGTGAATACATAGAGCCATCGATTGCTCTAGACTGTTTATCACTCTTGTCTAGCTGAGCTATTTGCATTTTATCGAAAGTTGGATTTAACACATATTTAATATCATCCAGAGACGAATCTAATAAACATATAAAATGTTACTTGCTAAAGAAGACATAGACATAAAGAATGAATTTACCTACCTACTATCTCGTAATTATCTGGTAAACAATAAAATTTGAGCGTGTGCAAATTAAGAAAAACATGATGACTCTCTGCCACGCTATGTGTGTAAGCATGAGTATTAGTGCCTCTGCCTTGGAAATATTTACCGCAAACCAGACAAGCATACACATTAATCCTAGATAGTGATACAGAACACAATTTTTCAAAGTCAAAATCCAGAAATTGTCGATTAATCGTGTCCAAATACGGACACAATCGCGGCGCTTCTGATTTCATTTTTATATACTTTGCAGTCTCTGTAAGAAAAAAATACGCCTATGAGATAATAATATTATAGGTTATGTTTTAAGTAATAAGTAAAAAGAGTGAACATGAGATTATTTCACTTTCTCTATTGATTATTTTACTTTCTCGTTTTACTTTCTCAATTATATATCAATGCTCCTAAATGTATTATTGTAAAAATTCATGTAAGGATAAGAAAATATCATGGCAAACATTTAACCTCATTTAACCTCAAACTGCACTTATTTCATTAAAGTTGTTATGTATCTAGAATGTATTGATTTAAATCAACAATATAATACATCATACAAAATTGCTCACTTTCTGTTTCATTGTCCGAGTCGCTTCCTGTATCGACCAATTTTCGTTTCAGAGTACTTCGTCTATCGGACGCCATTTCCGACGATTTCTGTTATACATCATACATATACAGACTACGGCACGCAAAAATTCACTTATGTATGTGAATGTAATCTTTAAACCTACTCAAACAAATTCGCACGATATATATTAACGACATCTCTTATTCACAAAAAGTTGATCAATTCAACATTTTAGAGTTTAAAAAACATTGCGATATAAGGATCTCTCATCAGATATCGATTTTATTTTTCGGATCGGTCGATAAAATAATCATATAACTTAATGATATAATCATATAATCATATTATGTAATAATCGAGCATATAGTGCATCCGATACGTGGGAATTCCACAATTTCCGAACTCTAATTGCTCGAATTGCTCCGATCGTGTATTGTGCGTGTAAGTTATGTTAGGTTATGTTAGCTAAACGCACGTGGTGTGTCCCGTTTCACTTTTTAATTGCATCTTTATACACTTTCTACACTCAAAACTGAGACGAATGTATGTAATTCAGGTAATTCTGCTCAATTTTGCAAAGGAGTGGGAAAAAAACGAGATCTCAAAAGTGCAAATGCAACGTGTATATTCCATGTGTGCGTACAATCGACGGCATAAATAGGATAACAGTGGTGAGTAGACAGAATAGACTGTAGAGAATTCCTTTTTATACCTATATGTAACGGAATATTCTCGGGAACGTTCGGAAGCGTTTCGTAGAGTTTGAACGAAACAACGAAAGAGAAAGAGATAGATCTATTAAAACTACATTATTCCACAAGTATGGTTCCTGGATTTTAGCTGACTCTGCACTTGCAGTAATTGATGATATTTATCAGTTCATTCGATCAGAGGAATCAGAGGAATTACAAAAAGTATTGTGTAGTTACTGTTATCTCGAAGGTTGAACACATAGTTTTTTATTGACATAATATCTGCATCTTGAAACATTATGTGGAATTGTATTTTATATATCTTTAAATTACTGACACATTAATTAATACAGCCATTTATCGTACACATAACTTAAACATAATTATTTCAATATAATATTTAAGTAATTCTTTCTTGAGTTTCTACATATATCCGACCTTCGAAAAATAATTATGTCTCATGCAAAGAGAACTAGAGCAAAAAGTGATGATTTGTCAAGTGAAAAAAAACTCAAACGATCGAATTCAAACGTCGTAGATTATATGACACAAATACAAACGAATTTAAGAATTAAAAATGTAGATATAAAGGAACATACATCTACCATATCTGAACCTGTTCCTAATAAGAAAGCAAAAGAAGATACCTCTGAGCATGCAATATCTACAATATCTGCATTTATCTCTGATAGATTGTTATCAATTGAACAAGAGCTTTGTAGCAAATTGCAAGATATTACTTTTCCACCATCCATACAATATATTTACAATCCACTCGAATATGCATCTGAAACACATGCCATGTATGTACACAAGTATTGTACTGGCATAAAAAAGATCTTGTTTGTTGGTATGAATCCTGGACCATGGGGCATGTCACAAACTGGTGTGCCATTTGGAGAAATAAATATGGTGCGAGATTGGCTCAAAATCTCTGGTCCTGTTGGCAAACCCTCAAAAGAACATCCTGATCGAAAGGTGATAGGATTCCAATGTACACGCAGTGAAGTTAGCGGATTAAGATTGTGGAGCCTCTTTCGAGAATTATGTGGAAATCCCGAGAACTTTTTCCAAAATGCATACATGCACAATTATTGCCCACTGGCATTTATGGATGGGAAAGCTCGAAACATCACACCGGCAGAAATAAAGGCAATATTATCCTGTTACATTCCTTTCTTCTTATGCTGAATTATTCTATATTTTTCAGGGTGATGGACAAAAGATTTTACATGAGGCTTGCGACAAATCCCTGATAGATATAATACAACTTCTGAAAGTAGAAATCGTCATTGGCATTGGCAACTATGCCGAAAAAAGAGCACAGATTGCAGTCCAAACAGGAGGTCTTCCAGTACAGGTAACATACTGCATTTTAATAGTAATAACATATATAATACAAAATTTATATTAACTCGTACAATGGCTTTTTCAGGTGATGGTTCTGCGACATCCCAGTCCAAGAGCAGTAGGTAATCAAAATTGGAATGAAATAGCTAAGCAGCGGCTAAATGAGTTGGAATTACTTAAATATTTTGACAATGCAAGTATTACTGCTGTCTAATTTTTCTTTTGTGTAAGATACTATTATTTTTAAAGGTATAATCAGATAGCATTTTTTTTTATTTTAAAATAACATTTTTTTATAAAGAATAAATTATGAAAGAATTAATAATTTTATAGAAAATTATCTTTAATATTGATTTTAAAAATATCTCGCCAGCATATAATACAATAATTAATAGTATTTATTATGGATACTTCGGCATGGATGGATGTTGCATTACAAAAAGCTGAGGAATCTTTAAAAGCCGGTGAAGTCCCTGTCGGTTGTTTATTTATATATAACAACCAAATAATTGCGACAGGCAATAATACAGTAAATGAAACTTGTAATGCAACACGTCATGCCGAAATAAATTGCATCGACCAAGTCTTAAAGTTCTGTAAGGAGAAATCCATGGACTACGAAATGGTGTTTCGTAATCTAGATGTAATTGTCACGGTAGAGCCGTGCATAATGTGTATGTCGGCATTACTTCAATTACAAATACACAGTATTGTATATGGCTGTGCGAACGATCGATTTGGTGGTTGTATCAGTGTTCTCGAAGTACCAAAGTTTTACGATTCAAAAATAATTATACAAGGAAATGTAAAAGGAGAGGAAGCCATGAGGTTACTCCAAGATTTTTATAAAGGTGTCAATCCAAATGCGCCTGAATCAAAAGTCAAAAAAGGTCGTAACACTAAAGGAACTTCGTCGACCGAGAACAAATAATTTTACAATTTTTTGTAATCCTACATTTATATGTGAAACTTTTTATTTGATATATTACGCGAATATAAAATATATTCTCCGTAATTAAGTATATCATACGCTGCTCCGACATATAATTTTATTGCACTAAGTTTTTATAATTTTTTACATTTCAAATGTACAATGTACAAATAGAATAATATTATTATTATTAAATTAACATTCGCACATTTTCATTTTAAGGTGTATCTGCACACACCCTTACATCTACGTGTTAGTTAATTTTCGTATTATAGGGATACTCTTACTCATTTATACATTATATACATATACAGTTTCATATATCCAAAATAAATATTACATAGGACTTACGCAATATACTTTTGATTTGATCATATGATCAACTGCACCATGTCTTGTCTAATTCGCATTTTCCTTGGTACCATCTAATAAGTAATTGATTTCTTAATGTGTAGTTGTTCAGCATCATGTCCTTTGTCTGTGAAAAATTTATTCAATTACAATCCAGCCGATTAGTAAACAAAAAAGTACGACTTACTATAGATGGTGGGAAAATTCTTTGAAAATCCATTCGATTTTGATGCTCGAGATAACTCTGCGATAAAATGAGTTTTATTTCTGATGTGAAACACGGTCGGCACAATTGACACTCTATGCGAAAGCAGTCATTATCACATTTTTTACAAAGTTCCGGTAGCACTACGATATTTTTATTCGCTATTTCCATCTCTTCCTCCTTTTTATTTCTATAATAATAATATTAATTTACTAATAAATCAAATATTTTTTATGTAAATAATTCTATTTATATATTTTTTTAGATGAATAGAGATACATTTCTAGAAATAGCTATATATTTCTAAGAGTCTTTTTGATATATTTACCTTATCCTCAAGGATTCTTTTCTAATTCTTTTGGCGATACCAACCAACGCAAATGTATTAAATATGACTTGCTCATATAATAATTGATTCGGAGGATAATGCGCGGAAGACAGGTTCGGCGACATGTTTGCTTCCATCATGTAGACATTCAGATCCTCGTCAAGGGCCAAGTCGAATCTTACAAGCTCGAAGAAATTTCTGCCATTGCCGAAGCGCTTGGAGACTTCTCTAATTTGCGCCTCCTTCATCAGAGCGACCTCCCGAATAGCGTCATACGCTCGATTCCACATTTCTGCCGGATTTTTTCCTTGCTCCCTGACGTATGCATCGAATGAGTCCTTCATCGAGTACCCGAGTTCAACATAGTATCTCTTCAAGGATGGCACGTTCCAAATCGGCAGATAATCATCGCCAACCACATATTTATCCAGAATCTCCGGATCAAACGGATAGTACACGATTGGACAGAAGCGGAATAGCACATCGCCCTTGTAAACATACACCCGCAACGGATCCACAGAAGTGATGACGGTGTACACGCCAATATCGAACTTGTAGCCATCCACGAGGAACGGTCGCTCGATAAACTCCTGAACGAATGTGCCGGCAGTGAAATTTGTATCGCTGCTGTCGCGAATGCGGATGCCACGATGATCGTTCGATTTCTGTACGAATAGTTTTGTGGGATTCAATTTAGCATAATCGATGAAAGCTTGCTGATCATCAGGCATCTTGAACGCTGCTGGGATATACCGACCGCCATGCGACGTCGACAAGTCCACTTTATTCGTGATGTAGCCGCAACCAGGAAAGTGATTGACTCGCTGATGTTGTTGCAATTTATTTAAGCTTGCGGACAACACACGAAAAGGATAATCGTGAGCCCACAACAAATCCCAATCGGATTTATTATTACCTTCCTGAAAACCGAGTCGTTGGAGTACTGAATACACATGCTTCAGGTAGCCGGTGTCATTGTTCTTGGCGTAGATCCAAAACTTTGGTCTAGCTTCATTTATTATCATCGGTCTCTCGAACAGATACCTCAAATGCGTTTGATAATGTAGATATATGAAAAATACGCCATACAGAATCAGAGGACCTACTACAGAATATAAAATAATCTTCAGCACTATCTTCATCTTCAAATTCATAATTTGTTTCTTCATTAAATATGGTGCTTCCTGTAACACAACATGTCTCGAAACATCGTCTAGTTAGAACTTTTTTAAATCTAATTAAAGATAAAGTGTGAGAGAAATTAAATTTTTAGTATTAGGTGTTGGAATTAATTCGTAGCGTTTTACAAGTGATTAATGATTTGAGTAAACTTTTAACTAAAAATATCTTTAAATAAAAAGGAATTGATTTATACTTTTAATTACTGTTCTCTCTTCTGTTTACAATATTGACTTATATATCAATTTGTTACTAATAAAAATAAATCTAAACAGTTTTTGCATATCGTACCTTTTTATCTTGCTTTTTTCCAAGTTTCTTTTCACTTGACATAATATAATATTATTTTGATTTAAGTAGAAACTAAAATTAATCTATCTGTCTAGTCCACAAGAAATTTACTTGTGAACAATGAAATGCACATCATTCACATGTGAAAGTATGTACCGTTGTAACTCATCCCCGCTTCTCTAACCGCCTTCCACGTGGGAGAATCATTGAAAAACCAGTTTCTCTTCACGTGACTACAATTTGTGACACGAATTGCAACGTTCATCGTAAAAATTATTAGAAATAAACATTTTCAAATTAATAATATTGAAGTATAATTGATTTTTACATTGATTTTATAAACTTTGATTTATTACTAATCTATAGATATAATTGGTAATTATTTTTTATATCTTATTTAAATGCAGTAAAACGCTTAAAATCATAGTTGTATCTTACTTAAATATTTTTTAATATTTATATCCACATAATTCTCTGAGGGATATTACAAGAACGTCTAAGAGAATATTCTTCCTAAGAATGTCGCCAGCATGTCCCTCGGAGAACTGTGTTGTATAAATGTCAATTCGTATTTTTTATAGTCTTCTAATTATTTTATTTAAGATTTTGGTAAGTTTGTATAAAATAGTCATCAATCTTATATACAAAATGTTTATAGTCATTGAATATTTTAGCGATGATTTAAAAAAAAAAGGAAATATGTTGTCTAATAAAATGTATAAATACGCAATTTTATATAAGATTTACAAATCTAAAAAAAAATGAAAAAAAATTTAATGACTATTTTTTTACAATATTTAATGATTACTTCTGTTGACGAAGTTTTCTAGCGACAGAATTTCTCTCCAATAATATGTATAATAAAATTTCTGTTTAATAATAATAATTTTTTGTTTTTTTATGAAAAATTGCAATAAATACTTGTTCTTTTTGAAATAAAATTCCATAATATTTGTGAATTTAAAAAATTGACATAATAAATATTAAGTTACATATATACAATATATATATATATATATATATAAATGTAAATAAATACAAAAATAATTTATGTATTTTGAATATATAAATTTATGTAAATATTATGTTACTGATATTAACATTTCTAAATATTATTGTAATTAGTGTTAATATTTGTTTTCGATCTGTTTAAAAACATAAACTTTTATAAACTTTCCACATTATTGATATATTCGCTCGATTTATAATAAAACTTTAATAAATTTTTTATAGAGCAAAATATATAAAAATTTTCAATACTTTTTATTATAATAATAAATAATTATTTGGTCTAAGTAGAAGAAAACATAGAAAATTTATATGCATTCCAAATATAAGCGCCTTCATTTCATTGATGATCACGTGATTGAACGCGCCGGCGCCGATAGCCGCGTAGATAAGCGATCTACAATTGCGTTGCTTACACTTTTTGCACTCAGGATCGTTGCTTTTTTTCTCTTCAATGCTCGAATATACAATATATTTATCTCATTTTAAGTGCAAAAATTTTGGCGACTTGAAGCGACGCAAACAATTCTTAAGGTGCAGTCACATGCAAGCGTTAAGCATCGAAAGCAGCAACCAATCAGCTGTGCGATACGGGCAGTAGTGTATTGTATAACAAATATTTTTTACGTCATTGTAAAATTCGCCTCGTTGATTGGTTGCTGCTTTCGCTGCTTGACGCTTGCATGTGAATGCATCTTTAGATTAGATTAGATTTCTGGAGCATTCTGAAGTCAACAGCAAGCTTCTATCTTCTAGTATCTTTTACCCCTGGCTCATTTCCTTTTCCTGTCTTTTACGTTTGTGAACTCGTTGGGTCTGATCGGTTCATTGCAGTGCGTTGTAAAAAAGACGTAACACGAGCAAGTATGGGTTTCCAGAATATTTGGTATTCACATCCACGAAAATACGGTCAAGGATCTAGATCCTGGTTAGTATAATGCTCCTCTTGTTCTCGCTAATTTTCATTAGCGATTATTTATACTTGATGCATGAAGAACAGCGATCGCATGACGTCATCATGAATGTCGCTACAGTATTTTTTCTCACAAAAATTTGACTTAAAACAAAAGCTTTGATGAGAACATTAAAATTTAAAGTAATTGTACTATGTATATATTATTGTTAATTATTAACTATCTACTATTAACTCCTGTACAAACACATCTAAATATCTTTACTCTAATCTTAAAGCATTCTAACCTTAAAAAATCACGTAGAGATAAATTTAATTGCAATTTATTAAACTAAACTTGTATCCTTCTCTCCTCTTTTCTCCTAAATGTTTCAAATGTAGGAAATGAAATAATCACAGATAAAACGAATAGATATATTAATTTTGAATTAAGTTAATATTTATTATGTATGTTCATTTGTATATGTTAGATTCAAATGTATTTATTGTGTAATTTGAATGAAATTGATTTTGTTGCAGCCGCGCCTGTGCAAATAGGCATGGACTTATTCGCAAATACGGTCTGAACATCTGTCGACAATGCTTCAGAGAATATGCAGCTGATATTGGTTTCAAGAAGGTAAAAAATATTGATCTATTTCTTTGCCACTTTACAAAAGCTACGTTTGGTTTCAAAACTGCGCTATAACTTTCTATTATGGTCACTCATTATTTGAGAAAGGAAAATAGAATAAAGCTCATAACATATGAGCGAAGAAATTGAACGCAGTTAAAATAAAACGAAATATCTTGGCTAAATATATCTTGTTTGTTCTCTTTACAGCTGGATTAAATATAACCTAGGAATAGTTGGAATGATTCTATAACAAATGATGATGATTTTCACACCAGCATCTTTAAAAGTTAACAGCTGAAAAATAGAAATTGTAACATCTGACATTTTATGTTCTTGAAATGAATATATTTATATAATCCAACATTCATTTTGTATATTTATTCTGTTTACATTCTCCAATACATATATAAATAGTTTTTTTTAATTTTTCTGAAAATATGAAAATATGATCAAAATAATTTATTAATTTAACAATTTCATTGATTTATTTTCTATTGATATATTTTCAAACAGTAAAACACTGTTAAGGCATAAATAAGATCCGTTTAAGAATTTATTACATTGCATAAAATATGATTTATTAAAAATCTTTTATTAAAAATTTTTTATAGAATTACGTTTTTATTGAAAATTTCTGACATTTTAGATTTTGATATCAAAATTTGGATATTCTATGTAAAATTCATTTTTAAGACATCTATAATTTAAATTCAGAATAGAAATTGTTTACTTTGTTTACTTTGTATGTCCCATGATACATAGTAAATTTACGAATTTAAGTAATCAAATGTATATGAAAATACAGCAGTTTTTAAAATTTAAAATTGTAAATGAAACTTTAAATTCAAATTATAAATATTTCTTCGGTTCTTTGGAGCTGCATTATTATATTTTCTGCACTTAAATAAATTAAATATACACAAATATTAGAATTGAAGAGAAAATATCAGATGTATGCATAAAAACATTAATAATATATCATAAAATTGTTATATATTAGAATTTACACATGAAGGCATATACTCGTGTTTTCCATAAATACCTCGAAGAAATACCCAGCAAACGAGAATGGATTGAAATGGATTAAAATTCAGATTTTCAGAAATACGGATTCATGAATATTAAAATAAATCCTTTTCAATTCTAAATACATTTTTATTCATTTATAGGAATTACATGGAGTATATCTCTATGCTTTTTAATTTAAAAATAATATTAGCTTTTTCTGTGCACAACACACACATTGTGAATACTGTTCAATTCAAAATTTTGAATAGGAAATGCAATTTTTCAATCCAATTAAATCTAATTGAATCCAATTAAATCCAAGTAAATCCAAAAAAAAGTATTCGCTATTTAAAATACGCATTCGGAGAAAAAAATTTCAATCCATTTTAATACATTCTCGTTTGCTGAGATAGTAATGTAAATTATATATTTTATTATATCTGTTAAATTATGATATTTTTATTATATCTATATATCTATATATTATAATTTGGTGCACTGGTTATAATTGAACTAAAGAATGAATAATACATTTACCAATTGAAGAAGTGGTAACGTAGAAGACTCATAATCTAAAGGTTCAAATCTCACTAAGGTGCGTTTTTTAATATCAACTTGAAGTAGTTAATTTCAGGTATAATTATTATAAATGTCTTAGGAATAAAATTTGTAACCTTTAAATATGAATGTTCTTTTTTTTTTTCGAATATTAAACTAGTGTCAGCTCCAATCCATTTCAACCCATTCAATCCATTTTCATAGATTTAAAGTACGCATTAAAAAAATTTTAATCCATTTTAATTCATTCTCGTTTTCTGGATTTCTTAACCCTTTGCGGCACAGTTCCATATATGTGACACCTTTTTAACCTTAGTTTTTTATGTTTTTCATACAGTTTCTAACATATTACTACAATGAAAAGAACATTATCAGTGTTTAGAATATCAATTGTTATAAAAAAACCGTGTTAACATTCCTATTGTTAACGAAATGTATTTTATAAATAAACAAACTGGAAAAATTCATCTTTTCTTAACAATAAATGTGGTATGATAACTAATCAACAATAGCTAATTAGCCGAAAATGAAGTCTGAGAGTCTTATGAGTCGCTGATTACGAATCTGAAGTCAAAATTAAAAAATTAGTTCTGGAGCTGTAAAATGGGGTCAAGTAAGTTTTTTGGGTCGTTTATTGCGAATTTGAAATCAAAATTAAAAAATTAAAATTACTTGACTCCATTTTATACTCCAAAACTAATTTTTTAATTTTCTGTTCGCCATCTTGGATCCACCATTTCGAATTTTGAAACTCTAATATCAGATTCGTAATCAGCGACTCCGAAAACCCTCGAGTAACAAGTTTCATTAAAATCAAGAAATTTTTCACTTTTTTGTCCGCCATATTGGATCCATCCGTTGGTGAAAAATGAGTAATGGAGGTAAATTTTACCCCCACAACAGACTTTTCACCAATCAGCGCTCAGCGTCAAAGCATTGTTGTCTGTATGAGGATCCAGGCTGTCTAGAAAACATTAGAAAACACAAGTTTACACAGCCCTCGACTGAGTACAGGGGATCGATTCTGTATCTTCAAACAAGATGAAAATGACAAAAGCGAGCAAATTTACTAGGTGTTGATGAAATCAATCAGTACTCCAACCAATGAAATAATCAGTATTCTAGTAAATTCGCTCACTTTTATAATTTTCACCTCATTTCAAGATACAGAATCGATTCCCTGATGTGTAGCGTTGTGTAGACGATAACGGACAATTGAAACGCAATTTGTGTCGCCGTGTGCACGAAAGTGTCTAGGAATATTGCAATTGGAAATCACCCAATGTCATTGTGGCAACACTGATATCATTGTGGCAACACTGCAGCAATAGGGAGAGTTCACGACGTTCGCGTTACCGCGAAACAACGATGAACTTAATTGAACTCTGCTGAACATAGTTGAGAATAGGTAAGCGTAGGTTTGTAACCTACGTATCTTGCGTACGCAACCGTAGCGACATCGTGCGTGTCCTGGCGTGTCCTGGCGTGTCCCTCGCCTGCCCTCATCCTTCGTTGCCTTCGCGCTCGAAGGTATTCCACCGTTGATCGTAGCGCATGGAGAGAACGATGTCGGAGCAGACGGCTTCGCAGACGCAAACGGAAACCATCTCCGAGGCAGACATCACCGACTCCGGATCGCAGGTAATTCGTCAAATATTCGTGGGATCCTAAATGTCGCGAGGCGATTCACTAATGCCTATTTCCACCAACGTAGATTAATTTTAATCTCGGTTCAACTTACTCTTCGTCTTTTTCTAATTCTAAAGATTCGAAAAAAATAAAGAATTAGTTGAATCGAGATTAAAGTTAATCTACGTTGGTAGAAATTGGCATAAATGTTATTGGCCTAGACACGATACGAATTGTTTATTGGGATTAAAATAAGCACCAACTACTCATTTTATCATATCTTGACAGTTCGACGTTCGACTCGCGTCGTCGAAAAAAATCTCTTTGGATCGCGGAAAACCTGCGTCATTTCGCGTCATGCGTCATATCAGTTGATATGACGAGGTTATGCGCTCGATTACTTACGTGCTGCAACTGCTATCTTAGGGTTTAAAGACTTTTATCTCTCTTGTCTTTTTAAAATCTTCATTCTGTCAAAGTTTTTCCAACAAACGATACTTAGTACAATATCTTTTTAATAATATTAAAAAAAACGTAAGTGTAAGTGCACTGTCGTAACTGGGTGTATTTAAATTGCGCTTTCATTACCCTGTTTTTATTTTTAATATATAAGTGACATCTCTTTCTTCAAAAAACACTAATTACTTTTATACATATAGTACGTCGCGTGCATGTATCGCAATTCCAATTTAACAAAGTTCTTTCTTAAGAAATAGAAACATTCTAGCTTGAAATGAAGTACAATTCACAGTCATTATTCTTGGTCAGTGCATCAACTTCTGAATGATGTTTAGTCAAAAAGATAATGTCTCTGTTTAGTTTACATTTTAAAATATATTACATTGCACCCCAGTACGTAACAGTGAACCTTAAAAGTTTTTTAAGAATTTCGATATGATGCGTAAAATACTTGCAATTAGCGTGCGAAACCGCGCGGCGAGCAACAAGTATTTCCCAAGTGAAGGCAAATTGATAAGTTGCGAACGTGAATTTTGCACGGCCGTTGAAGAGAATCGTTCGCCGTTGAACGGAGTACGAGTTCTGGATCTGACGCGAATCGTGGCCGGTCCTTATTGCACAATGATCCTGGGTGATCTCGGTGCGGAGATCTTGAAGATCGAACGACCCGACGGCGGGGACGAGGCACGCAAGTGGGGCCCGCCGTTCTTCCAAGGGACACAGGAATCGACTTATTTCATGAGCGTCAACAGAAATAAGAAGAGCGTTTGCATCGATTTGAAGAAGGGGAAAGATATTATTTACGAGCTGGCGCAGACAAGCGACGTCCTGATAGAAAATTATGTGCCCGGAAAGCTGAGCAGCATGGGCTTAGGATACGAAGATATGGCTAAGATAACGCCACGTCTTATCTATTGCTCGTTGACTGGTTACGGATCTAGTGGACCATATGCAAATAGACCCGGTTACGATGTCGTTGCTGCTTCCTTAGGTGGTCTTTTGCACATTACCGGGCCGAAAGATGGACCACCGTGCAAGGTTGGTGTAGCAATGACTGATATGGCAACAGGTCTGTACGCTCATGGAGCAATTATGGCATCTTTACTACAAAGATCGAAAACCAACAAAGGCCAGTGGATACAATGTAATCTCTTGTCGACTCAAATCGCAAGCCTGATAAACATTGCTTCAAATTACTTAAATGGAAATAAGGAGGCGACAAGATGGGGATCTGAACACGAAAGCATAGTTCCTTACGAAGCCTTTTCTACGAAAGATGGATACATGACGATTGGAGTAGGGAGCAATGAACAATTTCTGGAATTAGTCACAAAATTACAAATGTCAGAACTTGCTGCTAATGACAAGTTCAAGAATAATATAGCTAGAGTTAAAAACAGAACGGAGCTACTTGAAATCCTTAGAGATGTAATTAAAAAGAAAACAAATCAGGAATGGTCTGCAGAATTTACAGGGGCTTCGTTTCCTTTTGGAGCAATAAATACTATGAGAGAGGTGAATTAACCAATCTAATCTGATCTCAATGCATTATCTCTTTTGCAATTTAATAAATTTCATTTTCTTCAACTGTAATTTCCAGGTATTCGATGACCCCCATGTGAAACACATCAAATTGGTTCAAGAAGTAAATCATCCAGTTACAGGCAAAGTGAAACTTGTTGGACCACCTGTGACATATAGCTACGCTACTAATATAATACGATCAGCGCCACCAACATTGGGACAGCATACATCGGAAGTTTTAAAGAATATATTAAACTATTCTGATGATAAAATAGAAAATTTGATAAAACAAAAAATTGTACGATAATTAATGAGCATGAGCCCCTTTCTATCTGTACGTTTTAATGCAAAAATCGAATTATTGTTCTATATTTTTATATTAATATTTTTATATTAATGAATTTCAATTTTAATAAAATCTTTAGAACATAGTTTGGTGGCAATAAGTTCATGTATAAGATTATTGTATAAACATGTATTTTATCGTATTATGTGTATGTTATATATTTTAAGATTTAAAATTTCATCAAATACAATAAAAATGCCAACACGCCAACACTGGATGGACATGTGTGTACAAAAAATTTATTGTCTAGAGATATAAATGAAAAAAATATAAACGTTTCGACTCTCCGTTTTGGGTTCTCTTCAGTACTAATTATTAAACAATCATTATAATGTCGAGTTAATTACGAAATTATATTAGTAAAAATATATATATTTGGTAAACTGCTGTGTCACAAATGGAGTGAGGTATATAGTCAAATGATAATTCATCATAAAATCATCATAAAATTAGGTATCCAGAAATAAAATGGTAGATCGTCAAATCTATGCGACAAAAAAATCGCAGTCGAGGCTTGAATTAATGTGGACAAATGTAATAAATATGATGAAGTATCAAGCTAAAATTAATCGACTGGTGTATGACTGATATCGTAATAACTTTTGTAGTTAATTCAATACATATAATTATTGTTTAACGATTGTTGATTGTTGAAGAGAATGAAAGTTTGAAATGTTTACATTTTTTTCATTTATACTTTTAAAGAATAAATTTTTTCCATACAGTATGGACTCGTTAGCATTTTTATGATATTGATTTAATTCATTAAAACATTTTAATTTTTAGTTAAAACTTCACAATATATTATAAAATTATTATTTTGTAAGTTATAATGAAAATAAAATTTTTTAAATTTTATTTGCTTTTTATTTTTACATTAACACAATTTTTTATTATATATATTGTAACAAATATCTTCCTTATAGTCATTGTTTATAATTTAAAATCTGATTAATAATACACTTTATATTATTGAAAATTTCACTTTTTTTTCAGGATGTACCTACTGTACGATTACGTCTACGAATGCCGAAATCAAATAAAAAGGTCCAATGGACTCAGGGGACCGTAGACAATGAAAATTTAAATAAAAAGAAATCAAAATGTAAGTATTTATTATTTCTCTGTAATCTTTTAGATTTCATTTATCAAAAAGAGTTATTTACATAATTTTTTTATAGGTTGTTGTATTTATGAGAAACCAAAAATTTTCGGTGAAAGTAGTTCTGAAGATAGTGATGATGAATGCGAACATTGTCATGGACATAAAGATGCTCATAAGAAAGTCTTACCTAAACCTGGTGATCCTGCACGAGAAGGAATGTCATCACATCCTGGTAAATTTTTCATAATAGATCAAATATACATTTGTATGTACTTGTACATTTGTACCTATTACTCTTATTGATTCTTATCTTATTCTTTTTACAGAACCGATTGCAACAGGTTCAACATAAGTGTTTTTATGCTTATATACCTATTGACAATTTTTCTCTAAATGGAAAATAAATTCCTTTATATTTCTCGAGACAGTATGTAATACAGAAACAGATGATATTAGGTAAGTCATTTTATATATATATATATATATAAAATATTATAATTATACAATATAGAAGAAGTCATGTTGCATTTTTTTAGGTACACAAACTCTAAATATGATTTTGCACTAGTATATGTACTTATATTACAGTGCTTTAATCGCGCAGAAGATTATAAATATTATTGAAATTGTTATACATGTCTTGCGAATAGTAAATTATTCAACATTCTTTGAAAAGTAATTTCATCATTCCTTATATGTTTACGTCCGATTAATATTATTTACTTTACATGTACTGTTTGTTATTTACTATTTACCTAATATAGAGATCTAGATTTTATGCGCTAGAAAAAAATATACATTATTTTGTGATTTATGATAATATTAATTCATATATTTATTATTAAATCAAGTTTGCAATTATATTCTGATATGAAGAAAAATTAAGAATATATGTCAAAATTTCATTTTTGCTTTTTTTTTTGAGATTTATTACATTTATAATTTTACAATGCAATTGCTCTACAAGCTCAAAAAATGAAATAATGTATTACAAATTACATTATTATACGCCATAATTATAAATAATTATGTCGTATTACATATGACAAAGAAAAGATACAAAATAGTGCACATTTACATTTATTCCTTGTTTCCTTTATTTAATATAAGCGTAGATAAATGAAATTTGTAAATATTTCAAATATACATATAAAATATACAGAATAGATTAAATAAGAAAATTTGAAATTTTAAGGTCATACTCTTAAAAAAAATTATAAAGTCATAAGAAAACTTAATATTCATTGCACACTTTCATTGAATTTCAATTTTTAATTTCGTTTAAAAATAAATTTTAAACTAATTTCATATATATATATATATATATAAACTTTATAGATTTTAAGCTGACATTAAAAAATATCTTGAAAAATTATTAATGTACATAGAATAGGAATAAGCAGATAGGATTTTTGATCATTAGGCAAATCACTGATCTAATATTAGTTTGCGAGTTCTGAAAATTTAAAAATAGTTCGATAATAATCTTTGAATGGATAATATAATTTTAAAATCTTTCGTAAGTTATTTTCTAATTTTGCATCATAACAGTCGTGTGTCAACAATATATTCTTATGATATTCATTCTTTTAACAACATTCTTAGTAATTTTTATTTTTTTCAAAATAGAAGTACTCGTCTAATGAGATTCTATATTATATTACCAAGAAATGAAAGTCTGCATATGTAATTTGCATAATCCCAGGTAATCGAAAAATATATTCTTATCATATTTGTGCTTTTATGCAATAATAGTATTCTGGACGATTTTATATAGTATATACTAAAACTTAAGTGTAAAATATATCTCTAAGATCTTGTAAAAATAAATGTTTAAATTAAAAATTTAATAGTTTTTAATCAGTCAACATTAGTGCCGCATTTCTGATATTTATGTCTCTTTCGCACTTCCATTCCCCTACGATAAGACTTTTCATCTAAATCTAAAGCCTTTACCATAGCCCGACTTCGCCATATTTTAACTGTATAGTCATCACTGGTTGTAACTAACATCTCAGGATCGCGTGGATTAAAAGCCACTGAATTGACTACATCACTATGGGGAAATTTTGCTAAACAGATTCCATAATGTCTATCCCATAAGTAACCATGTTTATCTTCCGCACCACTGCAAACACAAATTTTTTATGACAACTGTATTTTATATATTGAAAAATTAAATCTTGATTAAATTAATAAATTAAATACAAGCATATTAATTACCTTGCTACGTATTCATTACATACATCCAGAAATATAAAAAAACATTCGTTATTAGGCGTGTATGCTTTGTGTGCCCTTAACATCGTGCCAACTTGCTTCAGTGTTACCAAGTCGATTACATGAATATCGATTTCTTGAGCTATCGGTGGTGGTTGTAAAGGATTGGTAATAACGTAACCCTTTGGCCACGGCCTCGAATTTACATAAAGATATCTGCAAATACATGCATAATTAAATGTCTATACATCTCAAGTATACTTATTCTACACTATGCAACTGACCTATGATCGGGAGAAAGTCCCATTCCAATAATGTGACCATGGAGGTCAATTAAATGATCTATTTTATCGAATTTGTCCGCCACAGATTCATAATTTAACCAATCTTCTACTGATGGAGTATTCTGTCTCTCTCGTTCCCTCTTTTTTTGAGCTATTCTCTCGCGCAATGATGGTCCCGGATCCAATCTTCGTGGAAAAGTAACTAATTTGATCCTCTTAAAACCAACTTTATGCGGAGTATATGTTTTCGAGCCAGTTGTAAAGATAAGAAGTTTTTCGGGATTATTGGTTAACTCGTCTGTATCACATTCTTCGGTTATTGAAGATTCTGTAAACTCATTTTTTGTCATCATGTCCTACACAGTGATTAGGATAGCCGATTACAGTTATTTCCTATTGCTATGCATTACATGCGTAATTTGCCTACCTCCAGACTCGCTCTCTTCCTCCCATTGCGGATTCTCACTTTCGCTATCACTTTCGTGTGCCTTCTTCTGCATCTCAACCTGCCTATATTCCTGATTGTATTGTATAGGACTAGCATATTCGAAACCATCACCAAGTTTCCTCCAATTCGAAAATGCACCTTCTAATTTACTATATCTATCATGTATTATATATATTAACATCCAACAAGAATGTATGCAGGATGATCTGTTCTTAAATTGAAAACCTTGAATGTTTCGTTTATTTTTGATACGAAGAAACATTTCATATAAAAGTAAAACGGTTTCATAAGGAACGTATATTTCGGTCACGTTGTTCTTTATCTAAATGGAAGTGCCAAGAAGATATGAAGATTACTATTTTTTTAAATGGAATTATATAATTTTTTTTACATAATATGATTCCTCTAATTATTCTGCGTATAAAAGATAGAAATATGAAAAAATGAGATATTTTATACTTTATTTTAATACATATTAACATGAAAGATTAAATATATTAGTTTGTTTTTATATCTGTACTTTAATATTTTCCCCCTCGAAACCGTTTCATTTTCATCTAAACATTTTTTTGTATCATCAAAAATAAGTGAAGTAGTCAAGGTTTTCAATTTAAGTGGACCATAATGTGCGTAAAAAAAAGAATTTTCACATACTGTATTCTTGATGATGAAATGTAGTATATTGGTTCTTCCTGACTTTGCGAACTATTAGATTCACCTGAAGGAGACAACAAATCCTTGTGACTTGGTGGATTTCCTTTTTCTTCCTTTGTATTTGAGGAAGATGGTTGACTCTGTTGTTCTGTGGATTCAGCTGGAGCAGGTGCTAAACAATTTGCAACCATAATCGCTCTAATCGAGGAAGCATTTCCATTATAGAACCTGAAAAATTATTACAACCGCATGAAAAAAATTATAATCCATTTAAAAAAATTTGTTTATGTTTCTAACAAGAAATCAAAGATTCAAATAGATTTAAAAAATATACCGAATTGTTACTTTACCTAAAGAGTTGCGTCATAATGGGCACATGTTCGCTAGCTGATTCCTGGTTTGCCTTATTGAGCCAAACTACGCTAGTACTAACCAAATGTGCCAACCAATGTAGATTTCCACTTAAAAGGTAACGTTCACTGTACCATGTACCAAATATGTCATATGGCTTATTCACTACTCTACACTGGAGATCAAATCCAGCTATAAATAGACAAAAAATACATACACAATATAAGCATGTATTGAATAGAGATAATTTCTTTTATCAAAATCTATCGTTAGATAAGATCTTGTTGAATCCCAGTTTAAGATTTATTTTAGTCGTATAATCTTTATTTTCTTATTGATAAGATCTTAATCTCACTTACGTGCTACTCTGAATACTGCTATTTCACCCGAAGTACTATGGGGTGTACCAAAATGGACACCAGACACAAGAAGTAATGTATCTGTACAATTAAACTGAGAAAATTGTGTATATTTCCAACTAAACGTCTTCATATCATGCCAATATTTTATGGTAACAGGATATTGACTTTGCCATACCTAAAACAAAATGATGCGAATGATAAATATAAGAGAGTAATATATGAGAGAAAGTAATAATTGCAAAATGAAAGAAGAGCTTACAAGAATATATCCATCTTTTGAACAGGTTGCAAACATTTTGCCATTATGGGAAAAGCTCACGTGTAAGACCTGATGTGAATGTTCTTTAAGAACTTCAGTTTCTATCAATGGAGTGTGATATGCCAAGCGTTTGAATTCGCCCAACCAGGAGGTTTTTCCTACGAAAGAAATAATCAGTGTAAAGAATATTGATAAAATATATACATATGTATATAAAATAATAAAAAATTAATTATTATATAGATTTATATAGTATTATAAGATAAGATTTTTCTATGTACATAAAAAGATTTTCTAAAACACCATTTGAAGATTATCAAAAAATATAAAAATTGAAAATATACAAGATTGTTTTATAAGAATATTAACGACAAAAATAGCATTATAAAAAAGCAACAATCAATGAACGTTGCTACTAATCTGAATAATTAGGAATTTATGAATTACAAATTAACTCATTTAAAAAAAAGTTTACTTTGTTATACACGTATTTCTTTGACTTTAAATACTGTTTTATTATTCTATCTATTATTATTGCTATATTTATTGTCTTCATAAATGCTATGTATGGAATCATTGTCCGATTTGATCGAATCTAACAATTTTGCTCCGAGTATGAATGGATCTTCTCGGAAAATAGACGATACAAATTTATATTTTCTCCACGCAATATCCGGCGGAGAATGTTATTTTCGATCGTGTAAAAGTGCCGCGAATACTTGATGGCAAGACATACCTGGCACAATGCCGACGTCCGGATCTATCTTGTACGTACGATAAAATAAATACTTCCAGAGGAACTCGTCACGCGACACTCTAAACCACGATCGGCACACCTCGCCCGCAGTCAGCAATTCTCTCGGCGTCAGGTACTGGAAGATGCTCAGGAGAATCGAATCCGACATAACGTACCAGTTAAATTCACCGGATTCACCCTCGCTACGCGACGAATACTCGCTGCCATCATCCGACTCGCTAACGTCCTCCACATCCTCGTCGGACGGTCCGGGCCGGTCGTCTCGCGCGGTATCCTCCACGTCGTCCATCGTCGACGCGCGGTTTATTTACTGGAACAGCTGATACCTGTCAGCTACTGCACTGTCGTGAGTCAGTCGTCAGTGCCGTCGTCACGTCAAGGATATGCGAGTTCGACCGAGGTTAGAATTGGTCAGAATTCACGTAGTCCGCCACTCTCTGAGGCCGTTCACGAACGAGAACGAGTACAACTGCATCGCGTCATTCGCGTCCGCGTCGCGCAACACCTGCACGCACGGTAAAAATACGATACGAGCTGTTGCATGAGTTGCATCTCGGAAGCGGCACGTATTCGTGGCAATTCGTGCCAATTCGCGCCCATTCGTGCCCGACGTACGTTTCCGTGAACGAATAAATTTCCACGTTATCTTTCAATGAATTTCGGAACACCCTGATTAATCTGCTCTAATCCTGATCTGATATTCTAAATTCTTGATGTTCTGATATTCTAAAAGAGAACGTGTGTAATATGTTTTCCTTCGCGATTACAACACTACGAACTACGAGAGTCGGTAGCCTAGACTGTTTCTTAGAAGTTTCTTTTACCTGCTTTTACTTGCACTCTCTAAATGTATAAGTAGGCCTTGAAGATAAAGAGAGTGAGAAGCCTAAATATAAAAAATGAAAGTAGAGACTGCATGCTCCATCACTTGACGAATTGACGCTCGCAATCACTCGCAATGCTCATTTCATTCTTTGTTTATCTAATATTAAAAGGACAAACGATGCTCGCAAATATGTGAGCGTCAACAAACGAAATATACATTTCATCCTACTCACACTTTACTGCACTTGGAAACGCAATTAAACATTGAGATTGTCCTTTGTCATTCTATGTCTTGAACGCTTCGTATTTTTTCATCACTTCTCTTTTTTTCTTCAACTCTGTATTTATTTTATTTTAAGTGCAGAAAGTACGATATAGTGTAGCTAATGATCAGATCCTCGTGTTTACCTTTTTCTACGAGTTTCCTAACCTTGCCTAAAAAGTTTACTTATAATTATATTACTGTTGAATTGATTATTTATAAATAAAATTTATATTTTTACAGATTGTTTACAGTAGAAGAACTTGGTAAGAATATAGTAATTTTTTATGCACGATTTTTTATATAAAATTATAGAATATATGTATATACATGTGTTTTTTGGATTACCTAATTATTAGGCTAATTCACAATGTGTGCTTTTTATTTTCTGTTTCTTGCTGTTTGACCAAAAAGGCAAGAGACAAACAGAGACAAATAGGAAATAGCAAGAAATAGGAAATAAAGAGCACATTGTAGAATTAGAATTAATAAAAAGAAAAACAAAATTAAAATAAATGTAAATGTTTGTAAATAAAAATAAAATATTATGTGTAGGAAATGATTTTAAAAGCAAATTAACATTTTATAAAATTTCTAGAGTTGCTTTTGGTGACATAGAACGAAAACAATTTCAAAATGTTGAATCTAATTTTGAGGCATCCTATTATTTCTAAAACTTTACTAACTCAAGTACGATCTGTCCATGGAATCACACAAAAGTGTTTTATATGTGACAAGAATATATTTTCAGCGGTAATGACTGTTAGATTATTTCTAACGAGATGCATAAGGTAACAAAATATAATTATAATAAATATAATTATAATAAACTTTTGATAAAATGTATAAGAATAATATATATCTAGAAATATTTTTAAGTTTTAATCATTGATTATTAAGAGAATATTTGTATAAATATATACAGGATATTCTTGATCGTTATTTTCTTATTTCTTTTAATTAGAAATGAAAGAGAAAGATCAAAAAGTAGAATGTTATGTCATCAATATTGTTTTGACGATCATTTGATTACTTTACATTAAAAAATATTAACTTCAAATGGAAACTAAAATTAACTATAGGATTTCCTGTATATTTTACAGTTATATATACAATCTTATAAAATGATATAAATAAAAATGTAGATTATCTGCTGGAGCAGCACGACAAACAAGTTTCCTTAAATCAAACAAATTGATACAAAATTTATTAATACAACGTCGGCAAATGTCACAATTGGATGTAAACACAAATGTACGGAACAATGTAATTTTATATAAATTTGAAGGGACAACATATTTCCGAAATTTGAAAATTTTTGGAGCTGTACAATTATTTTGTTGTTCAGTATTGGGTTTTTATAGTTATACTCCATCATTTTGGGATATATTCAGGGCTGATGTAAACTTGAAAGAACATTTTCTGAATTACATGTTTCGATTTTGCATATTTCTTTTTGCAATTATGACAGGTAAGAATCATCTTTTATATTTATATATATGTAACAATATTTCATATATAGAGATTCACTTATACAAAAATTCATATTTTTATCTTATTTGCTAAACAATCTTTTACATAAAATGGAGCAAATAAATTTTATTCTTTTTGAGATTGATGTATTTATTTTTGTAGGTCCTCTTACGTGTCTTTACATTTATGCTACGTGCGCTCGTAGCATCAAATACGTTATTTTAAATAAAGGTGGTGAAACACTTTCAATTATTACTTATCATATGCAAAAGAAGAAATCCAAATTAAATTTACCAGTAGGAATGGTAAGAAACATTTACATAATAAATATAAAATTATAATATTTGATGTATAATTAATTTCATATACATAATTATTAATAATAATATATAATAATTTTAGAGCATGAATACAGAGATAAAAAATAAAATTTTTTTTTATTTGACATGTTTCTTACGTTTGAAATTTTTTTTTTTTTTTTAAGGTAAAGTGTACCGCAGACAGACGTAATGGTAGAGGAACATACCTACCACTTAAAATAAAAAATAGATCTTTTTATTACCTAGTTAATAGAAGTGGCACTTTTGTAAATTCAAAACTTTTTGATCATGCAACGGGATAATTATTTAATTTTATGGATATGTGTATTATTACGAATATGTTCTTTTGCTGTAATACATTGTACATATTTATTTAAAAAATGTCATTACCGTCATATATTTATGCTTTATGTATAAAATATAAATATATCCTTAGAATTATCTATTATTAAAAAGATGTTATAAATATATATCGATAAATTGCGAATTATCAAGTTAACGCTGAAATTTCTGTATGCTATTTTTCAAGAAAAGAAATTATTCTTTTTTCAGATGATTTATATTAGTATTATACAAATAACAAGTATAAAATACATTGACAATTTGTATTTTCTGGAAAAGGAAAAATAATGTTAGTACAATATCTATGCACAAGTACATATAAGTATATTTTATTGCACTGAGATTAGTTTTTTATTCGTCATTGGTTTTTCCAAATCTCTTACGAGTTGGTAGAATGTGTGTGAATTGGTATTTTAATTAATCGATACTATTCTTTATATTCCAATCAATATCTTTGATTTTGCCTGTCATAATACTTTCCCGAGTATTTGCTGTATCGATCGCTATAGCCATCATCCTGGTATTTGTCTTCGGCTTTATAGTAAACTTCAGGTGCTGTAGAACCAACACGACCTTGCCAATAATGAGTCCAGTATAGATCTTCTGGATTAATATCGTGTGGATGTCTGGCATTTTTGAACACATGTACGCAATACACGAGACTACCAATCAGTGTCAAAAATCCAAACACAAGAAATACTATTCCCAAGATCCTAAAAAAATGCACTTTGTATAAAATTTTATAGAATACATCACTCCAATTGTGTAATTTATACATCATGCTTTCAATTCCTTACTATTATTAGAAATACAAATCGATATACATATATATAAAACTTTTGCAATTTTGTCTTTTATAATCGAAGTAATTATAATTACTTTAATATATATTTGTATAAATTATAAATTGCGCGCGCGTGTGTGCGATGTAAAAATTAATCATACAGTACTCTTACCAAACGACTAACGGCTGGAAAAATTGTATGACGATAACGAAACCTAAAGTAACTAGAATCAAGCCAAGATTGAGAAGTAACATGAGGCAGCAGACGCCCTTAGTGTTTGGGCAGAATGGATTAGGCGTTGACATAGTTTCCACGATAATACCGCCTTTTCGTGACGTACGAGTTTTCACTGTCGAAGTGCCTGATCTACCGGAACCGTAGCTATAATGACTAGGCGCTCTGTGGTCCAATCTGGAGCTTGGTGCGAGACTACGGCGTGATACCCGACTATAACGTAAAACACACATTTTCCATTACAGGTATATTTACGGAATATTGAATGCTACGCGTTTATAAATCTGACCGACCTTATGTCGGAAGTAGCTCTATATGCAGCACTGGTGACATATATATCTGAACCATTGTCACAAATACTGCCATGCGAGGCACTTTTGCGAAGCGGATGCAAACTATGTTTGGAAGATCCGGACAGAACCGAATCGCGAGTGTTATGCGCACTTCTGGATCTTCTGTCTTCTTCTCTGTCGTACTTGTCCGTGGGAGTCTTTCTTGTAGGTTTTACCTATAAAAGAAGAATTTAAGAAAAAAATAAAAAAAAAACTATAATTTAAATATACGCGTTATATTCTTATATATATAAGAAGGCGTATGTATTCTGTACACATTGTGTACACTAATATATGTAGAATAAAATACGCTTTAAGCTAAAAGAATGTCTTTGCCATTATGAGTATAAAATGCATTACCATAGTGGTATGTTCGTTAGCAACAATATACTCAGACACGGTGCGGTCCGAAGGAGCTCTATGGCTCTCTTCACCATCCGTAATGTAATCACGATTTCCGTTAATGTGATATCCAGCATATTTCGAAGTATGCATTTTAAAGTATCAGTCGTTGACTTGTGCACAAGAAGTGTCAAAGACAAGTAACTAATTAATAAAACTTCTTTAGCTCATCTAAAACAGAAATAAATATCAGCTTATCGACAAATCGATTATCAAAGTTGTTACAGTCGTCACTTTCTTTTCCAAAAAAAGTACGAAATGATTATGCTTACTCTGCACGGATGCAACGTAGAAACGTATCCGTTTCCATTCTTACTTAAAATATATTGCATATTTTAAAAGAAAATTGTGCGTGATATGCATCATTTACATCGTCAACCTGCAACAAAAATGCTTTAAGTCGTGAAAAAGAGCAGATACTCTTAAATCTTTTTTCTTCATATATCTCCGTTTTTAGTTTTGTTTAGTAACAGCATTTGGGATGTATTTTTATCTAATTATATAATCCTTCGTAATTGAATATAAATTTAGCGTAAGGTGTGGCGTTCCTTTAAGTGCTGTCTGCGCATAAAGATTGCAAAACATCATTATGGGATTGTCTCGCGATTGTAGGCAATGATGCCCACGACGCGTTCATCGCATTGGGCAAATCCTTATTTAGTACGATGATGTCACTTGGCAAGGACATGTACGTGCAACATCTTCGATCAATACATAATGCGCATATATAACTCTTTCTCGTTGATCGTTCTCTCGCGATTCTTTCAAGGTAGTTTCTTATTATTCGTTTCACAACAAATTATCCCATCTGTCACAATTACATCTTTATTAAATATGCACGTGTGTTTAGCGCGTCGTGACATTTTTTTGACCGGCATATTTACAAATCGATTCTTATACATTTAAGACTGTCTTAAGATGTCATGAGTCCATCACAGAATCAATTAGCATCTTGAGACATTACTTAATTAATTAAGACAGTCTTAAGTACAAGAATGGACTATGAATATCTGCGGTCTTTGATTTCTGATAAAAAAAGATTCCTGCAATTAATTATATTCTAAAAACAAAATATTTCGTAAATGCAATGACGATATCAAATTTTGGGAAATCACTTCGACATAATCATATAACATAATAGCCTTGCGATATAAGATAACAAATAAATATTTAATTAAAATAGATAATGAGAAATTATCATTCTCTGAAATTAAACGGCAAACTTCCGTGGCACAGATCTAAAAATTCGATTTTTTTTAGAATTCGTTAATTAATACGAAAATCCCTCGAATTCATTAATTTTCTTTATAGGAAAGTGCGTGACAGACAGTATCGATGATTAATGCCATCGGCCCTCTAAAATACGTTCACTCTTGTCAGCCAACCGGTTATTAAACTCCTGCTTTTTCTCGCGTTGTTTTTCTCGCGTTAATCGCAATTTTTAAATGATGCACGCAGGAGACGAAGCGGCGGATTGCGATGCGCGCAGGCGCCGTAGATCCATGCGACTTGTGCGCATCATCCTCCCACGATATAAATTCCCGAAAAACAAAGAAAAGAGAGGAGGAAACGTCAATATGAAGAAATGTCGGAGCAAAGCGCGGGATCAAGATCACGAGGGATTGCAAGGACGCGCAGTGCACACGCGCTCAATCGCGTCAAATCTCTTAGTGCGCATCGAGATCGTTCGGGAGGGCCGCTCTCGAATGCTGGACCCTCGAGATGATCTTGCCCGAGTACCTCGACTTGAAAGATTACGTTCCCCCATATTGATCCTTACCCGCAGGTGATTCCTCTCCTCGTGATGACGCGCTGACCGAACGTGCAGACGTGCCTGGATCGCCGCGACATATCGATCACGCGAGTATGATATTCGCCGCGCGTTTGGTGTTTCTCTCCTTCTTTTTCTTCCTCCTCGAGATCGATCGTCCCTGCACTCGATCGAAAAGCACTCGCGACGATTCTGGTGGTGTTGGCGCGGATTCGCGAAACTCGAGACGCGACATACAATATACGTCCCGGTCCCGGAGCAACGCGATCGGCAATCTCGCCCGTCTCGCGGCGGTCGCGATCGGAATCGCTGCAAATCGCTGAAACGGTCGATGCACGTCGACGGGCGTCCCGCGACCGCGCGGCGAGCGAAAGGCACGTTTATCGTGGCGTGCGCTTTTCCACCACGGCACGCTTCCGTCTGACGCCTTTAAAAGGTGAGCTCAGGTGTGCGCGCTAACTAGTCCTCACCGCCCGCGATCGTCTCCATCCGACGCAACGCGTCCCTCCTCCTCTACGCGAAATAAATTAACGGACGTGAAATTAGGTCGCGATTGTCTCCAAGAAATATGTCTAATTGATTCCACTCCAAGATTTGTAATTAAGCAACCTTTTGCTTTTTCCTAAGGCAGAAATATGAAAAGTGTTTCACGCTTTTCACGTTCCCACTTTAGGGAAAAGTTGCATTATCGTTATCCAAAAATACATACGTCCGAATGCGTGAAATGTAAAATACAAATGATGCAAAGAACGCATTTCAGTTCGATAAATGAAAATAAAACATGGAGCTGCTTTCATTGAGTTGCACTTTTTCTTTTTGTAAAATATAAATATAAAATATAAACGTATATTTATACGCCTGATGGATTAGAGTATAATTCTATATATAAATTATTGGTAATTAAAAACGTAGAATATGCGATTACAACGGAATGTTTTCGTACAGATTAATTTTTTGTTTAGAAAAGAATAAGATTTGCGGTGATCTTCAAGATGATAATAACTCTAATATCTACAAGAATACATATTCCAAAGTATACATATTCGAAAGTAATTTTTTTACGATCAGACATAGTTATGCAATATAGTTTCAGCTCTGAAAAGGAAAACTGGTTTTGAAAGCAGCTAGTCCAGTGTTAATCCGAGTCTCGATCTCGGATATTCAGAATCTGCAAAATGAATTCCGTTAAAGTAGATTATATTGATTTCGTTGATCACGAATCGCATTGTCTTTCCCAAAAACTCGAAAGAAGGTGCAAAGGATTAATCAAATCCTTCATCAATTATCCTGTTCCGTTTATCGCGTTGATTTTTAGAGCTCGATTACGAAAAATGACTATTTTATAAATTAAAAAAAAAATCATCGCCGTTCCTATATTCAATTTTGTACTATCTTTAGATTTTTATATATAAAATATAGATCGGAACGCGGCAAAAGGACGAGAAATCTTCGTATTTTTATAACTCCTAATACGCATGCGTAAAGCGGGAATTACGCGCCAAAACCGAAGCAACTGTCCATCCGAACGTTCCAAGTTTCTCCGTTGTTGGTGGTTAGTAAACAACGATCGTTCTCGATAGTCCCGCCTGACATTATCCGCATTTAAATCAGTTTAAATATATACGCCTTATATGAAGTTTTCTGTGAATGGGGGGTTCACGATGTCTCAACACGGAGCTGCTTTGCAAACGTATAATCAGGAGCTTGTCAAATGTAACCCATTTAACCTAAAAATCTTGATATTATTTATAAGTTTGAGCTTTAATTGATCCGATTTTAGATACCTGAAACATAATACAAGTATTCTTTTGCTACACAATCCCAATATTGAAAGTATCTTAATCCCGAAAAAGAAATTGTCATTTAAACATCATATTGAAGATCTTAAATTACTTTATTCTGCGATATTATAACTCGATATTTTCAATTACGGAATTATCTTGTTGCATTCATGTATGTATAGAAAAAAAATTTGTTTTCCTAGGTTTAGAAGAAATGAAAGTGAGACGATTCGAACTTCAAGCTCAGATAGAATCCCAGGAGGAAGAGAAGAATAATTTGCAACGCGAAATCGAGAAGATGTCGTGTAAACTTACGCAACTAAACGATAGCTTAACAAAAAGAATCACGATCAGAAACGAATACGATAGAACTATTGCTGACACTGAGGCAGCGTATGTAAAGGTAGTATTATTGTTGAGTGATTTATTCTAAATTAAATGTTAATCTCGCATTTTTTAAGTGTATTTGTTTTATTATAGATTCTAGAGAGTTCCCAATTATTGCTTAACATGATCAAAAAAGAAGCTGTGAGTCTGGATCAAACTTTAGGTAAAGCCAATATTGATAAGCAGTACCGATAATAAAATATAAAATAGAACTTGACAAAAAAATTGTGCGGGACCATATATTTAGAAAATGTATTTATTAAATTATCAATGGAAAAAATTATCACAAAGACATAGCTGTTAATTAACAAAGTACAAAATTGTAAATATATTGATTTTTAAAATATACAAGTTTTTTATAGCCTCTGCACAATTTATTAACTGTACAAGTTACATATATATGTTAATTATGTTATTTGATTATTTCAGAAAAATAATATTAATCAGTCTGTGTATGTAATTAAATAAAATAATTTTTGAACAATAATTCTATTTACAAACTAGAGCAATGAATAAGTACTAAGTACTAAATAATTCATTGTAACAATTATAAGTACGATTATTCTGTTTCATTTAAATATGCTTTAATATGTATAATACTAAAAATTTGATAAATTTGATTTTTTATTAGGAGATATTTTAACTAATGTAGAATGAAATCTGTTCTAGAAAGAGAGTATAGAATATTCTTTACAATAAGTTGAACGTTATCACATAATTGTTATTTTACATTGTATATTCTATCTTCCTTCATATGTACATATATTGATTCTTGATACATACCAATTATGATATTTTCATCAATATATGCTATCATGATATTTCTCCATATTTAAATGGAAATCATCTTAATCATCTCTAAAATCGTATAATAATACATATTGCAAAATTTTTTTGCATCATTTATATAAATTTAAGCGTTTCCAAGAGCTTTCTGTTCGTTCCAAATTTG
Organism: Acromyrmex echinatior; assembly: GCF_000204515.1. Next base: position 231,333 of record NW_011626984.1, read on the forward strand.
TAAGAGTTCGTTTGGATCTTCATATCCATGAGATGTTATAACATATGTATAACTATGTTTTGTATAAGCTTTCTTATAAAAGTGGAACTCTTCGCAATGAAACGGTACTATATCAGCTTTTTTAGCTACTAAACCTAGAAAGATATCATCGAATCTGAAATGCTTGGTGTAAAAACTGGTGTAGTATAAATCCAATAGAGCTTCTTTAGACAAAATGTATGCACCGGCTGTAACATATGGTGGCCATAAATGATACGGATATTCTTTTAATGTAACGTACCATTTAGAAAATTTATGCCGATGTGGCGCAGATCGCATAAATACGAATCCTGCAAACAGTCTAATATCATCTGGCAGCTCAAAATCGAAAAGTTGTCGTTTTATTCTATTTGATGTAGATTTGTTAAAAAGTCTAAGCACGTGTTCATTTTCTATTTTTCTATCATTGACTTTGAGTTCTTGTTTCTCGTGCATATCTTTCCAACTATTATTATTTGTAGATTCATGAATAGTTGAATCTTCTGTAAAAGATGTTTTAACTTTTAAGTCATATGTTGCACTATTATTATTAAAATTGATGTCATTATAATCCATTAAATCCGACTGTTTGATTTCTCTTTTGTGCGCACTGTACACTTTTCTGGATTCCATTAAGTAAAATGGATAATTAGCTGGATTTCTAATAAATGTCGCTACATTTTTTACAGATACATACATATCATCATCGACGAACACGTAAAACTTTGAATTGGGACAATACTTTACTAACCACTTGAAACTCATCATCGTTTTTATAGTATTATTATAATACGAATCTATAAAATTTGCCTGCACGATATCTTTGTAAATCCCTGCCTCTAGCTTTAGTTTGGCCTCAACTTCTTGGTCATCCGGATGCGTACCCACCACAAAAATAGTTCTCGTTGGCACATCAAAGAATCTCTTTTCGATTCCCCACGAATTTCGTATAGCAGTTCTTCTATCAAAATTTTCTATAGCCGATTTTACTATATATACAAGACGAAGCGTATCGTCTGCATTTTCCTTACACTTTTGTGGCTGCTTTAAGATAAAAGCATATCTATACTCGTTTATAGGTTCAACTTGAGGTTTTTCATTACGTCGCAAAGCATTCACAAATTCATGTACGTTGCCTTCGTATGGATATACAAAGTTTTCATCATACGTGACCTCAAATATGTGCACAAATGCTCCAAAAAATTCTAGTAGTGCTATCATGCCAAAGCCACAGAGCACATATGTTAATTTGACTCTTGATATAGCACGGCGACCTCTTTGAAAATAAAGATGGAATAAGTAATATTCCAGCAAATAACAGCACATTTTGTCAGCCAAATTTCTGTTTAATAATCCATGCAAATTTTCTCTTTCTCAAGGTCTCTGCCCTACAATAGAAATTTCCATGTTTAATCGGTTATTTTCTATTTTACACACGTTATCACAAGTTTTTTTTAATTATCAAGAAATAATGTCTTTAATTAGCCCAATCATTTAATTAATGGCGGAAGCCTGTGCATACAGTTCAAATTAAAGTGACAACTTACGAATTGTCGACAATCATTTCTCATTCAGATAATACAGGTGAATGTATAGATATTTTTCATATGTAAGGTGTTTTATTTTCAAAATATATGTACGTGAGAAGACACAGCGTTTTCTTTATTTTTTTTTCTTGAACGCCATCTAACCGATTTCTTTCAGGAAATATTGCGAGTGCATCCAGAAGCGGAGTGATTTGTGGTGCCTCTACAGGGGACTTGCTCCAACTAAAAGTCCAATCACGTGCACTGTGCAGTGGACATGACAAAAGTCAATAATTGCGACTTGAGAAGGTTTTGTCTGTTATAGCTTAAGTTAGTTTTATATTTCCTCAATTAGAGAGAAAAAAATTCTTAGATGTTTTGCAATGCGATATTTTGATTTTTTCAAATTATATTTAAAATATATTCTATTTAAAAAAATATAATTAAAATAAAAATATATTTAATTTGAGAGCATAGAGGAAGGAAAAAAATTACGTTTAATTAATGTTCAATTATTTTATATCAATTTCAAATATAGCGACATTTTGCACATTTATTTACTTATTTATTGTATTGTAATAGATTTATTTTAATCAATATAATTTGTCAAATTTGGCCAGTAATTTTTTTGACTTAAAGTAGTGGGAAGATTGATCCTATCGTGTTTATTGTCCATACGCTTATTCATCTGCCGAGCTTGTGAATAAACTCAGTGATTCGGAAGGATGCACAATTTGCGTTTTATTTTCGGTTGATTTAGTTACTGATTGGCAATTCTATGTTGGAATACAACTTGCAAAAAAAAAATGAGTTTATAATCATTGTATTAACAATCTTTATATATAACGTTCTAATAATATTAATTTATATCATTCACACACTTTGATTGTTTCAAATCTTTATGCGCAACATATATTCAATCTACTTTGAGATTAATATATAATATGATATCAGAAATATGAGAAATATAATGTTTAATATATACATATATAGGAAAATTGAATTATAAATTTGATATCAAGTATAGGTACACATAACATGTGAATTATTATTATTAATTTATTATAGACTGATATTCAGACATTTTCAAATTTTTTAAGACTTTGCAACCTCGCTAAAAAGATCCTCCAAGGGCTTTCAAAAGATACTGGCATCTACGTTAAATTCATTCTTTCATATTTCGTTAGACTGATATTAATTGTAGATATAAATAAAGGGTCCTTTTATATTTTATAAAAACGTTTATTTTATTAGAAATCGCTTGACGCGAATCGTCTGGGATTCTTGAATTTTTCCGTTGCATTCTTTTTTTTTCTCTTTTTTGATTGCAGATCGATCGTCTTATAACAATAACAATGTCTTCTTCTCGTATCGTCTTTACAAGCTGCTTTATTTCTCGACATTTCTATTTATAATAAATTCAGTACGGTCGCTCGAGAAGGATCGTCTTTTTTCGTCGAAATAAATCTTCTTCGCACAAAAATTTGCGGGAAGAAGATTTATCCTCTGCTTTCATTTTTCATATCATGAATAAATTGTGAATCCGTTTTGTTTCCGTGGGAAAACAGCAATTAACTCCTTATCGTTCCTCGTCTTGGACCCGCTCGCCGATGGGTCTTTATTGATCGACCGAGCGGAAATGCGATCGGGTGAGAGAAATGTCTCTGACGATGTTTTCCGCTCGAAAGATTAGCCACCAACGTCGCGTCGTGGGGACATCCTCCTTCGGTGTTGGCCGACACCATCGATCGCGTCTCGCTATGGATAGGCATCCACTCGCTCGACGCCTTTCGACTTCGATCCCGATAATTTGACACCACGATTATTAATCTCTATCGAGATTTCACGTTCATTGTTCCTCTCGCTGCTCGTCGTTAACGTCAATCGTTGCTTTCGTCAGAGCTTCCGGCTGACTCTTTCTGCACAGTTCAACGAGGACTTTTCGGAAAACTTGTTTACCGAATATCAGTTCTGTTGTTTTTAAAATTCATAACTTTTTCAATTAATCGTTAAATTCAATGGAGAACATCCTTTTTATTTTTTATATCTTCTTTTTTGGAACGTATCAAGTGCTGGTAGGGAATCCGTTGTCTGTTACAGACAACATATATATAATACATTATATTTTTCATGAAAATAAACAATTTGTTATTATCTGTAACTCTTGCATTACCAGTTCTTTTTAGGACCGAATTCTTTAAATTCGTCGCATTTGTTGACACGGCTTCTGATGATTTATAAATTATAAAAAAGAAAACTATTATTTTTGGTACTGCGCATATTATAAGTACGTAATTGTTTGAAAGGACACAAACAATCAACAGATAAGATTACGGAATATTCGAAGAATGCTCCATTTATATTCGTCTAAAATATGAAAACTGTGTTCCAAATTAAAATGGATCTCTTAAATGGAATGGATTAATTAAAAAAAAAATGGTGTTTATATTTTCTCTATTTCCACCTAAATTTTAGTAAGCTATAAATATAATAATCTATAAATTTTAATATCGAGTCACATACACACAAAAGTTTTCCTTTTTGAAAAACAGAAAAAACTTGGAAAACTTGAAATTTTCTTTTTTCCTTTATTTCAATTAATTATGAATCATTTGAACATGAATATATTCGTATCGTTATCAATTGCGATAATCAAGATAGCGAACTTATAATATTCTTCAAAAAAAAGAAGCAATAATAAAGTGATCGCAAGATGATAATCTTTTTAATAAGGAAAGAGTTATGTTGGTTGCACACTTTATAAAATACGATAAATTTACTGCATTTTAATCTTTATTGCATAATCCGTATTATCTCCACGGTGAAGTATTTGACCGTAAAACAACAATTAATAATAGACCCTGTTGTTTGTTCAAGCAGTTTGACCTTAATAAAGGGTTTAAGTCTATCATCTATTACGTGTTTAAATAAACCCCCATACACCTTAACGTTACCTTCTCGAGGCTTGCGCAGTATATTTTTCTGAAGCAAGACCCATAAGGTGGATATGTCACAGGTAAACCTGTTAGAGTCTATCATGTCTTTATTGAAAGTAGATTTACAGCTGGCCAGAGGGAGAAGGAAAGAAACAGACGGCGACGTGCGTGAGCAAAATACAAAACGTCAAACAGTAAAAAGTTTCTAGATCACTTAATCGACAGTACTTACAAGTTCTTTAACGGCAATCTTAATTTGTATAATTTTTGTATAATTAATAATCAACGGAACGTACAATGCTGACAGGAGTGATCGACGGGTTTGTATATATCGCAGTTTCATAGTCAATTCTTCATTAGCAACGCACATCATTTTGTACTTTATCGTTAATAAAGTAGTTCAACTAACTGAAGATCATCATTCATTGCGAAATAAGTCGATCTTAATCAACAATCTACATTTATCTTCATCGGCAATAAAATTAAGCTGCTCGCTTCTTTTCTACTTACACATACATCAGATCCTATGAATGAATATTCTTTTTGCAGTACTCAGTTGTGTTGCGAGGATGATAACTTTACTATCGAACGTACGCCTATCGAGGACGACATTGCTCGAAGCCAAGTGATGTCTTTGATGTGGACATCTTACGGTATCATAGTCCCGATCATATTAACCATCGGCATTTTCGGCAATGCGGCGATCTTTGTTGTGCTATCTGGCCCATTGTTTCGCGGTATCGCATACCTGTACCTCAGTGGACTTGCGCTGGCGCATATCGGTGTTATCCTATCTTGGATAACAATCAGTTTGTACAATCCGATTCTGACAGTGTGCACTGTAGAAAAAAAAAAATAACGCTTGGCTGAAGAAAATCACAGGACTGATGTTGCATCCACATCCAAACAAATAAACCGAATTAATTTAACGACGATACTTAACTCATTTAATTTAGATCGCGACGATTCTTGACTCATCATTTGTCCATTAATATTATCGTTTACGCGATAGTAGTACTCAATTACAATTAATTAGTTGTATCGATAGTTCATTATTGTACCAGTATGTACTTTTTCTTCGATTAACTTATATATACGATTGCGCAATTAGTTTTTTTTCTCAGTGCACAACAGTGGCCATGTATAATAAAGCATTATAATATATGTATAATTATATCTGACAATCAATGTATGTTTCAGCTCTAAGATTGGGTTATGGCATGAGCAATAATTACCCATCAGCTTTCTACCATGCTCATCTTGAACTTGTTATTCTAAACGCTTTTTCGGCTGCCAGTGTTTTCATTATGGTCTGCTTAATTGTAGATCGATACATTTTTGTATTCTTTCCGTCACGTATTCGCACCGGAAACACGCGCAAGAACGTCAACTCCTTCATACTCTCTTCTTTCATTGCTGGTTTCATGGTAAACTGTTTTACGTAAAATAGCGTATTTCTTTTCTTCCGAAAGATGCATTTAATTTTTTTTTAATAAAGTATCGAGTAATCTTTTACATTTTGATTCCACTACAATCTTTGCTATTATAAATATTTTTATGTTTCACTTTCTCGAAGCTATTTATAAATAATCTATAGTTCTTATATTATCATGAAAAGTTGTTATATAAAGATAATTTTTATTGGGACATTTAAAACGTTGAGTGCCATCTATAGCCGATGTTCATAATCCGAGTTTATGTTTAAGATCATAATACGATCTTGAGACAAACTGTACAGTTATTTTATTGACTGAAAATTAGCTGAACTACTATCTATAATTACACTTAACTTAAGACAATCTTGAATATAAAATCGGATTGTAACAATTACTGATAATAATTATTATATTGTTACATCTCCTTACGAATAAGATTCACTTAGTTAATATATCACTCGATTATATTAGAATAATTAGAATAAGAAAAATTGGAGAATAAGAAAATCAATATAGGAAAAATCAATAAACGATAATGTTTATTATTTATGCTTTTATTTGTCAGTGGATTTTTCAATCAAAGAGCGCGAATCATTATAAATCGATCAATTCCGTTAATCATTCGTGTTTAACAATAACGAGAGAATCTTTTATTGCAAATATTCATAACAATAGATGTAATAATTTTATGTATAAAATATATACATATATAATATATTGTACGTGTTTTATATAGGCACATTTTATTTCTTTTACAGGTTAGTAGTCCACTATCGGTAATGAGAACTATCGTTTATGCGGAACAAGATGAATCCGGCATTTCTTTTACATTACGTGAAAATATATTCGTTACGCAAACTGCAATATGGAGAACATATATTTGGATAATGGAGATCGTAGTACGAATTTGCCCGTCGGTCGTATTCATTGTACTAAATAGTTTAGTCATTAAGAGGTTTCTACAGTTGAATGTGCAAAACCGACAATTCCACGCTGTTTCAAATAAATTTCGGACCAACAAGACGCCTGACACGTCATTATTATCTCGCAATCGAGGATACAAGTTAAAACAAAAGATTAGATATTGTATATTTCTGTGATCCCACTAGAATATATAAAATTATATAAAAATTATTCTTTCCAGAGAGGAGCAACACTTGGCGATATTGACGACAACAATGATTTTATGCTTTTTTTTGACGGAAGTTCCACCAAGTCTTATCCCTATACTGTATACCGATCGTCATCCGTTGAATCTTCGTTACCAAACATTCCGCGTGTATTCGACGATTGTCGAACTCAGCAATTATGTCATTTACATTCTCATATATCTCGCCTGCAGTACAGAATTTCGAAGAGAATTGCTGAGATTTCTACAAGTGAGCACGCAACAATTTTCATTTGAAAATCTGTTATAGAAATTTCTCGTCTTTCAATCCTTCAATATATTTATTTGTGCAATAAAATTATTATAATGTTAATACACTATACGCAATATTTGAGTAATAAGATTTTATAGAATTTATTTGTGTATAAAGGATTTTTTAAAGCGTTATAAATGAATGAATTATATTTTTAAATAAGCTGTAGCTGTAAAAGGTAATATAAAGCTCCAATTGAGCTTAAGTTAAATTTTCAAATATAAATAGATTATAATTTATAATTTCAGGAAAATATTCGCAACTAATGAGAGTACTTAAAATTTGATTAATTAATTTTTGCGAACAGGGAAAATGTAACGAAAACGTAGGACAAGACGTTGATCAGCCGATAGGCGAGATCGAGGATTACAGTCGGCATGGCACTACTATTCGATTGACACCGGAGCGTACGAAATTGAATTCCCCCGAGTCGCCGACCAAAGAAATTAGAATGGAGGAAGACGCACATCCGTCGGAGGCTACTACTTTTATGTTAGAACACCGTGTTGTCACATAATTATACGTTGCGCGCTAAGATCAAAGGCAATCGTCAATCATTTGTATTTGTTATGTATATTTGTATTTATATTAATTATATTGTATATTTTATGTGCATCCGTAATGGAACTCGTCTGTATATGTATATTAATTAATTATACCTAATACTTTAATGGATATAAATTTCATATATGTATATTATAATTCTGTATTATACCAATTATGATACGTTATATACACACACATATATATAATAAATATATAATTTCAATTATAATTGATGTAAATTTAAAAATCAATATTGATGCTTTTTCTCAATCTTGCATGACAATTGATAAATTTTTATATAAAGATGATTCATTTTAATTTTAACAGGCAAATATTTCAAAAATATGCAATTTCATCAAAAAATATTCCAAATAAAAGTTGTATGTCATACACAGAGAATATATTATTGTCTCTCTTATTTATACTATACAACTTTATACTTTTATTTAGAATATATTTTTTTGTAAAATTGTATATTTTCAAAATATTTACTTGTTAAGATTAAAATAAATCACCATGCTATATATGTTTTTCACGTTTCTTTTTTCTCTCTATTATACATTTAATTTCCAATACATTTTTTTATGATCTGTGCAATCTAAAAGACCACAAAAATATTTATAAAATATTTAAAATAAATCTTATAAATTTTTATGAATATTTTGTAAATATTTTATAAATATTGTGTGCTGTCTGGGTATATCAATTTCTGTAATTAACATATATTTATATATACATACATCAATTTAATTAGATTTTAAATTTAAAAATCGATATCGATTCAATCTTACCTTCCTCTGTATCCAGTTATTTGATAAATTTCTTTTTTGTAACTGAATTTTTTTGCTTTTCATTTATTATTTTTTTCTATCTGTTATTTCAAATGTGGACCAATACATATACATGATGACGTATATAAATGCAGAAGAACATGCTCCATCGCGAGTACTGAGACTACGCGTAGTGGTAGTACGTGTTTTCACACGAATTCTAACCTAACATGTAAGTCTTTGCTGATGATAATTTATAACCTACGTCTGAACTGTCAAAGTGCAAAATGGTCACATATATTAATTACAGTGTCTAATCGCAAAACAATTCGCATCCTAATAACGTGTTATTCCGTATAATTTGTTCGTAAGTAGATTCAAAAATATTATTAAAAGTTATATAAATAATATTGAAAGATTTTTTGAAAGAGGAAATTTCTAAATAATAACGCGCTTAAAACTTATAAAGTTATTGCGTATTGATTGTTATTTATTTTTCCAGTAAAAGTTTTATAATGTTCGAGTTGCCAGCAGAATTGGTAGCTAAGCCTTTAGCTTTGATAGGTTTGACTGGATTAGATATTGCAAATCCAGTACATCGTTCTATCTGGGATGCATTCAGCAATAATCGTAGACCAGATTGTGCAGCTGTTCAGTTTAAGCTCCTTAGTTTGACACATGAATTTCCTACTGTCAAACCAAAGGTATAATGTTTGATGATATGTAATCACTGATCAAAGATGTAATTTTGCTGGGGTATACTTGTGAAGAAAGTATCCAATTGATGCTATTTATCTGCTATTACTATGTATTATCTTTATACTTTTTAGCGTAGCTCGTATGAATGGTACATACCTAAAGGAATTTTAAAACGAAACTGGATGAATAAATATCTTAATGAAATTCCTTCAGTAGTTGTTGCATTCTATGACTTAGACTGGAATGATCCTTTATGGAATGAGAAAAAGATGGAATGTGCTTCTAGAGTACAATCTTTAAGGTAATATTTTATAATCTGTTTAGAATATTTAATATTATTATATTATTGATGCATTAAACTAAGTGACAATATCTTTGTTACAACATCTTTGTTAGAGCTGCCCTTGATGGAAGAAGTACGAAAATAGCTGTAGTATTGATACAACATGCTGTTCAACCGCTTCCTGGTGCTGAAGATGTAGTTGCAACTGAGCGTGCAACAGCATTGTGTGGAGCTTGTGATTTAACAGCAAAGCTTTTATATATTTTGCCACATGCCGATCACTTATTAGGATATATATCTAGGTTTATAATTGTGTAATTTTTTATTTTTTCATTTTTCTATTTTTGAAAGAAATAATAGTTTTGTTTACTGTAGGTTAGAGACGGCATTCTATGATTTGGCACAAAATTTTTATCATCACGAATATCGAAATGTTAAAAGTCATCGTGATCAACTCACTAAAAATGTTCATCAATATTTATTTGTTCGACATCAATTTAAAATGGCATTCTTGAATGAACTCAAGCAGGAGCTGCATCTTGCTCAAAAGTAAGATTAAAAATATGAATATTACAATATTAGAATATATATATATATATATATATGTATGTATGTATGTATGTATGTATGTATACATACATACATATATATATGTATATTCTATGTGTGTGTATGTATGAATGTTGCAGGCATTATATGCAAGCTTATCACAATCTCCTAGAAACAAGAATGACAGATGCAAACGCAGTAGAGATAAAAACTGTTGCTGGTTTTATAAATTATAAGTTGTGCAGAATAATGTTTAGTTTAAATCTTCCTAAAGATGCCATTTCTCAATTTAGACTTCACACAGAAAGGTATAAACATTTAGTGCAATGATTTACACAAATTTTAAACTTCAACAGTAATGATTGATTAATTTTTATTATTAGATTTAAACTAAAAACTGGTCCAAAGGAACTCATGTTTGAACACCATACTTGGATGAGTAGCCAGTTTTCTACATTTGCAGAATTATTTGATGAGGCTATTCGTCAAGGATTACCTGCTGTACAAACGCAACATCCAGGGTATTATTTCCAATTAGCTGCTAATCACGCAAGCTTACGACAATCTGCATGTAAAGAACTCTGCCAGGTATGTACGAAAATCTTAGTTTTTTAACAAATACATTACTTTTTCTGATTATATTATAACTGATTATATTACTTGAATTTCAATACTTTGTTAGCATATAAGCAGTTATCCAGATCCAGATCCATTACTAGGTGAAGAGAAACTCGAATTTTATGGTCAACGGCCGTGGAGACCTGGGAAATTGAGCGCAGAACCAGCAGACACAGCTCGAGAAGCTATCGGCATACAAGCTTTACAATACAGAGAAAAGACTACTGTTAATCATTCTGTAGGATAATTACGTATATATCTGTATACTTTTAAATCAATATATAATAAATAAATTATTGTAAAATATTTACATTCCTTTTCAGATGATAATTATTGGTTTACTAGGAAACGCGATATCACAATTCAAGATATATCGTTGTCCAAGAATGCGGCGATTATTAGGTAGATAATTTGTCTTTGGAAATATAGAGATAAAAATTACTTTTAACGTTCATAATATAAAAATTATATAATATATAACAATTAAATTTTCTTTTCTTTTTTTTAGTCGTACAAATGGCAGAAGAATACTATAATGCTCGGGATTATGGCAAAGTTCTTACGTAAGTTAATTAATTTTTTCTCTCTGCTTATGATAAAAGCCTTCAGTAAAAAAATCTTTATCCTTCAATGGCAAAATCATTGTTGTCATTTGGTTCTTTCCTTATTTTCTTTAGACTAACTTTATATGTTAATAAAAATTGTAAAATTTATTTAAATTGATCAGATTATTAATGCACATGTTGTGGGAATATCATGGAGAACGATGGCCAGTTTTACTCACTGATATCTTAAAGAATGCGCTGCGGGCTGCATATTTATCGACCAGTATTCAAGACTATCTCACTTTGGCTCTCGAAGCTTTAGGACCTTCAACTACATTCTCAGAGGAACGGCAAGCTGTTATTTATAACAATATTATAAATATATTACAGGTTAGTTCAATAAGGCGTTTATTTGTTTCGCTATACTATATAATGATTATTGTATAAATAAATAATATTGTATAAGAAAGTTTATTATTTATTTAATACAAAAATTAACAAAAAAAACGGCTTGACATTTGGTATTAGAAAAAACCACCTAATCCAGAACCAGATTTGCCAGATGATATTAAGCATCTTGCCATGGAGAAGTGGATATTGGAATTAAATCGTCCGGAGCCAAGTATTTTTGCAATTGATGATAATAATATGACATCATTTATTGATCTTAAAGCACGATTTTTGCAGCAAACATATGCAGTGAATACAATGATAACAGTGGAAGTTATTGTAAGGTATTTAAATTTATCTTTTTTGTCTCTCTCTCTCTCTCTCTCTCTCTCTCTCTCTCTATATATATATATATATATATATATATATTATATACATTAAAAAATTACTAAATATAATTTTATATTTAACTTTGCAGGAATTCTTACTTTAGCATCATTGAGTTTTTTAATGCATCTATAACAGTTAGTGGACCAGGTTACAATGCTGAAATACCAATTGATGAAATTAAAAAATCAGATCTTATTTTTCAAGCAAAGGAAACGAAAAAACTTTACTTCAACTTTAAAGCTCCTCGTCAAAATGATGGTGTAGAAATTCGTATTAGTACAGTTTCTTTACAAATGGGTGATAGCGAACATTGTTGTATTATGTTAAGATTCTCAGCTATGGGTAGAGAAACGAATTTGTTGGATCGTTTGTATCCTGAAATACAACAACTTCGGTATATTTATAGAGTTTTTAAATTCCGTTTTTAGTATTTATTAGTCATTTGACAAAAAAATTAATAAAAATATAATTTTTATTCGTAACAGTGGAGGAGAGTTTGAAGCAATAAGACCGTTAATTCACGCAGAAATTAAACAAGAAGAATCAAGTTTAAGTTTAGATGCAAAATCCAACAATCCTGCGCTTTTAGGCGAGTGGCTACCCATCACGATATCCTTATCAGCTAATGAGAATGTTAATGCAGTCTATTTATATATAATACTTTTATCAGATGGTAGCAATGAGCAATCAAGTATGTTTTCACGTTTTTAGTATTTTATTTTCTTTTATTTTCTTATAAATGATTTTTTTTTTCTAATCTTATACACTATATTCTTTTTTTTTTTTATTAACTAAGCTGTTCTTATATAATGTATTTCAGCTGAATTAAGTATTAATATGCTTAGTAAAGAGTCTAAAGTATCTATTGTTGTTGGTGATATGGTAAAAGGCACTTTAGCTAAACATATTGTGCATATTAGAGCACATAAAGTAGGCGATAGAAATATCGTAATAAAGGTATTTATACATAATTATTTTAATAAATTATATCAAACGATTTTGTGTGTGTGTGTTTAATATTGTCATTTATTATTATTATATGTAACAGGCAGACTATACTAGACCCGAACAAATTAGGGGAAATAAAGAATTAACATATTCGTTGGCGGTTAAGAAACCGTTTGAAGTTGCAACACAATTTTATACTACACTGTTCGAACCACTAACAAAAGGTTTTGTTAACGAACCCTTTATCATCATGCCTCATATTACCTGTGTTTCTCCGTGGCCTATAAACATTCTAAATACATCTATAGAATTGGTAAGTCTCCACAGAGTATCTATATTGGAATGTTTGGAAAATCTGTATGCCGATAATTTTTAAGCAAAACTAAAATTAAAATTATTTAAACTAAAACTTTTTTTTAGTTAAAAGTAATTTGTAATATTATATATCATTTGGTTTCACAATATTTTTCCATCTTCCGGCTAATTTTATGACTTCTTTCTCGTAAAAGTCTTGAATTTTAAACATCACCTGAGAAATTTGCATAGATTTTTCGAACAATTCAAAATATAATTTAATTATCTGTATAAGTTTATGTCAGGGAAATTAGAATTTTATGATAAACTTAAGCTCGAAATTAGGCAGATTCCATTCAAAAAGAGAGCAATCTTGACAATCAGGAGTCCATTTTAGCGGGTGTTAAACTCTGTGATGGTGAGACAGGGACTGATGCCTATTGCCTGATTCCAAAGATAGGTGGCGAGTTGCCAATTAGTATTGGAGTATACACTATCAAGTGGAAAAGGTAAAGATTGATAAAGATTATGACATAATGCGGTCTGTAATCTTCGTTATTTTCAGAGTAAATGACGAAACCGCGTTAGAAACTAGTAGTAGCGTAACTTTAGCTCCTTTATGGGTCGAAGATGTAGTAATTGGATTGGAAGCCAAAATGCCAGCCCACGGATGGGTTCGCACGCCGTTTTGTATATCATATTTCATAAAAAATCATTCTGATTATCTTGTCACTTTGCGCTTAGCTATGGAAGGCAGTGATGCATTCATGTTTGCTGGTCAAAAACAAGTACGTTTCATGCTTACATTCCACATGATGTATACAATGATCTTATTAATATCTCTTTTCAGATTGATATTTACATACTGCCTAAAAATATTCGAAGAGTTGATTGGGTTTTACGACCGCTAGTAGCTGGTTTTGTGGCTCTTCCAACATTATCGCTAACTGTACCTGCAGGTAATAATATCTACTATATAGAGCAATTTAAAAAAAAATTATATAATATTTATATTTGACACATCAAAATTATAATATATCTGTAATATATCTTTAATATACAGATGAGGAACACAAAGTGGGTAAAGGACGATTATCAGAGATGATTGAACGTTCGTTGCCGAGTCATATATATATACTGGTAAGAAAAAAATTACATACCAATAAAATAGTTTAATAATGCTTTTGTAATATATATATTTATATATATTTTTTTTTTACAGCCGAAATCACAGTCTTTAGGAGAATAAATATTTGACATTAGGATCTCTTGTTTTTAAGAAAAAAAAAATATCTTCCCTTAAATAAAATATATTATAATAAATTTTGCATAGACTAATATGTATGTGTATCATATTTATTAAAGTCATAAATATAAATTTTTCTTGGATATAATTTATTTAAAGTATTTTATTATTGTATTCTAAAATTAAACATTCCAAGATTATTATGAGTATATAATATTGTGTAAATTTTTAACAGACACTCATTACATGATAGCAATCACATTACTATGCACTATAGTTAACAATAGTTCATACACAGACATCGATCGTTTTTAGATGTATCGAAGAACATTGCATTATGCCAGTAATGCGTTACCGTGGAAACCAGTGAATATCGGAACGCACCCCTAGACTCTAGTATTAGTAAACATACATTTTTCTTCTTTTTCTGTACCTCAAAATAATTTAAGTCAATTCTAAAAACATTAATTGTTATCGACAATTGTACTCGCATATAGTGGATCGCAATGATTTTATGAAATGGCAAGGAGCAGCAATATTGATATTGCAAGTGTTTTTGATGAATACCTGCTAAAAGAACAGCAATTTGAACGAGAAATAGAAGAATGGTACATTTACAATGAAATTTATTATTCGCTAATATTATTTACTAATGATACATGCATGTATATAACATTTTCCTGATCAACAAAAAAAATTATTTTTCATTTTATTTCGCAGCAATAAATTACGTCGCGAGATTCGCAACAGGAATATTTTCAAAGTTTCTGACTCATCGTCAACAAATCTGCCTTTAAATTTGGAAAAATCTCGTATTCGCAATCAGGCTCTTCTGAAGGTTTGCTATAGCACATTTTTTGGATTAAATGATATGAAAAAAATTCAGTGTACTTATAGAATAAAACCAAAATAAAAGCAAAATTCAGTGTATATGGAATATAGAACGTGCAAACTTTCTATGTTAGACAAGCTGCTTATTTTGAAGTAATTTTACTGATAAGATCACATGTTACTCAATGTTATCCATCGTTTTGTTACAATTTTTACAATTGGAAGGAAGTTTGTCATAAAGTCATTTTAATCTATGTTCAGAATAGAATTCTAGTTACAATTTTATATGTTACATATAACACAAAAAACAGTCAGAATATACATATGTATATTAAAATACCTAATACATAAAATTGTTTAAAATTATAAATACATTCTATTTTGAAAAATTTGACATGAATTATAAATTGTCTAAAATGAATTGGATTTAATATTTTTTATTATAGACTATCATAACAATTTTTTAATTTAAAGAATTGATATTGCAAAATATGGTGAAATATTTATTTTTAAAATGAACAGCAAAAAATGTGTTTTTTCCCATGATTGAAAAAAAAAACATCTTTCCGTCGAATATGACCAACCCTATATATATATATTGTATAAAGTGTGTGTGCGTGGGCGCGCGCGCGCGCGCGTGTGTGTGTGTGTGTGTGTGTGTGTGTGTGTGTGTGTGTGTGTGTGTGTGATGCACAGATTTTATCTTTTATATATTATATTATTATGACAGGATTTGGAGATGTCTAGAGCACGTTTGAGAACTTACGCTTCTTACACGCCTACAGATGCAGAATTGCAGCAGATTTCGTTGGCTTATCGAAGTCATCTTCGCAAAAATATCCAAGATACGAAATCATGACAAGCTCATTTCCATGTAATCAATTAGGTACTCGTCAGTGATCATTTCAACCTGATAACTCGAGCCGAACGAACAAACTTTGAAATGAAAAGTTTGTTGATCGTTGGGATCGATGGATCGGGTTGATTATTGCGTGATCTATTTTATGACGTGGCTGCTTCTTCGTATGTTGAACGACGTGAGAACTGATTCGTAAAATGTGTGGAATAAACACAATATTTTTTTGTGCACTTTTTGTAGTTGTTTCACAATCAGGCTCGAGTTATTATTCCAACAATAACTACTATTTTTTGTAAAGTAAAATAAAGCAGATTAATAACAGGCTGTTATATATCTTACGTATCATACTTGAATCTATATTACTGTCGCTCATAAAATAATCATTACACAAGGTAACATATTACATTGTAACTCAAACAGCGTCAGCGTGTATTATATTGCAAATAAATATACTCACGGTTGACTCTTTACTTTCCGACGAAATATGAGCAGACTGAAATCTAACGAAACTAATTTGCATTTTAATCTATGTTCAAAGGTCTCGAAAGACTTAATTATAAAGGCAAACGCGTTACTTTTTGAAGACAATCGCGTGGCGATTATTCGAGCTTACCGTTTGATAGGACAACTGCTTGATAGATCTTCTTATCCAGCGTTATTCAGGAGCTTGTTGAATTGTGGAAGAATGTAAGTAGGGTGCATGGACAAGTGGCGAACGATGTCCACCTGCGCGCTCAGGCATGCTATATTCATATTTATTTTCTATGTACGGCGGTATTATCGCTGATAATTACCGGCGTGCACAACGTACATACACGATAGGACGGCCACGTACCCAGAAATTTCCCGATAAGAAGTTCTGGTCAATAATTTGTTAGAAGAACTCGCGTTTATTTTAAACTGTTGCTTTTTACACACAACTCGCAAACGCGAATCCCAACATTTCGCGTCGACTATTTATTTCACAGACGTGACTTTTCAACGTTGAATTTGCCGGCAGATTAGATTTACGGTTTTATCGTCGGCCTCGTACACGAAATGGCATTTCAAACTTCAGAAATGCGCAATTTATACAAATTATCATACAAGTCGCGCGTCCTTGTTCGTAACTTCACTTACCTTTCGTACCTTCGGAAAATACTTGAAAAACATGTTAATTGCGAGCAACGTGTAAACGGTCTATACGTCGCAGAAAATTTAAAAAGACTGGAGGGCATCACGAAACGTAATGGATGCGTTTTTGGAGTTTAATTTTATATTTCTACGTGACATATGTAGCAGCTGAGTAAATGGAATAATGCTGTGACTTCTTACTTTGACTATTATGATGTTCGCAACAGCTGTGTCAATAGCCTTATTATCTTGATATATAGTTTGCAAAAACATTCTCTAGGGACGTGCCCATAAATTAACGTTTTAATTAATTTAAATTGATTTTTTCGAAGTTGAGATAAAATAAAAATTGGCACATTTCTTCGAAAAAAAAAATATATATATATGTATATATACAACGTTTGGCTGAAGAGAACTTGAACTTGAGTATAGGTTGAAATTAATGCCGTTCGCTCTGTTCTTGATTGTGAATATAGTGAATGCACCTGTATTACCTGTATTACATTTGAAAGATTATCAGGAACATCTGCAATATCTGCACTTGTCGACTCACGCCCTTACTTGGATTTTTTGAAATCATTACATTATTTCTACGACTTTGCGAAGCCACAAAAATGTATGGCTCATTTTATGAATTTATCTATCTAGAGCGCGTGTCATGGATTATGCCTTTAAGCTATTGAAAGACATTTTATGGGATTGATATAGAATATCGCATTTTCTTATGTTTATTTGTTTGATTGTATCTACGAGTTCAAACCGATGCGACTCCGTTGTATTTAATTACTTGACTACCAGATATTAACGTATTATTATCGTCGTTAGTGTTCATTGGATGATAAACGCGTAATGTTTGCTGTCCTTGGTAGACAAGAAATTTCGAGAAAAGGATCAATTTTTTTAGTTGATTTTCTTTCTTGTAGTAATAAATAAAAAAAATACAAGCTTTGTGTTACAAGTAAAACAAAAACTTGAAAAAAGTAACACCTGCTTAACTTATATCACATTTCGTTATACTATAATAAAATCTTGTTTTTTTTATATTTTAATAATTTAATGAAAATTAAATATTAAAATACTATATTTCTACCACAGAGAATTAAAGTAGATGCGGAGAGTTAGAGATATTAATTAATTTTTTTTAATTAATATCAAATAAGAATGTAAGGATAATTGTGACTAGTGTAAAGTGATTTTATTCTAATGCATTGATAGTTATATACAAGGTGGGTCATTTTAATCGATTTACTAGAATATCTCAAAACCTTTAAGTTTAAGACAAGAATGTTTTTTAAACAAAAGTTGCACAGTTGCATTAGATACTAGAGAGAAAAAGATGGTGATCTTGATTGACCCTTGAGAAGAGTGTATTTAAGAACAAATCAAGGTTATTTAATTTTTTTTTAATTGAAACTATTTTTTTAATTTTGATTTCATATTTATATAGCTTCAAAATATTATAATAAAATATTTTTTTCATTAAGTAATTTACAAGTTATGAGGCTTGAAAGTTAGCAGAGCAACGCTTAGTCAACTCATTATCTTCAAGCAATTAAGTTTGAGATAAAGAAAAGATGATCTTAGTTGATATATTTTCAAGGTTATTTTTTCTACATCTTAAACTTAATTGCTTTAAGATAACGGATTGACTTAACCTATTAACTTTCAAGCTCCATAACTTAAAATAACGTAAAATACTTAATGAAAAAAAATACTTCATTAATATTAATATAATGAACAAAACAATAATATAAAACAATAATATTTGAAAAAGTTTAAAAGTTACATAAATATAAAATGAGTGCGAGCGTGGCATGGCAGACAGCGTACTGGTCCATCATGCCAGAGATCCCGGATTCGATC
The DNA here is from genome assembly GCF_000204515.1 of Acromyrmex echinatior. The sequence goes on from NW_011626984.1 coordinate 250,614, forward strand.
CCAATAGGAACCAAAATATTTACGCTCATGTCTCCTCTCCCATCCTTGCCCACAGAAACAAAAAAAAATTGTTCTCAAAAAATCCGCTGTTCCGAATCGGCATTAAAACTGTAGGTATGCTTGTGACAATTGAATCAACGTGCGCATATGAGAGGTGTAACACAGGCCTAATGTAAGAAGAAGACGAATATAAAATACAAAATGGGAGTTTTAATTTAAAAAATTTTAGATAATCTTTGACCTGACATCTTCTCAAAGTTATTATCATCTTTCCTCTTAATAATTGAGTAACTTTTGTTCAAAACATTTTTTTTTTAATTTAAAAATTTTGAGACATTTTAGTTGATTGATTAAAATGGACCACTCTGTATATGTGTATAAACTACTATAAGTATATCAAAAGATAGTATAAAGAAAGAAAGTATATTAAATTAGAGACCAACTTTAAATAATTTATTAACTCCCACATAAAAACAATACTAGATGTTTGACAGAAATTGTAATTTGACATTTCATTGTAATTTAGTACAATAATCACGCAACATATTTTATAATATATTTAATCTATACACATCTCTTGATTGTTGCTTATCACAGCACTTTTATATATAATTTATTTTTTAATTAAAACTGTTTAAAATTTAATAAAATTACATATGTATATATATGTGTAGATGCAAACATATATATGTCCCACGTGTCAAATATAAATATTATAATATAATTTTCTGTTAATCTGTACATTTCAGATAAAGAATTTTATGTACTCACTTTTCACAAAATTATTTTAAGTAACTAAATTCATTAATATGTATAACTAAATAATATTATTATTAAATTTGTAAAAAATTCTTGATTATAGGCGCAATTTTTTCAGGTTCATTCAAATGTACGTGATGCGTGCCTGTCACCTCATGATACTCAAATTTCTTAGCTCCTACTTTTATGATGTCCAATATTTTCTGATAATTTTCAGGATTTTCAAATTTCATTCCAGGAATAGCACGAATGTTGAGGTAAGCACATTTTATCTGAGTTGCGTATTCAACTACTAAATCTAAAGATAATAATCCTAAAAGGGAAACCTAAAAAAAAAAATAAATAATAAATTTTAATTAACATTATCACACTTCTTTAAATCATAAAACCTACAATATTAACTCTTGTCATCATAAAATATATTGCATAATTATATAAATTCTTTTACCTTCAATCTTGGATCACGAGAAAAATAATATTTGTCTTTTTTATGCGCTGGCTGCATACCACGTTTCATTAATATTTCTGCTCCTTCCTTTGTTATAGAACCATCATATGCTTTTTCTACTATATTAAGCATTTCGCCATATTCATAAGATGGTGCATTGTCCAATGTTAATAATTCATATTTCAAAAATTTGTCAATATATTCTCCGGTGATTGTAGCTGTTTTCTTGACATCCCTTACGCTCGGGCTAGCAATGTCCAAACTTATAAGAAAATCAACTTCATCTGGATATGATGCTGCATACAGAAATGATATAGCACCACCCAATGAGTGCCCAAGAAGTTTGACCTATTTCCATAATAGAATGAAAGTTATAACAAATTTATATTAATTTAGTAGATATATAGCATACATACATATATAGTATACATTAATGTTACACAATATCGTATATATATTTCTTATATATTAGAGTTAGTTGTTATATATTAGGTGCGCAACTAAGTTCTCGCTGTTATTTTGATGAAAATGCCATCAAAATAACAGCGAGAACTTAGTTGCGCACCTAATACATAAATATTTAAAATAATGCTGGTGATGTATGTTAAAATATTCACACATACAAAAAAACTTCATCATGCAGTATGTTTGAGTGAAATATAAATGCAATTTAATGCAAGCAAGGATGACTGTTAGATATGTGTGAGAATATATAAGCATCATACTGGAAAAAATGTTTATATTGATCTCAATTGTAAATCCATTTTATCCACTCGCTAACCTTGTTCCATTTGAAATATTTAATAATTTTACGAAGGAATATGACACCATCCCAATACACATAATAGAATTGACTCTTTGGGTAATGTGAAGATAAACCGTGCCCAGGCATATCCAAACAAAGAACAGAAACATCATTTGACAGCAATGGCATTAATGTATCAAAAGTGCCTGAATTATCTTGGCGACCGTGTAGTGCCAGTATTGGTTGGAGCTCACTAGGACCCCACCATTTGCCTGCAGGTAAGAGTTCTACAATTATTTTTTTATTTTATTTTATTTTCTCCAAATTATGACATTTCAATAGAACACAGATCTTGCTGTTCAAACTTGTAGCAATTTGTTAAATGAGAAGAGAAACTGATGAAAAGAGAGAGCTAATAAACTTGTAGCAATTTGTTAAATTGAGAAGAGAAAAATCCTATATATTTTTTTAAATGCAACAAAGTTACAGCTGAGTTAAAAAGCTTTTTTGTCTATTACTTGAGAATACAATGTAATATGCAGTTATACAACGATAATTTTGAATAATGTTTAGTGTTTTTTAACATTATTAGCATTAAGAGCATTAGCTATTGTTAGCATTAAGAGTTTTAATATTTGTTTTATATATTATACATACATAACAGTCAGCCTTTTTAAATATTTTTTTTTATTAATTATATGATCAGGTGCAAGCAATATGAATATTAAATAATGAAAGTAATAGCATTATACCTCCATGTTGAATGTAACATATAAATACTATTGCAAAATATGCAAATATTCTAAATTAAAAATACGCAAATTAAGTAATTGGTAATGATACATAATATAAACAGATCACATATTCTTGAAGTTATGCTGTAATTGCATTTAACTTCTGCAAAATAAAGCATATAAAATCCATGCTCTTGTTTATTCCATGTTACTGTTATATTTATAATTTATAAAAGAAAAAGATTTTTAAATCGTTGTATAACATTGACTCGCTAGCTAACCTTGTTCCACTTGTAATATTTAACAATTCTACGTAGCGTAAGAACCCCATCCCAAAATATATAGTAGAACTGTCCGAATGGTAGATGAGAAGAAATGCCATGACCAGGCAGATCTATGCTCAGTATAGCTACGTTTGACAATAATTGTGCCAACTTGTCAAAAGTTCCTGAATTGTCCTGCCAGCCATGTATTGCCACTATAGGCTGCTTATCTGTCGGTCCCCACCATTTTCCTAAATTTATCAATATGTTGAATTTAATGTGTCATTTGTTGAGAGCAATATGTCTTTAATTGCAGTTTAATCTAAGTATGTATTTATATCTTTAGATGATTATATGTGTGTGTGTGTGTGTGTGTGTGTGTGTGTGTGTGTGTGTGTGTGTGTGTGTGTGTGTTTGACAATCATACACATGACATTCGAAAAAGTTTGTTGATATTTATTGTTAGAGTGCTGAAAATTTATAACATATATTTCATACCAAAAATCTGTACTATCTATAATATACATACGTTATAGATTTTCAACATTTATAATGAATATCAAAACATAAGCTTCATATAAAGAATAAAATGATTTTAATATAATTTTATAATATAATATTTACAATGTAGGATACAAATTAGGGAAGACATCAAACTATACTGACCTCTGATATGTCCCCATGGCATCGGTATTTCTATTTCCTTGACATCTATATAAAATAATATCTAATCATTGCAAAAAAATACTTTTAAATATGTGCATTAAAAAATTAACCTTCTTTCTTGTATCCATTCGTAGCACTTTCGTCCGAATTTTTTTTCTCCTTGGTAGCCATGTTAACAGCTGATGTTCGTTTGAGGTTCTTGAAAAATCCGCGGATCCCAAGTGTTTCGTTAGTAAAGCTGCAAAGGAAAATCGTCGATCATCATCCGGATGAAAGAGCTCACAAGCATAAATTTTGAGAAAGATGAATTTTTCAGCGAGCATATGAGAGATCCATCGTCGAGTGTCAGAAAACTCATATATTTTATGTATTTCAAGGTATTGAACCCGTAATTGCTGTGAATCCGTCTTCGAGAGAGAAAGAAAGAGAGAGAGAGAGAGAGAGAGAGAGAGAGAGAGAGAGAGAAACGTCAGAGAACGTTGTCCTCATCGTCACCTGTTTCTCTTCAAGCGCGACGATTTCGTAATCATTACTTCTTAAATATCACTATACTGATAACTAGCATTTATTCAAGAATTCAATAAAAAAAAAATTATTCGTGTTGGTTTTCGAGTATAATATCGATGATATAATCGTCGGCATTTGCTCAAAAATTGTATTGAGAAAAAACTTACGCGATTAAGTATCTTTATATGAATGTATAACTGAACGTAACTCTTGTAGTTGTGCGTGACGTTAGATAGACGCCAGATAGGAACAAACCAATCACGCATTTAATGTTAGAAGATGACTAGCACGATGACATGACTGTGATTCTACGTTCAGACGCGCGATTGGTTAGCTCCTTTGTGTGTACATATACATACTCGGACAATGTACTTTTAAATCGATTCACATCCGCATTTCAAGAGACCGATAATGCAAAAAGAAAAGTAAAGCGTGTAAAGGAAAAAGAAAGAGATGAGGTGAGAACAATCACGTATAAATGATCGTAAAGAAATGTGATATCAGCTATGTACTAACCTGTAACATAATCGAAGTCTCATCTCTATATTAAACATGATTTTATATCATGTGCTATAAAATAAGCTAGTTATTACGGCACACCTTTCCTTCTCATTCTTTTCTCACCAAACAGACTATTTTATACTTAAACGATAACTCGTTTTTATAATTTATTTTAATTAACACGTTTTTATGACAATAAGTTTTTATAATAATAAACGTTACATAAATATATCCCTGGTGAAAAAATAAGTCCTTGAAGTCGTTGAAATCAATTATGAAATCATGAAAATAAGAAATGAAAATGAAAAATATAAATAAAATATATATGCATTGTTAAACATGTGTTACTACCAGAATTGCAGCAACTGAGTCCTCATTTATTGGCAATTTAATGCTTTCACGATATGATAATTTTTAGATATCAAAAGGTGCTTTCCAACAAGGAAACAATCAAACAATGTAAGTAGTAAATCATTACATCCTTGTTGTGTTTGCCTACGTTAAACAAGGATGATATAACTCACTTTGTTACACGGTGTTCTTGCTGGAAAGCACCTTTTGGTAGCAACTTGCCAAGAGTTCGCTAACTTTAAAATCATCAAAATTCATACTATTGTTATCATGTTGCCATAATTAATGCAACATCATACAATGCTATTATACTATTACCGACAACACAAGGTAACCGACAAATTGCATTATAAGCAATCACAATTTGTGTGATTTTGTTACGCTTTGTTATCTGGGATTATATAATAATAAGTAGTATAAATAATGCTTTTAATATTAAAATACTATGTGTGGATTTTAGAGATAATTAATAAAAATTAATGAAAAGTAATGAAAAATGATGAAAATAATACAAATATATTTATTATTTTTATAAGTTTATTCAGGTAATAAATATTATAAAGATTATAAAGATAATTTTAAAAAATACGTGAAAAATGTAAAGTAATAAAAAAGTTTATATAAGCAAAACTTTATATAACTGATAAATAAATATATGCGATAAAAGAAATACACACACACACACACAAGTAAATAAATAACTATACATATATTTCCTTATTAACAGTATTTTATGACTTGAGCAGCAATTATAAAATTTTAAAAAGAGTATTTATAAAGATATGATCATTCTTATTATTGCTATGCTATCTGAGATTGTAATACATCAGAAAACTATTCTTAGTTGCGAATTGAGGATTAGAATTCGACTAATTAGAAGGAAACGGATTGAAATTAAAATTACCTGATTAAATTGGTCCAATTCTAATCTTTAATTCGTCCAATCCTCAATCTCCAATCTACATATTAGGCCGGAATCAGACTATGCATTGAAGATTGAGATTAAAGATTAAAGATTGAAATTTCATCAATGAGGACAAAGAAATTTTGGCTCCTCTTGTTCTGATTGGTCAAACTTCGATCTTTTAATTTTCAATCTTTCTTCAATACATAGTCTGATTCCGGCCTTAAGTATGACATGGGCATTACGGTATTCTATTGCGCATAATAAGCCTGGATCTATACATAAATAAATTTTTAAGCCTTAAGCCAGAAGAATGAACGAATCATAATCGATTATTCTCCTCGCACTGTGAGGAGCTCCGCACAATAAAAGGAACAGAGAACAGAGAATAAAAATTTCAATCTTTTAGAAATGTATTCTTATTTTCTGTTCTCTATTCTTTTTATTGTGCGGAGCCCTTAATTAGTTAATTTCTTACTGTATATCCCGACTAATAGTGACAGACTACATCAAAACAACCAATCAAATGTTTGCTCCAAAGTTAGTGGATTGCTCACAGCAATCAGGTTCCTTCTTATAAATTGAGGCAACGTTTTGATTAATTAAAGAGCAGCCGTCATGTTCAAAACGATTGTGCATTCTTGGGAATGGAATACCTTAATATTCTTGTAACTGTTTTAATTCTTTACAGAAACGTGAAAAAAATAAAAGTTTAATGTCCGTTTTTACCAAGATAGATTAATTTTGATCTCGGTTAAACTTGTTCTTTATCTTTTTCTAATTCTTAGGATTAGAAAGGAATGAAGAGCAAATTGAACCAAGATTAAAATTAAACTACAATAGTAAAAATGGGCATACAAATATTGGATCATCTAAAAAGTATCCGCAGTTTTTTGTTCTAGATGTGTGTTGATAGTCATATATCTAGTGACAAAGTATCGCGGATACTTTTTAGATGGCCCAATATTAATATAAATCATGATGTAATTCTGTTGTCAATTCAGTGTGATTTATAAAAAAGTTCACAGGAATTCAGAACGAGTATTTAATTAGAAAATAAAAGGCAAAAAATTCCGCATGCATAAGTACATAATCGAATGCATTCAAAAAAGTTTCACTCAAATGTCAAAGGTGAATTGCAAAGGAATAAATTTCGATTGTTCGCTAGGTAAGGATATCTGCCATGAGATTGTAGGTTTGTTCGCGTCGCATATTCTAATACTTCTACATGCTCTAAATTGCTCTTATCATAGTATTTACTCTAACGCGCTCGTTGAAGTAAGTAGAAGTTATAGCAGAAAACATATTGGAGAATGCTGGAGCATACGAACAAACCTTGTATGTCAAATCTGATGACAGTTTGTATGTAAAGCCAGCACCACACGATGCTTGATTTCTTGCTGGATTGCTAGCTAGATTAGAATCTTGCCACCGTATTAGCTGCAATGGTGTCAGTGCCAGCATTACAGTCAATACGGTGGTAAAATTCTAACTCAGCTAACAATCCTGCAGGAAAACATTCGTGTGCCGCAGGCTTAAGTTTTGCATAATCGTATTTCTTAATAATTATAATTGTAACATAATGACAACAATAATATTGTAAATCATTTAAAAAAAATATATCGTCATTTATTTTATAGACAAAATTGGACAATTGTTACATTGTTTTTTTAAATAAATTATTGAGGTTATGAATCTGTTTTTTCACATAATATTGTACCATTAAAATTGCTTTAATGACATATAATGTGCGAGCATAGTTACAACATTTTGTTACTTAATAATCAGACATCAGAAAGTATTTGCTAAGAATAAAATATTTCATTTTTTAAATATTAGGTGTTGGAATTAATTCGTAGCGTTTTTAATGAAAGAATGTTATTTATTTCACATGAGCATTAAAAAATACATTAATGAAAGTACTTCCCATCACTTGTAAAACGCTACGAATTAATTCCAACACCTAATATTATTTATTATTTAGCATCTAGATTATCATGAATGACGAGTATATTGTGAAAACTGTTCTTCATGCCGGATCAGAAATTATTAATTTTATACCAGGAACAAAGGTATATGTATCTGTTATTTCTTTAAATTACACAAGATTTTTATTTATAAACTTTGTTACGAACAATTATTTATAATTGGTTTTATTTCAGGTTATATTTCACTTTAGAACTACAAAATGTGATTTTGATAAAACGTTGATAGATGACAGTAGGACAATGGGAAATCCAATGGAACTTATATTAGGAAAAAAATTTAAATTAGAAGTATGGGAAGCAATTATACAAAAAATGGCATTGAACGAAGTTGCCTGTTTCAAAGTGCATAAAAGCGTATGTTTGTAATACTTATTGTTACAATTTTATGTTTAGCATGTAGAATATACTTCTATGATGAATCCTGTTTTAGCTAGTGACTACATACCCTTTTGTCTCTAAGACATTAAGAGAGGCTGGCAAGTCTCAGTCACAGAAACGTAATCACCATTGCTGTGGCGTTACTCTTCAAAATGAAGGCATTGGTTATGCTGATTTGGACGAACTTATAAAATGTCCTCAGGATCTGGAATTTACATTAGGTAGCAATATAAAATATCAATATACATTGTATACTTTATTAAAACTTAATACAAAAGTTTTTATATACTTTCATGATTTTCTGTATTTATTTTTCTTCTTTTACAATATAAAAAATAGTTTTAAACAAACCAAAATGTTATAAAACAGCAGGACCGATAAAAATAACTCTTGTATTTTACAGAACTTATTAAAGTGGTATTACCAAATGAGTATGAGAAAGAGTCATGGCAAATGACAGAGAATGAGAAACTGGAAAGTATTCCGCATCTAAAAGAAAAGGGAAATGCTTTATTCAGAGAAAAAAAATATGACAATGCATCTGAAATATATGCAAAGGCTATTGGAATATTGGAACAACTCATGCTAGCGTGAGTTCTGCCTATGAAGAAATATGTTGAAATTAAAAGAGATTAGTCTATAAGACAAACAACATGGTTACATTATATAATATAAATAAATTGATTTTGATTTTAGCGAAAAACCAAATGATGAAGAATGGTTAACTTTGAATCAAATGAAGACACCATTGCTTTTAAATTATGCACAATGTAAACTGTTAAATAAAGAATATTATTCCGTTATTGAACATTGTACAACGGTTTTGGAAACAGAGCCAGGTATATACATCTTATAAATACAGGACAACATTAGGTTATCTAAAAGTAATATCGCTAAAATACTATTAAGTTTGCTTTTTATTTGCAGATAATATAAAGGCTCTTTATCGAAGAGGTAAAGCATACATTGGTGCATGGGATGAAAAAAATGCTATTAGAGATTTAAGGAAAGCTGCTGAAATCGATCCTTCTCTATACAATACTGTCGAAAAGGAGTTAAAGGCATTTGCGGCAGCTATTAAAGAGAAGGATAGTGTACAAAAAGAGAAATTATCAAAAATGTTTAAATGAATTTGTTAAAGTTTAATTATTTTAATTTAACAATACAATAATTAGAATTTTATTTTAAACCACATGTGAGAACACAACCAATACGAAGAAAAATTAAATACCTATACCCGTCAAAGCTGGATTTTTAATGCTTTAAATAATTTAATAAAATATATATACTATATAAGTCATACATATATACCATATTTGTAGTCATTCGAACTGCGCACCAGTTTTTTTGGACTTCTAAACACAATTAAACTATCGTAATAATATCACAAATTAAATTAAATCAACAAGCAATTTTTAATAAAGTATATTAGAAGAATGTTAATGTGCAAAAAAAACTAATTTATAATGTGCTTTATAACTAATTTATATATTATAATTTAAACAAATTCATTTTAATATTATGTATATATAATGTGAAATTAATCTTTAATTTCACGTTGAATCAATTTAATCAACTATATGATCCGTTTTCTTTTTTTTAAAGCTGAAAGATTAATTGTTTACTAGGTTCTATTACGAAAGTTTAAAAAACTTATCCACACAGTATGAATATTTGTGTGAATCATTTTTTGAAATATGTTAAAATATTTCAGAAATATTTTATAATAATTTCTAAAACATTTTAAAATATAAATATTGCATTATTATATTTTACAAAAATAATTAATTAATTATTAATAAATAATTTAGACATATAATTAATTTATACTATTGTAAAAAAATATCTCAATATAATTTTATATTATGTAAATACTTAAGAGATTAGAATTATTTACATTAATATGAATCGTTATAAAAAATACGATTACAAGTTAATATATTTATATTATTTATTATATATATATATATATATATATGTATATATATGTGTCTATGTATATACATACATACTAAGGAGAACTCTGTACATACAAATAAGAAACAAGAAAATAAATATATATTGAAATGAAATACAAATATACGAATAGCGCCATCTGTAGAAGGTAAATTTGATATTATCTACCAATCACGTTACGAAGGTTCGGAAGGTTGCGATTGTTGCAAATAAATCGCTAAGCGTGAGGTATCATGAGGTTTGACATATGGCATGATTCGTTGTACGACGCTTCGAATAAAGAAAACATGAATTCAATAATGTTCCTAAAGATATAATCGTGTAATAAATGTAAAGGTAAACTCTTGACTTTATATTAACTCCTTGATGTTTTTAAGTAAGATATTATGATTTAACCTATAACCGAATTTGCTTTTCTTTTACAATATATATAATCAATTTGTTTCTTAATAATAAGCTTCAGAATTGTGTTAAATTTCTTGTTACATATTTTTTTTATGTAATATAAATTTTTTATGCAAATACATTTATATTAAATTTAATTCATAAAGTTATGATGTTTTATATTATACAAAATGATTTTTATATTTAAGATAAAAATAACTTGAAAATGAAGCTAGTATCAAGGAATGTAGATAAATTTGGAGAAGGGTAAATATATATTTTATATATAGTATAATCTTTATAATATACCAATATAATCTTAAGATTACATATAAAATTTAATGTAATCTTTAGGCGTGTGTCTCTTGTCCCTGAAAATACAGAGGATATGTGGCATGCCTATAATCTCATTAGCGAAGGAGACTTTGTAAGCTGTTCTACTATCAGGTATATTTAAGTTTTATATTTCTTAAATAATAATATTTCATTTAATTTTAATCAATACCATCGTGTCAATTTTATTTTTCACTTTTTTTTTTTAGAAAAGTGCAAATGGAATCAGCAACTGGTAGCTCTAACAGTTATAGAGTCAGAACTACTTTAACGATATGTGTAGAAAATATTGATTTTGATACACAAGCATGTGTTTTACGACTTAAAGGTAGAAACGTGGAAGAAAATAGATATGTTAAAGTAAGTTAAATTATATTATAAATTTTCATCTTTGGTGTATGGTGTAAGGTTAAAATTAAGTTAATAATAAAGTCTCATGTATATAAACATTCTTTAATCTTTATAAGAAATAAAATTTTCTTTTACTAAAGATGATTTCTGTAGGTAAAACGGTGATGTTTTTATGTTTTTGTAATCTATTTTGTATTTGTATTCGAACACAGTCGTAAACATTTTATTAGCAATTTTATTTAGCTTAGCTCTGTTATTTTTGTATTTGCTTTTCAATTGTTTGAGCTTGTAAATTGTTTTAATTTTTTAATTTTAAATGAAAATATTTATTTATATTATTATTTGCATTATTAAAGTATTTGTAATTGTTTCTCTTAAATGCATTTTGACTTATCCAAATGTAATAGTTTCAATGATGGGATCTTATGTTTTATTCTTCTATATATTTATTTGTATGCATATTTAACACTTATTATTGCTTTAAATAGTAAATCAGATAATTATTTATAATTATATTTAATTGCTTTTTTGTTTTATAGACAGGAGCATATCACACATTGGATGTTGAACAAAATCGGAAATTTAGTATCACTAAAGCTAAATGGGATTCTATTTCTTTGGAAAGAGTTGATACTGCTTGCGATCCTGCACAGGTTAATGCTTTTTTAAAACAAAAATTATATATTTGGCTATAATGCTCTCTTTTGTTTTGTTTTAGAATGCTGATGTAGCCGCTGCCATTATGCAAGAAGGCATTGCACAAATTTGTTTGATAACTTCCAACATGACAATAGTCCGTGCAAAAATCGATCAAGTTATACCAAGGAAAAGGAAAGGAAACGTTTCACAACACGAAAAGGTTTGAGAAACGTTATGTCAACATTAAAATTGTTTTGTATGAATGAGCCTAAACAAAATTTTTAATTTGATATATATTTAGGGCTTGACACGTTTTTACGAAAGCATTATGCAAGGCATATTAAGGCACATCAATTTTGACCTAGTGAAATGTGTTATCCTTGCTAGTCCTGGTTTTGTGAAAAATCAATTTATGGACTATATGATACAACAAGCTGTTAAATCTGATAATAAAGTTATTTTAGATAATAAAAGTAAATTTTTGCTAGTTCACGCTAGTTCGGGTTTTAAACATTCATTAAAAGGTACCGTATAGATATATATGAAATCTGAATGAACATAATATTTGAAAAGTGTTATTATCTTTATATTTATTCTAATTCATCGTGTTATAACAGAGGTTCTAGCCGATTCTGCTGTAATTTCTCGAATTTCTGATACCAAAGCAGCAGGAGAAGTAAGGGCTTTAGAAGTATTTTACAATACTCTTCAAATGGATCCTGCTAGAGCATTTTATGGAAAGAAGCATGTTGAAAAAGCTAGTGCTGCTCAAGCAGTAGAAACTCTGCTTATATCAGATAAATTGTTCAGGTGATTTTCGTAAACTTGTTACTTATTGCAATATTAATTTTATAATTAATTTTATTTTATAATATTTTTTTTGTATTTTTTTTTTATCAAATCCACAATGTTCAGATGTCAAGACATAGCACAGAGAAAGGAATACGTTGAGTTAGTTGAAAATGTGAAAGACTCTGGTGGCGACGTCAAAATATTTTCGAGTCTACATGTTTCGGGTGAACGTAAGTCTTGTACATATAAACGATACATGATTCAGCTGAAATTTTTAAAAATGTAAAGTGCTTAATAAAGTGCTTAATAAAAACTTATTTATTGTGTGTCCTAATAAATTTATTTGTATTCAAATAAAATTATGATTTTATTTTCAGAATTAGATCAATTAACTGGGATAGCAGCTTTGTTACGTTTTCCCATGCCGGAACTGGAAGACGAAAGCGAGGATGGTAGTGACTCAGAAGAAGATTAGAATCATGATATGCTAATAATTTTGTATATATTTGTGCTGTGCGCAGTTAAAAATATCATTACTAATAAAAAGAAAATTAATATTTTTATTTATTTCCCAACCGTAAAAATTTTATATTTTAATTTAAATTACGTTACAATTTAAAGTAATTCCATTTTTAAAGATACTTTTTGCTCTAAGATCGCTTTCTATTATATGTGTGAGTATTGAAATGGAAATTATATACATTAATATATATAATGTTTACATATTGTATATATATATATATTATAGAAATTATATTGCTGAAATGAAGACAGTTTAATAAAGCTACTAGTTATATATATATACAGGATCCATTATAAAAGTAATGCGCATTTTCTGGGAAAAATAAATTTATTGATCGTAGCGGTATAAATGCTCAAAATTCTTCAAAATACTCTGCCCCTGAATCAATACATTTGCGGAGACGTGTCTGCCACGCCTGGAAGGCACGCTGAAACTCCTCGACGGGAATGTCTCTTAGGAACGTTGTAACATGCTTTTGGAAGTTTTCTACGGACTCCCAATGCTTTCCTTTCAGCTCTCTCTTCAGACGGGGAAACAAAAAAAAGTCGCACGGAGCCAAGTCGGGACTGTAAGGGGGCTGGGGAACCACCGGGGTGTTGCTCCGGGCCAGGTAGTTGGCAACGATGAAGGCCGCGT
>NW_011626984.1:274197-308539 GCF_000204515.1 Acromyrmex echinatior
TGGCATGAAATCAGGTAATTAAAATATATAAATCACGTAATTTAAGTAATTAAAGTCACATAATGTTCTTTTTTCTTTTATTTCTATCATTCAATTCTTTAAAATTCGGTAACGATAAAATTACATGATGGATGAAATTATTTCTAATATCATGTGATTTTTCAAATTACGTCATTTTAAAAAAATCACGTACTGACTTGGAACAATCCGTTACGTGATTTATGTATTTTAATTACATGATTTCATCATGCAACTGTGTGACGTGATTCTTTTCAATAGAGATACACGTAGAAGAATAGACTGCCTATTCCCTAATCTCAGCATCTGTGTTTTATTAGAAAGAATTGATATCAGTATCTCTCTTCACTTTGAAAAAAGAGAGAACGATATATTTCGAGCCTACCTCACTCTTTTTAAACCGCGAAAGTGAACAATTTTATATATAGGAATGCATAATCTATTCTACGCCTACGTTTGAATTTCACAGTGTTTGTCACTTTGCAATGAAAAAGAAAGCCAAAGAAAGTAACGAATTTTCGAATTATCTCAATGATGAAGAGATAAAGAAAAATATACTTTTTGTATAGCCTATACAATCGTAAGTATTCTCAAAAGTTATCGTTAATCTAAGGAGCTAAAAGGATACCCGACTGAAAGGTAGCATACTGGCATCTCGTTTCGCATGTACGCGGACACGTGCCCTAAAAGACACCGATTGCGGCTGTTTGCAAGGTGGTTTTACAACAAACGCTCAATTACCGCACCGTAGCAGCTTTTGAAATCCGATCGAGTCGAACCTGCCGACGCCACGCCGCGCCGCGCCGCGCCGGCCATTCGCAGGTCTCGGTATAGGCGGATGAGACGCGTTGTCGAAGGGAATACGAAATGAACGCGCTTCGTCGCGAACCCGTTACCCACACCATCAGGAATCGGCTCGCGAGCGCGTCTTGCAGGAATTCATCGGACGTTCGGAAGGTATCTTCTTACAGGGCCGTAGATATACTTTGGTTCGTATTTTTCATCGCGCGTTCTTCTTTGCGCTTTCTTAAATAATAACAGTCTAATTTTCTCTCTTCAATATTTGAGAGAGAGAGATTATTGAAAGAGAGAAATTCAAATAAGAACACCGATCTCTAATATGAGAAAATCGCGAATATGCTTGATCACGATTATTAATAATGTTCGATACGTAGAACGAAACATCAATAAAATGTACAAATTTCTTCATTTATTTTCGTGGACGATGACAAACTCTTTATCATCGTTCATGATGATTATTTCGTTAAAGTTTCACTAACGTTAAAGTTTCATTTGCAGGAGAGTGATATGGACATGGGTTCTCTTAAACTCGAATAAAAGAAAACTACGCGAGTGGAATATAGCATATTTCAAGAAAAGGATATAATGAAAAACAAAATCAATTATTAAAAAGGTAAACATTTGTTAATATTAACATTGCAATACAATGTTAATATTAATATTTTTAATTTTAAAGAACGATGTAAAAGTATATATTAAGCATATTTCAAGAAAAGGATATAATGAAAAACAAAATCAATTATTAAAAAGGTAAACATTTGTTAATATTAACATTGCAATACAATGTTAATATTAATATTTTTAATTTTAAAGAACGATGTAAAAGTATGAATGCTACCACCCATCTTTTTACACGCGTTCGTGATCGCAATAAGCTTTAATAATGCACGGGATTATTAATGCGCGAGTACAGAACAAAAAGCAGTTCCAATCATATACCTAACGCAAACGACTTTTTGAACCCAATTAATTTGTAAGAATAATCGTGCCTTAGAAATGATGAGTGAGCAGTGAGAATCACTTGAAATAACCACTTCAAGATGAAAATAAAAAATATACTCAGGTAACATGGAATATTCCAGGTAGCAATATTATAGCAATGTTGTAACAATATTGTTGGTATATTCTGTGCTGTTCGAATGTGTCGAAGAGAACAAAAATGAATCAGCAAAGAAATGTTTAGTTAAATTAAATCTTTTATACATAATTCATAGATGAATATTATTTCAAGATTAATTTTTAGCATAAAATTTAAGATAAAACAGTCTCCGAAGAGAGAAAAAAGTTAGAAAAATTATTTTCCTTTTTTTCTTTCAATATTTATTCACTCTTGGCATTGTTTTCTTTTGGTGCAAAACAAAGTGCAAGAAACGCTTGCCCTCGTTTAGAAATTAACCCGTTCCTCGAGGCGTTGCCTTTAGTCACGGAATCTACATTGTTCAGGACGTTGCAAATTTTAGGAAGCGTCTGTTTATCTACGCACGACGAGTTATTCAATGCGTTCATTAGAGCTTTGAGGCAGCGTGCAGATGTTTATTTATGACACCAATTGTCCGTATATATATATATATATGTGTGTGGAGGTTCTCGCACTCTCGAATCGGTCAAACCATGCGTAGAAGTGCGCGCGATAAATTAAACATAATAGTACAAACTGTGTGTACCTGCGTGTATGTATCCGTGGATTCTTCTCGCGACCCGCGCCTGTGAAACACCCTGAGGCGTCCCGAGTTCACCGACATCATCGCACTAGCAGATTCTACAGTCTACGGTGTCATTAAAACCAGCTGAAATCCTTTTACTATTGTTATTCATATTTTACGTAATTAATAAATAGCGGAAAACAAAGAAATTTTCTTATTTTATGATATTGGATTATCGATAAATTTTTACTTTCAACAAATCTAAACAATTTGAAAGAAAAGAAACAGCTAAGAATCGATCTCTTCCTAATTTTTTCGAAATTTGATCGAATTGGGAGTTTCCAGCTGCGACGTCCTTGGTGTTAACTATAATTTCATTCTTCTGGTTCCAGTAGAAATACAAGAATCGGTGGTATTCTTTCTGTAAGGTGTAAGGATTCATGAATGTAAATATTTTGCTGCATTTCCCTGGATTGTATAAATTTTTTTTTCCGCGGATCGGCGTAATGATCCATGATACATAGTATAATTTTTTTAGGCATTGAGCAGTGATCCATGAGACTTTCAAAAGGTCTGACTTCCGTAAATCCGCAAGCAACGATATGTTGTGATGTTCGAGTTGATTCTGTCTTCAACCCAGTTCTTTATTTACTGATTGAAGATATGTGACATTTAAATCTTACGAATGAATCTTTTCCTAACTCATTATACAACCATATATGTTAAAGTAGTTTAACATTGCTCTTCAGTTTTTATGTAACTTTGAAACGCATTCAAGTAGATCACTTCACCTCTACATTTTTTGAAAAACTCATTCAACGATCATTAATATCACTTAAGACGTTACTAATTACATTATGTTATTACATTGTTGATAATTTGCTTCAGTCATTGATTTTTATGCAGTTATGTGGTAGAAGACTGAACCGTAACTTTAAATTATCTTGTATACCATCATTCTGATGAGGAAATTATACTCAATGCATAGATGAATGTAGATTTCATATAGTAGTGTTCAAACGAACGGACTTCAGTTCGTATCTAATCATTATCTCGTTCAACCAGTATCGTTGACCCTTTCAGGAAGGATGTCTGTTATTTTGAAGATATTATTAATGATTCTTTTAGAGCAATCATTGATAAAATTTGTAATGAACGTTTACCCGGCGTTATCGAATTGTTAATACGCTGTTAATAATAACTCTTTCGTAATTTGTTCTATGCCTTTTTATAATCTTATATCCTTTTTATCCTGTGATATTATCTTCGTTAGATTATACACAGCAAGTGCAAATTAATTTCGGAAATAAAAATCAGACTGCATGATTTAATATTTAATTGATTAAACTACTAATTAGACTTCTCTAGAAATTATTTTAATATTATACTTAAAAAATAAGTTCGAATTCAAGAATGTCTTCGTACTGCATACTTGATGTGTATTCATATTTCTTTCAATTACATCAACGGATACTAATCGGTATTATTTTTAACATTTTAAGGTTGTTACAGTATGTGTAGAATTTTTTAGCCAGCTACCAAAGGGTTTGAAGTCCGATAATCCGTTAACTTTCTAAATATAACATGAAGCTCCCGCGCTGAATCTACCTTCGTGAGATAACGCTAACTGACCTTTACCTACAGTATCGTCTATCCAGAGACACTTGAACCCACGGCTATCTGTGTCTCGAGTATATACCTTACACAGACCCTCGTGCAAATCGAAGATTGGTTCCAGGCGTTGAGCTCACTGACTTCGCACACGTATAGTGACTCTACCGTGAGCCATGAGGTCTAGTCCTGTCGTGGGAGTGCAGCAGAGCGAGACGGAAATATCTCGAGCGGCCACGTGAAAGCGCGAGAGAGAACAGGTGAGAGAATAAGCGCGCGAGAGAGAAGGAGGAAGAGGGCCCGAAAGAGGGAGAGGACGTGTACCGTGTACGTAAGTGGCGAGAGAGGAGTTCTCGTGTAGAAAGAAAAGGAGAGGAAGGGAGCACTCAGAAAGAGAGAGGCGAAGCAACTGAGAATCGAGAGGACGGTCGGCCAATGAGACACCAGGCCGATGATGACGTCGTCGTTGTCTCACGTTCGAGTCTCACCAAAAGTCTTCTCCGGGTACCAGTTCGTTCGCGGTCTCCCGGCTGGACGAGGAGGTCGTCCTTTCCGCATCATCCATCGTCGTTTTTTTTTTGTTTCTTTCCTGGTACAGTGAATACAAATTCAGCCAAGATTGCATCCTGGATACGCAGAGGGATTGAGGCGGAAGGAGGCTGCTGCTGTCAGCCATGGGGACGGGTAAGTCTTAATGTCTGCGGAAACGAACTGGTCCTCAAATATATCTCTTTCCAAACGTCCCGTATCACGTCTGGGGTACCACGCCAATGTACAATCGCTCTACTTTCCAATGGAGATCGTTTTCGCACCGTATGGAGCACCCTGGTTGACGATTTCTATCTTGTAAAAAGTTTGGATCGATTTGGGAACCAATTTGGAAGAATCGGAAATTCCGTTGAGTTCACGTTGTAATAGTGCGAATACGGGGTTCAGTGATCTCTTTCGACACGTTTGATCGACGGCGATTTGATTCAGCATGATGGATCGACCGATCCGTGTTGCTGCAGATCATATTGCGGTTCCGCAGGTCGTCGATCGTTGAGACGCTGACGCGGCTTTGGCCTCTTCGAGAGTCAAGGCCGAGATTATTCGCTATCGTCATAACTGGAATCACTCCGGAATCATTCAAGGATACGATTAGAATGTTTGTCTCTGTTAAACTCTCAAACTCTCAAACGTTCTTTGTCGTTACCGTACAAATATCAATTCTCCATCCAGGGGTTTTGAGGATCTCTTATAATCTCGGAGCACAACTTACGGATTGCTGCAATATATAGCGATTGCATATTTCCTGCTAAAACGAATGTTCATCCTCGACGTAACAAACTTCGCTATATCGGTATTATTTCTGATCAGTTCACGTTACGACCGACAAAAAGTCGTCTTGTTCTCCTTATCAAGTCGATCCAGGTTTTCGCCTCGAAGATCTCGGCGACCGTCAGCTTCTCTTATTATACGTACTTTCATCTTGCCGCTTTAACAGGATCTTCAAGTTCACTTTTACAAAGTAACCAGCCGAAGAAATGGTGTCAACTAAAGAATACATTACACTTTAAAGGTTTCTTGTAAAATAATAAATTTACATGTAATCCGTTGTTACAATGCTAACGACTTCTACTTTGAACATTTCGTGGAAATCGTTGCGCTCTTTTGTCGCGAAATTAAACGTCTGATGGTATTACATCAGGATGTACGTTGATGCCGACCTTTAGCACATCCTTTAGGCAGATGGTGTCAAGGATGTGCGCGAGGTGTGTTGGCGGCTCGATCAGAAATTATGCGGTCGCCTGGGCGTAACGCAAATCAGATACCTACTTTTCTTTTTTTTTTTTTTTTTACGTGACAGAGAATATAAATAAGTATATGTTTCTTTCCAATGGCAGTCTGTTCATGCACGAACGTTGTCGATCTTTTTACCTTTCACCCCGTGCGTTTATCCTAGTAATATCGATTTTTATAAGAAACTTGAACATATATTGAGCAATTTAGAGCAGATAATATTTCTAACCTTTCGTTCGTTCTATAAAATGGTTGAAAGTAATCGTATCATCGGATATCTATATCATATCGGTGTGTAAGCACTTTAATCATTTTAGAAAGTGGCTACAGACGATATCGATATATATCAATGCAGACATTCGGTTGGCCCACCTTAAAAAAGAAACGCTGAACTCAATTGCTTATCCAGCCAGTTGATCAAAAATTCGCGATAGTTTTTATTCGATTGCATTTTCCATAATTAATTGGTTCTCATTGTCAGTAATTAAATTATCGCATTTAGCACGTGACTAGTTGAAACTAAATATGGATAGAAAAGTCGATGTATATAATAAGTTAGCATGACTTATTGCCAGTCTCTCTGCACTTTGTTACGAAATTGCTATGTTGCGCAAATGAAAAATGACGTAAACATGAATATCTGAAACTTTAACTACAATTTTTTATTTGGTTTCGATGTCTCATTTACTTTTTCTCTGCAGTTTCTATTAGTCATTTCTATTAGTTTCTTTCGTTTCTTATGTCAAGTATCGTCGACAGTAATGAAGAGAATTCTCGTTTGAATCTAGATATGCTTGTCAAGCGCGAAATATTAAAATCGATATGAAAGATAAGAGGAGATAAGAGCAGAAAATAATTTATCGTAGATGATTCTTTGTATTGTCAAGATAAAGATACATTTGTCATTATGCTGCATTCTTTACCAGCGTTATTTATTAAGAAGCCGGAACTCCTCGAGCTTGCCAATAAACGCGTGCAGGCAGGCGCGAATTAAAAGCCAACAATGTCCATACTTTTAAGCGATCGCGCACCAAAGTGTAGTGATTTCGAGCGGATACTTTCTGTGACAAGACACATACATACCTTCGCGGCCCTCGAATCCGGTTTTCATCGCGAGTGCGTACCCAAGATGGTAAAGTCGTTCGTGCAAAAAAGGCCTCTATGACGCGACTGGAGATAACATGAGACGACTGAAAAAGAAAAGAAAAAAAAAATGGGGAGAAAGAAAAGCGGAGGGCATCGCGAGTGTAGCGTCCAGTGAGTGAGTATCGCGACTTATCAAGGATAAAACAAGAATACCTGCAGAGCGACAGGATTGATCCTCTGGATGATCCTTCGCGGTGTGCTGGATGCCATTGCAGCCGAAGATAAACGCAAGTATCTATTTTTAACTCTCTCATTCTCAAATTAAAAACCGCAAAAAGATCGACGTAAACATTTCAACAATTTATTTCTTTTTTTTTTTTTTTTTTATTAATAATCTCGATTTAAAATATCTTGTAGAACGAGAATTTAATTTGTCGAGACATAGCTGCGTATTGGGAGCGAGAGAGTTAACGATGACCCCATTTGATCCGCCCACTATGTAGCGGGGCTACTCACATCATCTTACAGATAAATTCGTAAACACGACGACTTTCGCGTCTTTCCCTGCGTCTTTTCTTTGCCATCCGATGAGGACTATTACTTTGTTTCCTGGAATCAACTTGATATTACGATATTATATCGTTATTACCGTTACCGAGCGCAATACACTCTCTATTACTTTGCCACGACGATTTATTTAGTTCGATTCGAGCGAGCGTGACGTCGTCGCCGTCGGTTTAGATCGACAGCGAAAGGTTCGACATTGCCGAGGTCGCGGTTGTGCGTAGAACCTATAGTTTTGCCGATTACAATGGAAAACGTTGGAAATTAGTGTGGTTTAGAGTAAATAGCTGCGATGGTCGATTGATTACGTTGGCATGTATCTCGCTTAATGCTCTGCCATATTTGACGACAATAGGAAAAACGACCTAACGACGATATAATATCGGAAAGTAATATTTGTTAATTATATAAATGTAAATAATTCTTATTATTTACAAAGAAGAGAATCGATTGCATAAAAATTACACT
Source organism: Acromyrmex echinatior (assembly GCF_000204515.1). Next base: position 282,171 of record NW_011626984.1, read on the forward strand.
TTATATTTCCGTAAAAGAGATTGAAATATTTTTATATAACCATGCAAGTGTTTTATATAAATTTATTATAAATATTTAAACTATATTAATTGTGTAATAAATATTTTTTTATTTAATTTCTTTTGTTTCTTGATATTTGTGAATAGGTATGATTGAATTTATTAACAAAAATTGATAATTTTTTTAGGAATTTTTAAATTAGAAATCTGAAATCTTTAGTTTATAAAGTAAATTGTTTTTAAAGTAAAGCCCATGTGAAATAATATAAAATATTAATTTGATTTACGTCCTTTAATATACAATATTTTATTATTTGCGCGCCTTTTACCAATCTTATCATATATTAGTATATTTTCTACGGTTTTAGTATTATTTATAATCACGTTAATAATAAAGAAATTCTTTTTAAGTATCTATAACTCGCTATCGCTAATTACATTGATATCTATTGTAATAAATACATGCAGTCTTAAAAAAAAAATAGATCAATACGTTAGTTTAATATCCACTATTTTATTTTAATAAAACAATCAAAAGTATGTCGCGGATTATTTGAAGCACTAGCTGCTCCAAATTACGTGGTATTACATTCACTAACTTTCTAACTATTATGGTAAATAAAAGCATTGCCCCGAGTTTCGCGTAGCGTAGCCAACATTATTTCTTTCGTAATAAGCTCGTATTTAATGTCTTATTCTTTAAGAAAGATGTAATTTACACTTTAAATATTAATCTTATCTTTGTAGATATAATGTTGTAATGTGTTATAAATTAAATCGAATATTAATGTCAACATCTAAAGGGGCAAATCTAAAGTAAGATGACTTAAATTAGAGCACCGAATAAGTGAAACGTGATTTCTCAATAACATTAAGATGATTGAAAAGCACTAATTATTTATTCAACAATTACGACAATGTGTGTGTATTATTAAGATTAAAACCAAAATGAGATAAAATAATATAGATATACCTCCAAAATTTTATTAAAAATAATATTAATAATTAATTTTTTTTTTAAACTTATTTTTAAATCGCGTAAACATTTTTCAGCGATCTCGTGAGTGACCCGGTTTGAACTTGGCGCTGATTGTGTAACAAAGTATTACACGCGAGACCTAATTTAAACGCGTTCTATCGACTGCAATTGCCGTACATCTCTGCTGGAAATAATTAATAATTATAGCGTCCTCGACGGTACTTGATTATTTGTCTGCGGCAACTCGCGATCGCTCTTTTGCGGTATCAAGGCTATACGATACTTTCGTCGTCAATGGTTTCAGGAAAACATAGTTTATTATTACAATGTTCTTATACAGCCTTGTTAACACTCGTCGTTAACGTTTTCATGAAATTTAATAAAATCTCATTTAAAATGTAAAATTACATTGAATAAAGACTAAAATGTGAGGGGAAGTAGAAGTCAGTGCGCAAGTATAACAATGAAGATGTTTATAAATCCATTTTTAATATAAAGTATAAAAAATTAATATAAAGTCCGTACGCGTTTCGACTTACTTCTAGTTATTCTCAGCGGAATTAATATAATTCAATTCAGTACATGACTTGAAGTAAGTAAAATACTCGAAACGCGTATACGGACTTTATTATTATCTTTTTATACTTTATATTAAAAATAAATTTATAAACGTCTCCATTGTTATACTTGTGCACCGAGTATCGCGGTGATTCCTACTTCCCTTTAGTATTATTCTAGTCTTTAAGTTGTTTAATATTAAAGAATTTTACAACATTAACATTTATTCTTACATTAAATACGTTGTGATATTGTGTCGTAAAGTTAATTTCACAAAATCCGCTTAATATTCTATTTTAATATTCTAGGTTCTTTAATATGCAACACGATATTTCAGTCAGGTTTTCTTTCGTTTACATTGTGAATCTAAAAAAAGAATACCTAAACGTGACAATACAAGAAATCTTTATCTATATGTAATATTAATAAGAGTATTCTAGACTTAAGTTCATTAAAGATTTATGCAGAAATTTTTATTAAATTGATGTCTCATATAATCTAAATGAAAATTTTATAAAAAAAAGAGCTGAATATTTATTTAAAACAATTAGAACGCTTCGTGATTTGCGAAATAGTTGTGGTGTAAGTCTTCGCGATATGGAAATCAGTTGGTGCTATGAAATCCTCACCAATTGAGATGCCGCTTTGTACACGTTCTCCTTCTGCGACTCTCTTTAATTAGCCTGCAAAGCTGGAATTAACCCCGAAGCTTGTGGATTGAGTTGATCAAAGCATCCCTTCGGGCAATCTCCTGATAGCTCGCTAGTAATCTTCGCTTGTGCGATTATATCTTGTTATTATCTTGATTCTTTCCTTAGTGGATAATACGGGAAGAATAATATTTTCTTTTTTTATCTTTTCCCTTTTTCCATTGTTGCAATATTGTTTCCAATATTGCAAGTTTAAGCCAATGTGAAGCAAAATTTCACGATAAGTATACAAATTTTCGCATATAAGTATAAGGGGCTCCGCACAATAAAAAGAACAGGGAACAGAGAACAGAGAACACAGTTTCTGATGGGTTGAAATTCTTATTCTCCATTCTCTGTTCCCTATTCCTTTTATTGTGCGGAGCACCCTTATTAGCATTTCCGAACGAAATCGAAAACCTTGAAACACGAGGCGAGTTTATATATAGGCTTTCGTGCGACAGGCCCGAAATCTTCTGATTTCTTCGCGCGAAACGATGGAGAATGTTGGGCCTCGTACCCTCATCAAGAGTATCCTCGGGAATTCTCGCGATTGTTTCCGTCGCGGTTGCATTCCCGGCGATCCGGAGCGGCGCGGCTTCTCTGAGGTCAGCTCAGCAGTGCAGTGGTGATCAGGTGATGGCGCGGCGGCTGATCTGCGCTTTGCACACCACGCCTCATCACGCTCGTCCTTCCCGCGAACTGCGAAGAAGAGTATATGCGGGGAATATCGACGTCCATATAAATCCCGCTCAGTGAGGCAACAGGTAGAGTATTTTGCTATTCCAAGTCGCGCTTACAATTAGCAACAAGTGCGCGTGCAAGTATACACATACTTGGCAGATCCAGGTGCAGGTCCATGCGAAGATCGAACGGGGGCGGGGATGAAGGGATTGCCATGATCGTTACGGTTGATGGACGATCAGGGTGGTTGTATAATCGCTCGAACATATCCCTTGCTTATGGGTAAAGCCAGCAAGACTCAGTGCGCAACTCGAATAATTAATAGCGATTCATGGAAGAGAAATCAGACTTATTCACAGGTACGCTTTGAAAAATATGCGTTATTTAACCGCGTTCCGCGAAGGGCGGATAATCGCAATTAGCGCGTCGATCTTGCAAATTTGCGCCGGTGTACCTGCTGCGTAGGAATTTAATCCCGCGTGCTGCGTATCTAGTTTTCACATTTTAATCCGCTACTATGTACCGTAAGAAGCACCACCCCGTGCACGCTCTTGGTAACGTCCTAAGAGCCGGTTTCGCCGAAGGCGATTAACTTCAACCTTGGTTTCAGTTGATTCTTCGGTTCTCTTTCTGGATTTCTACCTAGAAAGAGCCAATCTTCTGTATTTTCACAGCAACATTTAAATGTGTCGTCCGACTCTCATCTCCTATTGACATTAAGTGCGCTCTGACATATTAAGTAAATAAAGCTTAGAATTACAAATATTTAATAGTAAATTTACGGTGAAGAGAGATGGGTCAGAGACTCGCTTGGGACTCACAGTCGTGAGATTAAATGAAAGTAGTAAAAATGTGGTTGCTAATGCATAAAAATAACTTCTCTTCTGACAATATTGATATACGTGATATGACGAGAGCAAAGCAAAGGAAACGGCTTAGTAATTGAACATTCTCGAAATCGAATTTAAAGTAAGAAAATTATATACGGTGTGCGCGGTAATTGGGAACACAAAAGCGCATCGAAGAGATGACCGAACATTATATATTACACGAATCGCCGTTCCGGAGCTAGATTTTTCAAATGCATACTCCGGGAGGAAATTTACAATGTTGTTACCATTGTCGATTAAATATGCGAAACTTAACAACGCGATACTCGCTAAAATTCGACAGGACGATCTCCCTCGTCTCGCAAACGAGAGCAACTTTATCACATTCCATTGGGGGGGGGGGGGGGGGGGGGGTAAGAGATCATAATTAGAGAGAGGTATCTGGAAAAAGAAAAAAAATACCCATAGTAAAGCATCGTGTTTATCACGTGTGCACAAGTATCCATAATGCTCTCGGTTATCTCGCTCGCTGCTCTATGAACATATTACCTCGTAGGTAAATAACTATAAATAACATATAACCGTGTATAGACACCGAAATGCATTATGCCCACTCTCGAGTCTCGACTCGGCCGACCATCATTTTTCCTCGACGTGGCGCTGAACCTCTGGCTATATTAAAATTACATTTCAGTTACGCTACCGTGTAATATATGTGCACACGCGCGTGCGTAAAAGCGGTGGTGCGTTTTATCCCTGTGCCTGGGATAGAATCCTGCACGAGGCGATGATGATTAACCGTAAGGTTCGATCGCTTACGCCGTCCACGCGGCCGTGCCGGTGTCCACGTCGAACCACGCGAAAGTGACCGAGGCGCGGTCGTCCATTGCCGATTATAGGCATCCTCCGTTCTTGAGGAGACTGGAGACGACTCTCCACTCTCCCGTTCTCCCTTTTCTTTCTCGTTTCTTCGGATTCGCGCGAGCGCGGAAGAGAGAAAGGAAGAGAGTACACTCGCCACGTATGGCGTGCATGGGTGCGTCAACATCGGTATAATGTTAATCTTTCCTCTTCTCATCCTGTTCTCTGGGAGCATTTTTCCGGTCACGAATGAGTACATCGGAGCACTTGCGACCTTCCACTCGCATACCTGAGCAAATGCGCGCTTGCGTCCGTCGACGTGGTCGACTGCGAGATGAACGATAAATTAGAGTCGACCGCATCGTGACCGCTGAATTGTCAATTATCAATTAAGATGACTCGCGAACGTCGTGGCGCTCCGCTGTGTGCACCGGTTCAACGATCAGAGCTGAAAACTCGTTTTTTACATAACGTATGCGTTAATCGTAGATTTGGCTTTCTCGCCATGTATGTCTGGCTAGCAGGACGTAAAACTATTTTAAAGATAAATATTCAATTTATCTAGAAACTTCAATATTTTTTTGTCTGCTTTTTGTTTCAATTTTGTGGATAAAGAAGAATTTTGAGAATGTAGAAAAGATAATAATAAAGATTTGCAAAAACGTCAAATGAATAATTCCGACTGATTGAAAATTAACTTTTAAATAATCACGTTGGAGCCATCTTGACGGTATCTCGAAGTGATCGTGTAATTTTTCGTTCTGCTTGAGATTCTTTTGTAGTAGCTAGAAAAAAATTCTCCCGTTGACGTATCCACGCGTTTAACTTTAACGTATATCCTCGCAACGTGGTAACGCAAGTTTCGTTTCACGATCGGATCGGGGCGGACCGCGTTCGCGAGGAAAGTCACGATGAAAGGAAGAAGAGGGGGAGCGGCGTGTATAAGCCACCGGGATACATTTTCCCTTGGCGGCGACTAGCGAGCATCTCTTTCTTTCCTTCTTACTTCTCTCTCCTTCGCACTTTCCGCGACGCTCGTCCTTCTCGCACCCGGTTACGTCTCGGTTGCTGCACCGCCTTGGTCTTTCCACCTTGTGCTTCGCCGCCCATCAGAACTCTCAGAAGCGGAGTCTTCTTCGACCTCTCGCGGCCGCCAAGTTTGCAGGCGCCATTACTCGCTCTCTTCCCCTACCGTTGTCCACAACGTTTCCCCTGCATCATCCCTATTCCCTCTTTCCGCGTACTTCACCTCTTCTACTACTACTACTACTATTACTACTACTTCCAGCATTTCTTCTTCTTCTTCTTCTTCTTCTTCTTCTTCTTCTTCGTAGTTGTCGTAGTTTTCTTCTTATCTCGCTCGTCTCTACGAGTCAAGGACCGTTCTCAAGGAGGTCGCTCCTTTTAACCGAGCGTGTACTACACTCGCGGTCTTTGTCTCCGCGAATCGTCTTTACATAGAACACCACCAACTATGGTTTACGTTTACGCTATAGGCATTCTTCAGCGGAGTTATTCGCAAGATGATTTTGTTCGATACAGTTCACTTAATTTCACTGGATCTCTCTGTTTACTAGTCGATTATTTTTCTAAGTATTGCTTAGTATCTCAGCATAGCGTAGGGATATGTGAGAAACGTGAGATTTCTATGTAAAAAATTAAAACGTGATTGTACGAATTTAATTATTATTCTGTTTAACTTTATACATATGAATAGAAGTACAATCTGTAATACTTTTGGTTAAGTTTATTAATTCATTTTTGAATATATATGTCAATTATTAAATAAATGTAATTGATTCGAGAAATGAATTAATAGAAAGGATAGGTTTTTTTAGTTGTAACGTGTCAGTCACAAAAAATAGGAAAAAAGTCATTCAATGATGGGATCTTAATTTTGAGACAATTTTCATTTTGCCTTATCAGATGATTTATCTAAAGATTGATCGGCAACCTTTTTGGTCGGGATAATTGGAAAATAATACTCAATTAGATTAATCGGAATATAAACAATGCTTATGTTTTATTATCAGATTATTATCAGATTAGACCTTTTTTCAACTGTTATTAAAGTATAATGAAAGAAATTGATACTTTGATCCGTTGTTTTTAATTTCTTACATTTATTTTTTCATTCTTACCTTGAAATATTGATTATAATCTAATAAAAAATTTAGATCGTGGAAAGTGGAGCTAAGGCTCCGATATTCTGCGAGAAAACAATCTCTTCTATCACTGCTCTTCATTATGATCAGTAATTGTATACTCCCGAAGAGCTTCTGATCATATTCCCTTTCTTGCTTCCCTTTCAAGGGCATAAAAACTTAGTCGTACATTCGTCACGCATTGGTGGATAACTATAGGCCTTGGACAGACATAAACCTATGCTAGAGAAGCTTTGCTTCAGGAAAATGCATCTTCGAATGGAATTGCGCATCACTGATCTAATTGGATCTTAATCGAAGAACGTGTGTAACGCGCGCGATTTATAGTAATGTAAAGGACGCAATGATTCGCACCCGTGACACGTTGAATTAACGACAATTAATGTTAAATACAAATTACTCGAATAACTCGAATATTTTTTTCTATTTGTGCCACGATCAAGATACGTAAGATGTAAGAAAAAGAGGTATCAGATCGCGTGCAATTAAATATAATTTTTCCTTACTGTAACTTTATTTGTATAATTACGTTACAACAGGAGACGCGCACGAGCAGTCGCTTTTATAGGAACACCGTTGTAGGAAATGTTGTGATCTCGAGAAAAACGGACTATCGTGGATCGAAACAAATTAGCAGCAATTTGTAAATACTCGATATGCCGGATTAGCATGCGAGGGATGTAAGTAGCAATTTCAGTTTTCCAATGTAGAAAGACTCCTTCTGTGATGACGAGAAAGACTTCTCGTCTTGGGAAAAGTATCCGACACCACTTCCCTCCAGCAGCAAAGTCACTGCTTGTCAAGGGAGTTGGAGGAAGAGGCTCGGCATTACGTAACACCTTACAATCGACGCCAGATTTTATATCGCTGTCGATGCAGTTGATGATGATTACGGAAAGGTTGTGTAATTTATCTCAAGTACGTGCGATGCGCGCAGCATTTGCATAAGGCCGATCAATAAGACTCGCGATAACTCGTTGCGTATTATTCGCAAATCACGTTCATCCGAGTCATCGCGTGATGATGTGTACGCACACGATGCATTGTGGAAATGGTAAAGCAGCGATTTCCGCAAAGTACGCGTGTGATAATGATGAAAATAAATAAACGTATTTGCATTTGAACGACTGCTCGGCCGCAGACATCCGCATAATTAATCATTATCCCGATATCCTAACTGTAAATACTCGTTCATTTGCGATTTGAGAGATTCTTGAAATCCCGAATTATTCAGATTTTATGCGTCCATCCATTGTGCAGCGATACTTCCAAAGCTGCGCTATATTTTACTTTTGCTTATATTTTACTTCCTCTTAAGACTAAAATATTCAATCATTAAAGCAAATTTATAAAAATAATAAAGAAATTCGTAAAAATTTAAAAAAGTTAATTTAAAAAAACAAAGAAGGAGATAATATGTTTATAAACTCAATGAATGAAATATAAATAATGATGTATTAAAAAATAATACTAAATACAGAGAGAGAGAAAGAGAGAAAGAGAATGAATACATTTTCCATTATCTAAAAAACGCGGTAGAGCGAATCGTAGGAATTTAACCGCACGTTCTTCATTTGCTGACGGGACTCCCTGTAAAAATATCGTGGGCTGGATCGCGGGAACAATCCCGGCTTCCGGATCGCCCGTCTATTAATCCCGCGATATTAACGCACTCTCTCTTCGCGACAGGACAGCGCAATAAAAAAAAAGCGGACATGCAGAGTCGTGTAAGTGCTATAGGTAACTCGCGATTCGCGACGCTGTAACACCACGATGTAATTCCCCGCGATAATATTTCCATGCGTCTCTCCGAACGTGCTCTAGCACGCGTAGATTCTCCTCTCTCGACCTTCCACCCCTTAACGGTTACGACGCAATTATTTCAGCTTCGAGGTGACGGTGTCGGAGAGGGTCACGGCGCAAATTACTTTTCGCGAGTCTTTTCCGGAGTTTCGAGACGAAACGAGCCGTGGCGCGCGCAATACGTTGCTGCGTATACTTACTCTTCATTATACGGATAATTTGATTATTGTTTCATTGACTACAGCCGTCACGCTTCTGCCGATAATGATCACCGCGGTGACGGTCGCGAAGGCAGGCGACGACAATTCCTTCCGCTAGCCTTGTCTATGACTGGCTTGGCTTGCGACTCAGACACGTGAGTGACCCGACCCTGTAAAAGGTCTAAAGTGCTGCAAATGAGCGGAATATTAGATATTTTTCTAAATGTCTGTCTATTTCGAATGAGCATATTCGAAGACTCTTTTTACATTCATTTTGTACCATCACGTATATGTATATTTATTGGCCGACACCTACGGTCTCTTATAATACTGTAGACCTTGGAGTGTTTTTCAACAAAAGTAATCGAAGAGGATTTTACTTTATGTCTTTTCTTATATCAACTCTTGAATTATACATCTTCGTGTAGTAGTTAAAATTCATATCTTCGTTAATTTCGATTATTTAACATTTTCCAATAAGCATACATCTTATTTTTTGTCCTATCGTTGTTAAAAAGATATTAGTATAAATATGATTTATTTTATGAATTTTTTTTGCTGCACTAATCCATGATTAATTTCCTGCTTCTAAGTTAACTATTCTCTTATTTATTGTTCGAAGCCGATCAATGTGTTAAAGAGTGTACTTGCAATATTTCTTCATCTTGTATCAAGATTTAGCCGCTCAGCTCTTGGCGGAAGTACATCCTAGTTATAAAGTTAAATTACATCCTAATTTACACTATCTGTATGACGCTTAACGACATAGCGGGACAATCTATGTACATGTAAGATGTTACATTATTGTAGAGGATACGACAAATGACGTCTTCACTTCATCCGCTATCTTCATGTGGGATGGCCAATAATTTTCGTATCAAAGGACAAGATAGACGGAAACAGAGAGATAAAGAGAACATCCATCGCTGTTAAGTGTCATATTATAAGAGAGAAGAATCACGCTATTACGAGCTAAATCGCGAAAACTGGAAGTAAAATTGATAATCTGTATAGAGCTCTGTAAAGTTTTCAGACAAAAATTCTAAAAAAAAAAACAAATTCTTGTATCAACTTTTATCCATATTACTTTATATTTATATTAGGTTTTATACCCCTTTCAATATACGCAATAGAATAAAGTAGTAGGTGTCGCCGAAAATATCAAGATAATAATAATAATAAATTTGTGCATGTATAATGCATGCAGGCGCATTTGCGCATTCCTGTATAGTTCAGAAGACATCAATTTTTTTAACTGCTCAAATTATGTCTGACGCATCCAATTATTTCAGAAATCGTTTTTCAAAGTTTTCAAATAAAACACTGAACAAGTACTTTACAGTTTGGCTTGGCACAAATTTGCATGCACACACAGCCAGGACTGTCTCTCAGTTTTTGGTCAAACGATAGATCACAATGATCTACCCTCCGTAATTATCTGATCTGGCAGACTTTTTTTATTTCCCATGATAAAACTAGTGCTTAAAAAGAATCTTTTTGAAGACGTACCAGCGATCCAAGCTATAAACAGAGCGCGTCAGCTATTTCGAAAGAAAAATACTTTCTACAATAGCTTCTAATCATTGGACCGCGTTTCTATTGCGTTTATCGAAGAGAAGAGGAGATTATGTAGATGCCTAAATACGAATAAATCAAACTGATATCTGAGTTTGTTTTAGATGATTCTGATTTTTTTTTTAGAATTTTTGTTTAGAAATGTTTCAAACATATTGTGTATATACATACATACATTATACGTTTCATCTCGACGTATATCGATGGGAAATCAAAGTGTAACGGCTATCAATGTAGCGCTTCACCGATATACAACATTCCAAAACCGGGGAAAAATAGCTTACGATACATGCCGTTAAAACGGTGAATTTTCGTAACTGCGGCAATCAATTTGCCGACTCGTCACAATAGGTAACACGTGTTAGACGGCGCGCGGTAAGATTGCTGTAATTTACCGTTTCGCGCCAGTCATCTATAAAGGCGTGTATACGCGTTACTGCCAAACCAATAATAATACGTTATTTCCATGCTAGCTGTGTATGTTTAAGTCACCTCATCATTCGATGATAAATATGAGCGATCCTTTGGCACCGTATTCGTTTTCCGTGTATTTCCTTGATCGCATCACTGTTATTCACAAGACGATTCCCCTCGTGACTCACTTCCCTTTTAACTATTGCTTGGTATGTCTACAATAACATAACGTTTGTAATCAGTGCGAGAGAGGCAGTTATTGCTATAAACTGCGAAGTAATCTTGTTTCAATTTGAATCACGTCGAAGCTGTAAATAGAGTTTATTCCTTTAACATTGCGTGAATGGAACGTAATTGTATCTTATTCAGCTGAATCTTGATGACTTGCTAATTAATGTAATAAAAATATTATAACGAAAGCATTGCCTCAATACTTTTGATTTCGATGGAATTTTGCAGGATTCAATGCATTTCTTCTTTATGTGGTGCTTCTTTATACGAAGATCTTCATCTTCTTCTTCTTCTTCTTCTTCTTATTATTATTATTATTGATAGTGAATTCTGATTACAGTTTATCTAAGATCTAATTTGATCTCCGGTGTAGAAATTATAATATTTTATATCTTGAGTATATTCCAGCTTGTAAAAAATTTAAAAAATGACCACCTATAAGAGGAGCTCGACTGGGGATTATTATATAATAGACATTGATTATATCCTGCATGTCTCACGAGTGACGGTAAAATCACAACGATCGATTACGTGAGTCCCGCATCGAACGTCCCGCTTATACGAGCCTTAACTGGACATCGTGCGTCACTCGGTGAGTTCAATGCTTGCAACAGATCGCGCGAACAACCTCGTAGCCGATCCGCACTCCTGTCACCGGTCTTCCCATGTTTAGGGACAACACCCGTTAGCGCGTTGCATTGCGTGTACATATTATACGTGAGCGAAGAGAAATTTCTGCGACGAATCGATAGACTCTCCGATGTAAATGAGCTCTAAATTCCGCGTACCTTTTTCGCACGCTTTCTGCAAATGTAACGTTTCTAAAAACTTTCATTTCAACCACTGTTGAAAATAATTTTTCCAACGAGCGATTCTTCCAACGAGCTTCTTCCATTAAATGCGCTTAAATTTTAAAGAACCAGATCTTTTGAAAACATTTTACATGTATAAGAATTACGCACACATTAAATTATTGAGTAATTATTGATAATTTCAATTTAGAAAATGATAAAATCCATATATTCACGCATTAGCGTGCACGGTTCGTCGACGATTAATCATACGTATACGTCCGTTATATACTTCATTTCAACTCAACAATTCTCACACAAGCAAGATGATCCGTTTGCAGTCCACGTCGTCTGTGGGATTTCAGCGCGTGGGAAAAAAAAAGTACGCGGAGCAAATTGTTGTAGCTAATATGGCGATAGAAACGTCAATTATCATAAAAGCTTCAAGACAGTTCGCTCGGTATTAAATGAAGAGACTTCTCTGTTCAGTGGTAATCATTAACAACAAGCGACCTTGATGCGCTACATTTTGATTTGATCCGGATGCTCTATTTGTCGATTCATTAATCTTTATATAAACAATCAAGCTTATTACATTTTTCGCAAACAAAATTAACGTGTTTTTACGTATTTATTTAATTTGTATGTACATGTATACACATATTATATATTTGGGTATATATATTATATAATATTGTATTCAAGTTGTGTACAAGTATATATTTTAGTTTTTACTTATATGTTTTTTAATTATATGTTTAATATAAAAGTTTTTAGTATAATTGGTATTTTAGTTTTTTATATAATTAGTTTTTACAGTTTCATATTATTATAATTTTCATTTTATATTTTATTATATTATTTAATTTATATTATTATAATTTTTATGTGTTAAAAATGTTTGTCTTATAACTTTAAGAAGATTTAGATCAAACGGAAAACGCGAAACTTGCACACTTACAATTAGGTATAAGAATTATCTAAAGAATATTATTACGTGGCGCCACGATCATAACGAAGCACGTATTCTACCCAGGTAACCCAGGCCAGAAATTAATTATCCCGCGAAAACGTGCCGTTACGCGCAATATAACGCGAATCTTTTAATGAGGTTGGCGAAGCGAGAAACCTTGGCTGCCGGTCGCACGATTCTCGCGGATATAGCATTATGGATGCGCTCGTCGGATCCTATAACTTTTCCGCCTCTGCTTCCCGCATCATTTTACGCCTCTTTATTACGAACTTTTCACTGCTCAAAGAATAGAGAATTACAAACATTTTTCTGTAAAAGAAAGCGTATTGTTTATGAGAAGTTAATTTAAAGACGGATAAAATAATGAAAGATTTTAAAAAATTGATGCTTATATTATATATAAATAAGAATACCAATGTACTGCTTTATATATACAATACGGCGTTTAACGCCATATAGTTATATTTCTTAATATTATTTGCTATCATATTGTAAACATTAAAATTTAGAGTGACAGTTTTGCTAAGGACATACTTTGTTAAAAAATATGTGAAAGAATGTAAGGCTGTGGATATTCGGATAAAAACTCACGATTGTAACCTCAATGGTGAGAAGTGGCAATCCGTTACATACAGCAATAGATCTCCATACGGTACACGGCAATTTTGTCGCGAACCGTTAGAAAATCGGTTGATGTGGAGGCGGCTTTAAGTCGTGAACGTTCTTTTTTTAATCGCTGACACACTAATTTGCGAATTGTTAGGACAGCATCTTCGCCTCGTCCGCGATCTCTCTTACTTTTCCATTGACTCACGATGTGTAATCACGGATTTCTCGACTGCGATTAATTTATCGGGGACTCTTTCAACGAACAAACAGACCTTCACGAAACGAGACGTATATGTATGGTTGTGGGAGGTAATGCAAATGACAATCACGTAAGTATGCTTTTAGGGGTAAATATCGATGATTCGTACACGCGAATACGTGCATTGATAAAGATGTAAAGAGCAAAAATAAATATTGACACTATCGATCATTTAATGTGAATTTAATTTTTTTTTCATCATTCACAAATTTAATTCTCCTCTTCGATTTCCAATAATTCGGTAGTCTCCGTGATGTTTATTTCACTTGCGCCTTATTCTCATATTTCACGTGACTTGTAACTCGACCGTACTTCCTAGATTCGTGCACATAGTTACGTTGCAACAAGTTTTACTGTTAGACGATGCGTTTTATGATCGGAAGCTGTTGCAAATCGGCGAATCGTACTTGTAAATAAGCAAACGGGGAAAAATATAAAATATAACGGCTTCGTGCGCGAACGTCGTTATTGAGCGGTAACTTCGGGATGAGCGTTTTGCGCGCCACGCGAGGATTCTCTCGTCATGTGCGTGACGCCAAAGTTGAGTATGAAGAACATAATTATAATTTAACGCGTCAAATAAATTGAGGCGTTTACTGCTCAATGGCAGCTATTCAGTCAATTAGAAATGTTAAATGACGCTATCGCACTATTCCGTGAAGTTAATTATCATATCATTGGTCAATGCACCTATCATTATTTTACGCTAGTATAGACAACAATGTTATTAGATGACGAGCACCAATCTTATATTTTTCTATAGTAAACAGAAGCAATGCACAGTACGGCGTGCAATCTTTCACACGCAACGTACCATACTCGTAGAGGCTAATGGAATGTTTCGGCAAGAGTTGGTCGTTTAATCATCGTCCTTCGACCAAGGTCACCTTCTACATTAATTTACCTGACATAACATTGCGATAGATGTTTACATCTACCGCTGACGTAGATATTAGATCACGTGTGATTATCAACGTTTCTACAAGTGTTTTCCATATTTTCCATATAGCCAAGTAAGACGTACGTTAACTGTTTCTCTAACGACGAGCCATAAATTACGATCAGACAACTGCAAAAACGTGAGTCATATTCATTTAAGGCTAATTAATCAGAGTTTATTATGTGCGAATCTAATCCTGTTATACCTACAGTAATCGTCTTTGACTCGATCTCAGAAATTATCATTTTTATTGAAACTTGTCGGCGCTATTGTTCGTATGCAAGCGCCATATACATATGTTGAAATCGATTCGGCGATTAAACGAGGTCTACACTCGTTCGGCCTTACGCCTGTGCATTTGTAGAGTAACTTAAAGAACTTTCACTTTGCCGCAGAATAATTCTGTCTCGCTTGGCTCGCCGCTCTCTTGTTGCTCTGCAGTGGGCGTAAGTTTTAGGGCTAAATCGCTGTTTGCTTTGTACTTTGTTGATTCATGCCGGATGTTGCCTCAGGCAAGCGCGATCAACGTTCGATCGTGGCTAGAATTCGGATTTCCTAATAGGATGCGCCGTCAAGTCGAGGCTGTCCGATTCCTCTTACGAGTCAAATGATATTACCTGATCACATTCGTCTCTATAATATTACGTTTCATATCTATAAGTTCTTAAAGTTATCACAAGATATGCTATGTAAAAATAATTTTTTGTAGAGATTTTTTAATTTTATAATTATTTTAATATTATAATTATTTTAAAGCGCACGTAATATCAATTATTATTAATGTTTTATAAAATGTTATGATTTTGTAATCAGATAAATGTACTTTTACATTTAAATTCGAAATTTTAGCAAAAAAGAAAATAATTAAAAAAATTATTTTATTTCAATATTGATTATTTTTAATATTATTTAGCAAAATCACTAGTTTCATATTACAAATTTATTTACATCTACTAGTTGTGTTATTTTATTAAATTTGATTGAATATTATCGTTTCTGTATAACGCGCATTATTATGGAAATATTCAATATGAATTGTCAGTACCATATCATTGCATAACTTCGAATGAAGATTTATTCGAAACAGTCGGCGGATAATAGCGATCAAAGGGTAATACAGCTTGAATTGCATCGGAGTTGATAGATACGATGTAGAGAGTTCTCCATAAAACATTTCCTTTATGTCAAAGTTTAAACGCCGCCTGTATCCGACTCATTACGTTACGCCGATCATTTTATCGGCGATTCTGGCGATGATGCGTGATAAAATTGTATTTTAATGCTCGTCCCATAGGCATCGTCTATCATTTAACACAATTGGCGATTGTCTGCGTTGGTCCGCAACATGGTCGAAGAAATCATAGTCTACACGGATATTAAATTTCTTCCGTGCGCTCAAGGATCGCTACAAAATGAAAATAATTAGTTTACGGCGGCAGAACAGAAGATGATTTTCCAAACCATTTCGTCGTTTGCTTTATGAAATTCTGTACGTCGTTGCTTCGCTTCTCGCAGAAGATTTTTTTTCTTTCTCCTATCTTCTATGGAAATCATTACCTGAAATTATAGATCTGGAAAGTTTTATATGTCAATTTTCTAGACAAACTCGATTATAGGTATGTACTCTCGCGATAAGTATAAGTTGTACTTTTGTATTGCGTATATGAACGCAAACGCAGATTTCGGCAAATATGACGAGGAGAAAGCATCTTTGCATATTTTTAATTGTGCCTCTTTATAATTGCATACACACACACACACACATATATATATATAAATAAATATTCATATATGCGTGCACGTGATGCATCTTGACACACATATGGATTTGCGAAACGAAAGGAAGATGCTAGATAATTAGAACGCTGCGGGAATGCTGCATCGTTCCTTTATTTCGTTACCTTCCATTGTCAGTTTCCTTGTAATTAAATCATTCGTATTCATTAAATCAATTACTCTATTGCGATAAGTATCAGAACTTAATAGCATATTTCCGTTATTTTTTAAGGTGTGTAAATTCATTTCTTTGATGTTTTCAGAAATAAGGATTAACTTCATATATCGGCGCGTAATAAAGAGAACGCATTCAAACAAAAGGAACTTAGTTTGCATTACTTTACTGAGGAATTACGCAAGCGTGTAAAGAGACTCGTGCGTGAAATCAGCACTGCACGTAGGAAGACTTAGCACGACGGTTATGCAATTAAATGGTCGACAGTGGGTGCTAAATATGCAAATTCGTTCGCTGGTGACATTACGAAGCTGTAAATGTCTGTCGTTAAAGGATTGGCATCGCGATTAGTTCGAGGCATCATGCAAACTAATTTAATCTATGAAATAAAATGAAACGCTGTCTGTGCAACTTGTTACTCTATGATGTGAAAAGACCAATTTCTATAAAATGTAATTTTTCAATGATTTTATGCTTAAAATAGGCAATATAATAAGATATTGTATACTTATTTGTCTTATATCGAGCAATATTTCTCAATCTCTATAATGTGTGTGTGTTCGTCGTTTATAATATAAAAGTTATGAATACTTTGGCATGCAAATAAGAGACACTCTTCTTAGTCCTCTTAATTTGGTTTTGTCGTTTTGTCGTTGGGGACCATCAAGAGAAAGTGCGTGAATTTTGATGCCGTCTGTATATATTGGGTTAATAATTTTTGTGAATAACGCCGAGCAATTTTTAAGCAATTTTAAGCATTTACAAGCATGTGCTAAACAGCTGTTAATGAATAATTTTACTATTTCTATGAACGTTTGACGCATTGGAATATTTTCAATGTGTCAGCTATAAGACTTTGAAGTCTCTTTCTTTTTCGCGTACGTGGGATGTACCTCTGGCCCCGAACACACGCAAAAGAATAATCTTTACAGGCCCAAGATGTTCTCTAGTCACTTATAGACACTTTCACGGGGCCGACAAACATGCTGTATCTGACCTGCAAGCTTCCATAAACTGAGAGCCTTGTGGGCGAGGTAGTATAATAAAGAAGAAATCCATGAAGCCGATGACTCGCGAACCGGAGTCGTTATTAACCTGGAATATCTATTTGGGTGGAGCTGATAATTAAGTCGATTCGTGATTATTTAATGCAGCGAGTGATGTCATTGAAATAAAACTTTCATATAGGATATATATATATATATCCTATATGACAGTTTTATATATATATATATATATATATATATTGCAGTTTGCCTGATTTAGAAGCCCGTCACTGTTTGACATTTAAATATATTATTTAACTAACTAAGATGTACTATTAATTAAAAATACAAATACAATATTGAATAATAAAAAAAATATTGATTACATAATAAAATATAAAATAATATTTAAAAAATAATATAGATTACATTTGAAAAATTAATGTATTTTGACATCAGAAAATAGCTTCTTAAACTAGAAGTTGTGCGTGTTAATTTGTTTTGTTTTAACCGATGACACAGTCGCTACTGCCAACATTTGTATCATAATATCGCGCGTAGGTGTTTCACATAAACACACATTGTTATATTACTCATGTAAATATACAGATGCAAAATTGAAGTATACAATCGCGTGGCTGAATTATGACCGAGAGCTACCGACTAGTTTGCAAGATTGCGACACGCAGATATGCTAAAGAGGCACCGACAAAAACTGATGTAACTATGTCAATCGCTCGCGGCTGAAAAATCGATGTCAGAGCCCAAGAACGATCGCGATGCAGCTTCGCGTTTCTATCAGATTTTGTCTACGCTTTAAATTACAAATAAAATAAATTTGTACCTACAATAGTTTAATTACCTTCTCATGAAGAAGCAATTTATTATTGAGTCATTATGCAAAAATATTTTTAAATGTTATTATCTTGTTTGATTTGGTTTTGGTTTGTCCTTGTTACACAAGGACATATTAACTAATAAAATTATCAATTGATTTTATAAAATAAATAAATGTTAATCATAGTAAATAATTAACTTGTTAGAGATTGACCACAAATAAACACGTTTTTTGATGCGTTTTTTGATGCGTATGTCTGAGGTGCGAATCGTTATATAATCACTTTGCTTTCGTAACGTTCTCGGAATACTATTGAAGTTACAAAATCTGTGTAAAAATTGAAACATATTCAAACACTACATTAC
The DNA here is from genome assembly GCF_000204515.1 of Acromyrmex echinatior. The sequence goes on from NW_011626984.1 coordinate 300,871, forward strand.
ATTGAATTATACATTGTTTATTATAAACATTTTTTATAAAATTAAAAAAAAAAGATAAACACGATTTGTTTTACGTATAAATGATTATTACATTTTAATGAGAGAGAGAACCGACGTCTAATTATTATATCAACTTTTTTTAAGTTTCTGAGAATTTTATTTTTCATAAAAAATTAAACAGTTAACGTATACATCCAAGTCCTAGATTTGTGAGACCTTGATCATACTTGATATATACTGCGGAAGTAAAACCGGATCTAAAAATATGCCTGCGCGATGGGGTGGCCGGCTTCCGTGACAAAATTAAAATAAGGGAACTCTCGTGGGCTGGTCGGGCCGCAACCCGCAACCCGCAACCCGCGCGCAGCTGCGAGTTTATATACATATCTCGACGAGTTGGGGGTACGGCCGAAGGCGGTGGCGCGGAGGGGCGACTCGGAGACGATGCGATGCAAGATGGTTGGGAGGAAAGGAGGGCTACAGGTGCATCGCACTCGCACGCCCTCCTTTATTACGCGTTCCTTCGCTTCTTCCCTCCTCTCCCATCCTCCCTAGTTCCCTCGTTCCCCTTCGCACTTTCCGCTTCTCTTCTTCCTCTTCATCCGACTTGGCGAACGCACGTCCTTCCTTCCCTTCTCCCTTCCACCCTCCGGTCCTCCTTATGAGCTTGGCCGCGTGTGCAGTCGTTAACATTTCACCGCGCCAGGTTGATCGCCGCGGCTCTAACTTATTGTGCGATTCGCTGCGTCTCGAGACTCGAATCTCGAGACGAGAAAGAATAAGAAAGAAGCCTGCGGGCCCAGAATGAAGAAACGCTTTTGCGTACGGGGATGCTATCTCGCGAAAATTGCGTTTACAGTTGGACGTCTGCCGGCGGAATTGCGAAGGAGAAGGGCGATAAACAGGAAATTGTTACCGCGGCTTCATCGCGAGCAACTCAACGATTTAGATTTCCGCGTCTTTGAAACGAATTCCGTTGGACAAGTCCGGTCGCTATCAAGCATGTATTTTCTCACTATGTCGAGTCGAACGCGTCACGAATTCTGTGGATCGACGAAACGCACTTGAGGCCGATTTAGTGCCGATGTAAGCTTCGCTATAACAGAAATCTGATCTCAGACTTAATGATGCGTAATATTGAAAAAAATAATCACAAATAATGACTTGTATAATGACTTGTAAAACATTAATAGCTTATCATTGATGAAAAAATTTATTTTACATTTGTCATCGATAACTTTATTGATGCCATGTCATTACAGTTATTCTGCAGTGATTTGCAAATGTTTTACTTATATCTGTCGTGTTGAACCGTCTCCTACTTAAGATATCTAGTACGTTGAAGGACAAAGTCAATGCTTCTATGCATTACGTGGCCTACATGTTGGGGTTGATAGATCAACCGACTTCCCTGGTCGCACATTCGTGAATTAGCCACACATTGGAGCGGCTGGCACGGAGTGGAGGCTTGTTCGTCGAACAGGTGTTCGACCGGTGTAGGTTTATCCGTTGTGACTGAAAAATGGTCGATAGTTTCTTGCGGTTTTATATTCACGCTTGATTTTCCGACGATTTCCTGCAACCATGGTGCTTTCCACGTGATTTATACGCCGTGAACATCGTGAGGAACATTCGAGTGCCCCTCTCTCTCTCTCTCTCTCTCTCTCTCTCTCTCTAACGCTCTCTTTTCCTCTCGCCTCCGGTTGGCGCGATCATGAAAAATTGTTCCTAGGGTGCAGCAAAGTGGTACCGTTTTTGCGAAACCACTTGTGAATTCGCGATGATGCAATTACCACTGGTGATTCCCGTATGAAGTCATCGTCGTCGTTGTGTTACGCGCATGTTTAGGAATCTATATTTAAATTTCTTCCGCAACACGTTCTTCGCGGAAGAATGATAAACATTGTTATGCGCATCCAGTCACCACTAAAAATCGTGCATTAATAATAAATTAAAATCACGCGTCTATACACATATTGCGTGGACAATATCTATAGAATATGACTAATTTTGGTACGATTTAATCTTTTTACAGCAAAGATGAAACGTCTTTGGCCGTTGCTGACGTGGATACTTCTATCTTCGTATCCGGTAAGAAGGCATTTCTTAAAAAATTTCAATTCTTTCGCGGGTAAAGAGAGTAATTAATTCTTGTTTTTCTCTCTCCCATTCGATTTACAATTGGAAGACCGTTAATTAAATTCAACGATACACGTTTTTTATAAAAAAAAAAAAATTAAACTTAATTTAAACTTAAATTAAAATGTCAGAAAGTACAAAAATGTAATTGGTAAATGATAAATAAGATTGATAGATAATTCAAATATATTGATAACATCCAACTAATAAAATCTATCTCGTGATTTTTTAGGCCGAATCTCGTAAAGGACTCGGCCATGGATCGAAGCGAGAAGTATTCTTCCTGAACCTCGAGGACGGCTACTTTGGCTGTCAAGTGAACGAGTCGACGGACGTCCTTCAGTTGCTCGAACTTTCAAAGCTCTGTGACCATCGCGTCGACTGCTACCAAGGCGTGGACGAGCAGCGCAACAAGTTAAAGTGCACAGGTGAGCTACCTGACAAAAGAAGATCCTGACATATCCTCTCGAAATAACTCGTCCGGAGATTACCCAGGGTAACCCTGCGGTGAAGCGATTGTGTATCTCACGGTGACAGGAAAGGGTGATGTCGCACGACATTCACGATATACTGTCGTCAACATTTCCGTTGTTTCTTCACGTCATGCCATCATTCTCGATGTCATTACAGTCTCTAAGTAATTTTCCTTCTCGCATCGTATATATACATAAACCGCAAGAACGTGTTAAGCATCTCACGTCTCGTCAGGTCAATTAAGAGGAATCTCTTCTCGCGTCATTATTTCATATTGTACCGAGTCACGCCTACGAGTTGTAATTAGCCGCGGAATTTTATTCTCATTTTCCATGAATGTTATCTTCCCGGTGGGACCATAATTGACGTTGCTGAGCTGTCGATGAGCTAGTGGATCACGTTACTCGAATCTACCGAACGTATACCGTGGCTTCACGGCTTGTGAGAAAAACTTCGATGTTCGACCGACGATTAGGTCTGGCGAGAGAAAATTGCGCGATTAGCCGATGGCTGTATAGTATAGTCGCAATTTATCCGCCCCTTTTTCTCGGATAATCTTACTTAATGGCCAACAAAAATGGCTCGTGCCTCTCGTACAGGATATTTCTAAATCAGTATATCCTTTAACGCTGTTTCTAACGGATGAAATCATTAATTATTTATATCTACGTAAATAATTTTTTATTTGCACATTAAGAAAGATAAAAATACTTTGTATTTATTAATATTTTAATATAATTGATACTTTAATTTGAAAAAGATATATGTAGATTATCCATACACTTATATCATAACAATAAATGTTTATCAAGCTATGCATATATTTTTTTAGTGAAATATAATATTATTAGTTTATTCGAATTTTTGCTAAAAAAATCTTGCAGACGATTGTACAAAAGAAGACGGCACTAAATGTCAAAATGGTGTCTGTCTGGATTCGGTCTGTCACTGCAACGATGGATTCGGAGGATGTAACTGTCAAGTTCCAGGTTTGTGCAAATATTTATGTTATTATATTATTATATTATATTTAGTAAATGAAATTTTCTTATCAAATATTCATTTAATATACACATATATTTTCTACTACATGCAAATCGTTTAATCGGATTAATTCGATGCAAGTATATTACCTATATATATTTATATTTTTCTACTCTTTTAAATCTTCAATATATATATATATATATATATATATATGGAATAATTTACAATAATATATAATAAAACTGAATTAAAATTAAAATTTACAGATGAGAACGAGTGTAAATATCGACCCTGTGATATATTTGCCCACTGTACAAATACTCTTGGCAGTTTTCAATGTTCCTGCTTTCCCGGATACCAAGGCGATGGCTTTCATTGCGAGGGTAATTATCCTGTTCTTCGAACACCCGGCTGTGCATCCGTTTCATTATTAACGATATTATATCTTTAGATATCAACGAATGTGACGATCCAGCGATTGCTAGGCGTTGCGTCGAGAATGCCCTTGTGTCAATGCAAATCTGGCTACATCGGCAATGGTGAGGTGCATTGCGAGGATGTGAACGAATGTACGATACCAGGTGCATGTGGCGACAATACTGTGTGCCACAACATACCTGGTAATTACACCTGCACGTGTCAAGACGGATTTACGGGAGACCCGTTCAACAGTGTGAGTACATCGGCGAGATCAGGGATGCGTAGTCAACAAAAAGGATAAGTTGGAGATTAAAGTGGATAATAACATGCCTGCGAGTCAATTGCCTTATCGTAGTATTTTTTTTCGGATATTTATATGACGATGAGGATATTAATCTTAATAATTATCGTTTATTTAAAATGATGGGCTTCTGGAGGATGCGGGCTAATCATGATGTAGATATATTGACAAATTCCGATTTGAAATATTTATATTATAAATAATTCCGATAGTGAAGTACGATAAACGACGATTTCGATATTTATTCTGTCTATAATTTACTTTAAAGCAAAAACATGCGTATATCTCAGTTAAAATTTTTATAAATTTTATATTTAAAAAATACGAATTTACTGAATAAAATATAAATGTTTTATCAATATAATATAAAATATATATAAATTCATACACATATTAGAAAATATAACATATTAGAAAATGTTATTAAATTTTAAACAACGCGTAATTAGAAATATGTGTAACCATGAATTTATTTATTAAATTTATGGAATTTAAATTTATCTAGTGTATCGATATTGACGAATGCAAATACGAGGGTGCTTGCGGAAGAGGTGCGCTATGCGTGAATGTACCAGGCGCGCATAAGTGCGAATGTCCCGACGGATACGACGGAAGTCCTGAGGAGGAGTGCAGGGATGTCGACGAATGCTTGAGAAGTCCTTGCGGACGTTCCGCTCTATGTACGAACGTACATGGTAGCTTCCGATGTTCTTGTCCCGATGGAATGGATGGTGATCCGATGACAGGCTGCCACGGTAAGACTTAAGAATATTTACAATTAGCTTATTACGAGTGGTAAGTAAAACGCAGAATGCCTTATAGCGCGGGAAAATTAAAATATGTTAAATGTTATATGTATATGTGTGTGTAATTAATTATCATGCTTTAATAACATAACATTGTTCGTAATCATGATGTAGATTGATATAACAATTGCATCTTAACAAAATGTTGACAAAGAATTTATTTCAATTAAGAAATTCATTAGTGAAAACTAGATCCCAATATTGATGGCATTGTTGATCTATGTGTGATACGTGACAACTGAAAACCGTTTGAACCGGTTGAACAAATATCCACGGTCGCACGTCTAACAATGACTACTAACTGACCATCACCGGCAGATATGAACGAGTGCGAGGAAAGTTCGCCCTGTGGTGCGGAATCGGAATGTGTAAACACCGAGGGTAGCTACGAATGTAGATGCCATATCGGTTACCGGATGGATCCCGCGCACGGTTGCGTCGACGTGAACGAGTGCATCGGTGGAGACGCTTGTGCGGCCAACGCGAGGTGTATCAATGTCCCGGGCTCATACAAATGCATTTGTCCCCCGGGTTTCGTCGGTCAGGGACTAACCCGCTGCGAAAGTCAGTCATAGCTAAGCTTTCATGTAACATTCTTTGTCATACTGCATGTTATAATAATCATCCTGTGATTAATATTGATTAATAGACGTGAACGAATGTGAGCGCAACCCCTGTGGCGAAAACGCTGAGTGCATCGACACGGTCGGTAGCTTTGCTTGCAGCTGCAAGACGGATTACACCGGCGATCCTTTTAAGGAGTGCAGTGGTTAGCTTATCAATAATTTTCTCTTGCGAGAATATGTTTCCTTTGATGAATCCCTTAATCACGAGTCTCGTGGTTTTAAGAATGCTGCCAGGAATTAGAATGCACTGATCTCACTTTAATATATTTATATTTTCAATAATTTCTTTTTTAAACGCTTATTTAAGTAAATTAAAAATTGGCTATTTTCGTACAAAAATTTATTCTATATTTTCTTAATAGCTTTAATTTTTGTGATATTCAAAATGCAGATTTGTTTCTTTAAATGTTTTGACTTCATGGAATTTTTCTGTTATCTTGGCATTCTGCTTTTCCTTTCCTAGACATCAACGAATGCACAACTTTGGAAAATCCTTGTGGAAAAAATGCGATTTGCAAAAACGAGGAGCCTGGTTACAACTGCCTTTGTCCACCAGGATACAGTGCTAGGTCCAGTCCGACAGTTGCATGCGATCAGGTATAATAATTCAATAATCCCGTTGCGTTTTGTCTCGAGTCCTCTCATACATACATAAGTGGACAAAATCTTCCACGCAATGTCCCAGGACAAATATTTCAAAAGGTGGCCTGCTCCTTTGACCGCGGTTTCTTTCTACGAAGGCGACGGATGAAAGAAAGCAAATGGACCGGAGGTGGCGTCGTGCACACAAAACAAGATAAACGCGAACCGGTTTTACATCAGTTTACCTCTTTTCCAAATCTATTTTCGTCGTTTGTAACGCCACAAAACTGACTCATAGTTCCATTTATTATGAATGCACGCTTTTTATTCGCGCGTCTAAAAGATAACCGTATATACGGTGAACCGGTTCTCGTTTCCAACTACAATGTTTCCGAACGTGACAAGAATTATGAGTGCGGAGTAATGAAGTGTCTCATCGTAACGTTTTTAGACCGACGTGACGACTCTTTGCAAATCGAATTTCGATTGCGTCAACAATGCCGAGTGCATCGAGGGACAATGTTTCTGTAAAGATGGCTTCAAAGCCATCGGTGCTGAATGCGTGGATCTAAACGAATGCCTTACTAATCCCTGTGGACCTGCGTCGATTTGCACGAACACTAGAGGAAGCTATCATTGTGAGTGCGAGTCTGGATTTGTTGGCACACCGCCCCATATACCGTGCAAAGGTAATCGTTGTAATTATACATTTTCAACGCTATTGTATACATACATATTATATTTTTGAAAGAGAAATATTATGTAAGAATGATTAGTAGGAAAACCATAAAAAAGAGAAGAGTAATTATTATGCTATTAAAAAGCTACAGTTTGTCATGATTTTTATTATTTTACAGCACCGTGCGATGAGGTAACTTGCGGTGAACATGCCTTCTGTAAGGCCGACGGTCACGAAGCTTATTGCATATGCGAAGATGGTTGGACCTTCAATCCAAATGACATAGCGGCTGGATGTGTCGGTAAGCAAACAGATATTTCTTAAATGAATCGAAATATTTTGTAATCATTATTCAATGTAAATAGGTATCATTTATGACAGTAAATTTTTTAACAATGTTTTATTTTTTTTACTTACAATTAGACATAAACGAATGCGATGCGATAAATGGACCTTCTGGAAGATGCGGCAAAAATGCCATTTGTACGAATACACCTGGTGGTTTTAGTTGTCAATGTAAACTCGGATACTCAGGAAATGCCTTCAAGCAATGTATAGGTAAAATTTGAGCGAGATAAATTATTTATTAATGATTATTTATTAATGATTATCTATAGTAATTTTGCAAATATTTATTATCTTTATATTTGTCATA
>NW_011626984.1:308834-372770 GCF_000204515.1 Acromyrmex echinatior
ATTTCAGAAATAATAATTACGTGTCGATATGGTTGTCGACATTAACGCAATTAATCTGAAATGTAATAATCCCCCCAAAATTCCCCAAATTAATCTTAAAAAACTGTAATAAACTTATTGCGAAAAAAGTTTATTACAGTTTTTTAAGATTAATTTGGGGAATTTTGGGGGGATTATTACATTTCAGATTAATTGCGTTAATGTCGACAACCATATCGACACGTAATTATTATTTCTGAAATTAATTCATTCGTTTGAATAATATATATATTAGTTCAACATCTTAATACTTAGACCGTAGTGGCGCTTCGGATTGTAATGTTATTTAATATAAACGGTCTTGTTTCCTATCTTATTATTTATAAGAATTATTAATTTAATTATTTTGTTAGTTTTGTGTTTATATATTTTTTAAATAAATACACAGATATTGACGAATGTACGAAATCTAACGTTTGCGGTCATGGAGCAACGTGTACCAATATTGAAGGTTCTTACTCTTGCACTTGTCCGGAAGAAACCATACCAGATCCTGATCCTTACATTAAATGCGTTGGCATAGTGAGATGTGAAATTGACGATGATTGCCCAGGAAACGCTATTTGTGATTTACAAAAAAGATGCTTGTGTCCTGAGCCCAACGTCGGGAATGATTGCAGACGTATGTAATATGATATATTATTTAAAAGTTAAATGAAATTATCTTTATTTCAAATGTTGGAGATTTGTCTTTGTGAATAAAATATCAGTCCATAATCTCGTGTCTATCTAATCAGATCCATGCGAAGATTTATCTTGTGGACCCAATGCGCATTGCATGCTCTTGAACGACGTGGCGACATGTCTCTGCAGCAACGGATACACAGGAAAGCCCGGAATAAAGGATGGTTGTCGAGACATCAACGAGTGCGCGATAAATCCATGTCCTCCGGGCGCAATCTGTAACAACGAGCCCGGTTCCTTCTCATGTCAGTGTCCAAGTGGCATGACGGGCGATCCTTACAGTGGCGGTTGCCAGGAATCTAAAACACCTCACGTGTGTGGTCCCAGTGCGCCTTGTCCCGCTGGAGAACAATGCATCAAGGATGAATTCGTGGGTAGCAGTGTGTGCATCTGTCAACGTGGTTACACGCGCGATCACGAGACCGGTAAATGCAGAGATATTAACGAATGTATGGAGCTCAGAGAGAAGCCTGCCTGTGGTGTCAACGCAATTTGTAAGAATCTCCCTGGCAGTTACGAGTGTCAATGTCCACCTGGATTCAACGGAAATCCCTTCTCACTTTGCGAAGGTAGGACTCTTGATTTAGCCTTGATATTTTAATAATTGTATTATTATCTATTAAATGTGCGTCAGTATTGTTAAAAATGTTTATTATAAAAATTACAGAATGCAACAGCATCGAATGTCAATGTCAACCTCCGTACAAAATTGTCAATGGTAAATGCATGCTTGCTGGATGTTCGAAGGGCGAAAAGTGTCCAAGTGGTGCTGAGTGTATAACAATTGCCGGTGGTGTCAGTTATTGCGCCTGTCCTAAGGGATACACGACCAAGTCTGATGGCTCCTGTGAAGGTATGACAAAGTGATTATAGTTTAAAAGAAATTTTATTTTTGTTTTTGTAAATTTAACTGACAGCAATTTGAAGCAAATATAATTGTATTTGATACGATCGACTGAAAAATATTATTTCATATGTAGATATAAATGAATGTATCGTGGGTCACCAAGTCTGTGGCTACGGTGCCGAGTGTATCAACCTACCAGGTTCTCATCAATGCGTATGTCCACACGGATACGGTGGCGATCCATACAATGGGCTTTGTTCTCCGGCACAGAAGAGATGTACCAACGATCACGAATGCAAAGCTAATGAGAAATGCGTGCAGCCTGGAGAATGTGTGTGCCCACCGCCGTTCTACACAGATCCCTTAGATGGAAATCTTTGCAAAAGTAAGTTTCACATTATTAGAACAGCTCAAACGTAATATAAATTTTCAATGATAATCGTAATGTCTTCTACGCCTAATTATAATTGAATTCTATTATTGTAGATCCTTGCGATCGTTTCCCGTGCGGTATTAACGCAAAATGCACACCGAGCGATCCACCGCGATGCATGTGCGAGGCTGGTTTCGAAGGTGATCCGCAGCACGGATGTATTGATGTAAACGAATGCGCGAACAATCCTTGTGGACACGGTGCATATTGCATCAACACGAAAGGAGATCACACGTGCGAGTGTCCTAAAGGTATGATTGGCGATCCTTACGGTGCTGGTTGTACTGGAGCTCCGACCGGCAAAAGCGAGTGTTCGTCAAATGACGATTGCGAGAACTATTTATCATGCGTCCAAGGAAATTGCGTCAATCCCTGCGATAACGTACCTTGTGGTCCTAACGCATATTGCGAGCCGGATAAACACGCAGCATGGTGCAGATGCGTAATCGGATTCACGGAAGGCAAAAATAACGAATGCGTTTCACGTAAGTATGAATTTTATAAATTATTTATTATAAATCTGGATAGTTTTACATATTAAAATTATTTCTCATATATTTATGTATTAAAAAAATTTTGAAAAATTCTTACATGATGTGCATTATGGGTGTTGTAGGATAAATGATTTATCTAAATTTAAAAAGAAATTTGATAATTATTTATAATACAAACATAGCTTAGTTTTCATATAATACTTTCAGTCAGTAAGTTATCGATTTATCATCTAAATCTTTATTATAATTTTAGATGAAATAATACTTCATTTTTTGATTTTAGAATGCGACGGTTTTGTTTGCGGCACTGGGGCTCAATGTATCGTTAGTTACGACGGGCCGACGTGTAAGTGTATCGAAGGTTTCATGGGCAATCCTTTCCCTGGTGGACAGTGCGTTCCGGATGTTTGCTCTCCTGAAATCCCGTGCGCCGAGCCGAGCGTATGCATCAGTGGACGATGCAAACGGCGCTGCGAAGGGGTGATTTGCGGCATCGGAGCCATGTGCGATCCTTTAACGAATAAATGCGTATGCAATCCCTATTTTGTCGGCAATCCCGATCTGCTTTGTATGCCACGTAAGTATTACAAACGTAATATATCTACATATTATGTGAAAGGATAGAGATATTTATTTTATTCTGTGAATGTTCCTCTGCGTATAAGGGAAAATAACATTGAATCATATATTATCCTGGTTGAAAAATTTAATTTTTTTTCCGTAGCCATTCAACCACCACATTGCGATCCATTCTGCGGGAAAAATGCACATTGCGAGTACGGTCTTCAGGAATCAAAGTGTGTCTGCAATCCGGGTACCAGTGGGAATCCTTATCACGGCTGTGGTGTTCAAGAAAAGTCCGATTGTTCTACTGCGGTGTGCGGAAAAGACGCTCATTGTAACGCGGGTCCTAATGCTGTCGAATGTCTTTGCCCATCTGGTTTCGCTGGCAATCCATACATCCAATGTTTTGGTCAGTTTTTATTATTATAATTTCAGCTGACTCTTTCGCAGTTCTTTTACAACTAAAATGTAATGGAACTAATGTAATGGAATATTTTTAAAAATATAATTAATTTTTTATATAACATATCATTTTTCACGACATCAAGTGTAAATAGTGATAAATATAAAAACCTATACGTGAATGTATATTTGTATTTTTTTTATTAGATATCAATGAATGCAACGGAAACGCATGCGGAAGTAATGCGGTGTGCATCAATACTCTTGGAAGTTATGACTGTCGCTGCAAGGATGGCTTTTTCGGCAATCCGTTCGTTGGATGTCAGCAAGTACAAGTGGGACCATGCTCTGATCCTTCTACTTGTGTTTGCAGTAACACTGTATTGTGCCCCTTCGATTACATCTGTGTCAATCATAAGTGCATAAATCAGTGCAGCGACATAAAATGCGGTCCCAGATCCGTTTGTCAGAATGGAGTGTGCGTATGTCCGCCTGGTTATAGCGGCAATCCCAATGATTTGCACAAAGGTTGCCACTTGCACGGTCATTGCTTGAACGACCTTGAATGCGAGCCGCAGGAGATCTGTTTCCAGGTTGGCAAAGGCGTCCGCAAGTGCGTGGATGCATGCAGCAAGCTGCAATGTGGACCGAACGCATTATGCATCACGCAGAATCATGTGTCCTCTTGTTTGTGTATCGATGGTTATCAGGGTAATCCGAGCAATTTAATCGAGGGTTGCCAACCGTCCAAATCCGTAATTCCCGGATGTGCACATGACTCGGATTGTCCGGTAGGTTCCTTCTGCATTACTCTGGATGGCGGCGTGCGCGACTGTGTAAATCCTTGCAATAAAGTGGTATGCGGCGCCTATCAAAAATGTGAACCCGACTTGGTCGTACCTGGTCACGCCACTTGCAAGTGTCAGGACGGCTATGAGTGGAATCCGGTGCAGTCGTCCTGCGAGAAGCCGTCGGTACCCGATTGTATAACTGATGATGACTGCCACTCGAGCGAAGGCTGTAGACCGGACGCGCTTGGCGTATTAAAGTGTGTGTCGCTTTGCGACGGTTTCACTTGTACCGCGAATTCTCGCTGCGTGATGGAGAATCATCACGGCCGTTGCGACTGTCTACCTGGCTACATCGGCAATCCGAATGATCGTCGGGGATGTCACAGCCCGCGCGAAAACCGTTGTTCTACGGATAGCGAGTGTGCGGAGGATCAGACATGTCGTAGCGCTCCAGACGGCCCGCTCGCTTGCCAACTGGTCTGCGACTTTATCACCTGCGGTCCCAATGCACTTTGTGTCGTCAATAACCACGTGGCGAACTGCGAATGTCCGCCTGGACAGTATGCCGGCGATCCGAATGACTCAACGTCTGGATGTCGCGCGGTGCCCTGCGTCTACAACATCGACTGTCCACCGGCCCAACTCTGCAACCGACTTACGCACACTTGTTACGACGCCTGCGATGAGAATGCATGCGGTGTAAACGCGGTTTGCATAGCGGAAGATCATAAAGCGATCTGCCAATGTCCGCCTGGGCTTCGCCCGAACCCGGTACCCGACGTCGAGTGCGTCGCCGTGGAGGCATGTCATCCGGACTCTTGCCATCCCACTGCGTTGTGTGTCGCTGGTCCAACGAACAACCCGGTGTGTCAATGTCCACCGAATCATGTCGGCGATCCTTACGTGAATGGTTGCCAGCCGGAAGGACATTGCTCTAGTCCCAAGGATTGTCCAGTGCATTCCGTCTGTCATGAGCATCGTTGCATTAATCCGTGCGAGAATGCGTGCGGTCCTAACGCATTCTGCGAGATCGTAAATGATCAGCCGAGTTGCAAGTGTATTCACAGGTTCGTGCCATCCTCTAGAGGTCCAGAACACGGCTGCGTGCGGGGTACTAATTACTGCACAGTTGACGCCCAATGCGAAGACAGCTACTGTATTGATGGACAATGCAGAGGTAATCCTGATTTAATAGATAAACAATTAATAATTATGATAACATTGTAAATATTTCACTATATTGGAAATATTCAAATTATGAAACAGAGAATTTTGACTGTTTTAGCTGTATGTCGTTCAGTCGCTGATTGTTCAGACGGAGAGAAATGTATTAACAACAAGTGTATGGTGTCATGCATTGCGCATTCTCAGTGCCTAGTAGATCATGCATGTGTAAGTGGAGGGTGCATCCTCGGCTGCCGCAGTAATAAAAATTGCCCGACTATCGAATCGTGTATCAACAATAAATGTCAAGGTATGTCACGAACTACATTATAGTATAATTTTGATCCATTTCAAATAGATTTTTTGCATACATGTGTATACTAATTCTCATACAGACATAAAATCTATTAAGGGAGGAGTCTTATGTAAATCGCTAAAAAATAGATAACTTTTAGAAATTTTTTTTTTGAAGAAATGGTGCGAATCAATTAAAAAATTTTATACATTTTAACTCACAATTTAAAAATTAAAAAAAATTTTTAGTTCAAAAATAATAATATAATGGCTATATATATATATATATACATAGCTTCATTGGCGGATTGTAGTGCTTTTTGTTCTTATCTGAAATAAAAAAATCAAAATTTTTGCTTATTTTCTGAAATTACCTGAAATTCAATGAACCTGAAAAATAAGCAAAAAGTTGAAAATTGAATAAATGACGGTACTTAAAGAAAAGTACGATTTTAGCTCACAAAGTTTTTTTCTATTTATATAATAACAATAATTCAAATTATTTTTTTTATTAATTTTATAGGTTCATCGACAAATTATAACATTAAACAATATGTATGCTCAATAGAGACAACTCGATTGGTCGTGTAATAATAGTTTTTGAGTATTCTTTTCCACCAATTTCTAAAAATTGGTTTCGAGAAAAACGCGTTTGAAGTTACTCGTTCGATATGCATGCCAGTAAATAATTTACATTGCTGTTCAATTTTGTTCTTCAGCGTTTCCATTATTTTCGAAATCATATAGTAACCTTTGTTAAAAATATGAGCAGCAATAAAGATAGCTTTGATTAATTTTACAACCGTTATTTATAAAAGGCCCTGAATTTCTTTGCGATTGTAACAACATTTTTCTACATATGTTCTATTATTGATTAAAAAAAAAAATTTTGATTTTTTGAACTAGTTACACGAGATTCTCCCCTTAACTTAAAAACATGATTTGTTTCTCAATATGTGAAATAATGTCGGTCGTAGTTCTTGAAAGAAAAACAATAAACTTGTGTGTTTCTAGATCCTTGCAGTAGAAAAGATGTGTGTGGACCAAATGCGATCTGCAGTTGCACTAATCACGCGATCACATGCACATGTCCTCTCGGTTTCCATGGTAATCCTACTCCAGAACAAGGTTGCGTTCGAGTACCAAACGTATGCCAAACTCCCCAAGATTGTCCCAGCCAGCATCTGTGTGTTTCGGGATTATGCCAGTGTCAATGTTCGGAACAGAACAATTGCGCGCAAGGCGAGCGCTGTAAGAATGGCATTTGCGTGAAGATATGTTACGGCGACAGTAATTGTCTGCCCGGCGAATTGTGTATTGATGGAGCGTGCGAGGCGGGCTGTACCTCCGATGTCGGTTGTAAACGCGACGAAGTATGCATTAACAGCAAGTGCAGGTATTGCCTTTTCAATCCAGACTTATTTTATTGATTAATTTTATTAATCACTTATATATTGCGTTCTTACTTTTTTAAATATCCATAACTAATTATCCTAAATGGTTTATGACGCTTAATTTCTTTTCTTAGATGCAGCCACGGATTTATTGCCGGTCCCGAACATTGCCTGGACATCAACGAGTGTGATGATCAACCATGTCATCCAAGTGCTGAGTGCATCAATCTTCATGGATCTTACCGTTGCACGTGTCCTTCAGGTACCGCGGGCGATCCTATAGGATTGGGTTGTGTGCTGCCGCATCACTGCACCACGCACAAGGACTGTTCTGATACTCAAGCCTGCGTTCAACACAACTGTTCAGATCCGTGCTCTTTTGTCGATTGCGGTTTAAATACTATTTGTTCCGTTCTGGATCATGCTGCTGGTTGTCAATGCCAGCCTGGTTACATTGGCGATGCCTCAGGGTGCTTTAAAGTAGAGTGCCTTTCTAACAGTGACTGTCCAACGGATAAATATTGCAACCAAGAGACCAATAAATGTAGCAGTAAGTTATAATACGCTTGCATAAATAAATAACTACGTTCATTTTGATTAATTTTATAAGAACAGATAAAATTATAATTTTAGAAAAGAAAATGATTATAAGGTCCTTAAAATTTTTGATTATTCGTTTTGTCAGGTCCTTGCAATCAAGTAAACTGTGGATATGGTAATTGCCTAGCTATCGATCACGTCAGCGTGTGTAAATGCTATTCTGGCTTTGTTCTTGTCGGCGACATCTGCGCTGACGTTAACGAATGTTTGCAAAATCCTTGCCATTCCTCAGCTATGTGAGTGAAACTTATGATTACAAGTAATTATATGCGAAAAGAAAAATTTATAATTCATAGATCTTTTTAAAATAAAATATTTAAAAAATGTATAGATGTCAAAATGCGGAGGGATCGTTCGCCTGTGTTTGTCCGCATGGTTTAGTAGGGGATCCATTCAAAACGGGTTGTAAACAACCAGGTGATTGTTTCACGGATTCGGATTGTCCAAATTCAGCCGCTTGTATTGATAACAGATGCACTAATCCATGCGATGCATCGGGCATTTGCGGTAGAAATGCAGAATGCCTCGCACATGATCATGTTCCGATTTGTAAATGTCCTGGACAAACTACAGGAAATCCGGCAGTGAGTATTAAAAATTTGAGTTTCAAATTTTCTAAAATTTAACCATTTAATATTGATACAATATTTTGTATATTATAATTTATTATTATAATCGATATTCTAAACTTTTAAATATTTATATAGTTAATTATAGTTTTTTACTTTAAATTTATCTTATTTCTATTTATTTCTTATTTGTTTTAGACGGAATGTATTCATCTGGAGTGCAACTATCACAGTGACTGCAGTCCATCAGATGCATGCTTCGATCATAAGTGCGTTGATCCTTGCTCTCTTTCGAACGTTTGCGGACATGGTGCTGATTGTTCATCGCTTAATCATAGCGCGGTATGCACTTGTCAACCTGGCGGCACAGGCGATCCGAATCTTGGGTGCACTCCGCTTCAATATTGCAAAAGTGATTCACAGTGTGCAACCGGTTCAGTATGTAACGGAGGGATATGCACAGGTAAATTAATCATCGACAATTACAAAGAAGTGTAGTTAATTTATAAATCATATATTTTAAAAATCTATAAATTTCATGTATAATCTGATTGTTGCTATTTGCAGCCCTTTGTGGAAGTACAAGAGATTGCATTGGCGATCAACTCTGTATTAATGGTCTTTGTCAGCCTACCTGCAGAAGTAATTCTAGCTGCCCAGAATATCAATACTGCCATAACAATATATGTGTTCAAGAATTACGTTGTACGTCAGACAATGATTGCTCATATGACGAAAAATGTATTAAGAATAATATTGGACAGGTAATCCTATGTTTTATTAAAAATAAAATTTTAATTACGGATAAAATTATTTTCTTATCGATTCTATTAGAGAAATATATATATATATATATATATATATATATATGTATATGTATGTGTATATATGATATATTTCTTTGTCAAGTCGGCCACCCAGCGGCACCGTTCCAAAATTGTACTTGATGTAGAAAAACCACCTTGCACACAAATGTAGTTTCAGGCATAAGCTATTGAAAGCATGTGAACAATTGCAAAATTCAAGATGGCGGATTGCAAAATTCAACAATTGCAAAATTCAAATTAAATTTCTAAACTATTAGGTGTTGGAATTAATTCGTAGCGTTTTTAATGAAAGAATGTTATTTATTTCACATGAGCATTAAAAAATACATTAATGAAAGTACTTCCCATCTCATTTGTAAAACGCTACGAATTAATTCCAACACCTAATATTTTATATTTTGCACTTTTATGTCGGTCATTTTAAAATTCTAATGTTTGACAGCGGAATTGTGATCAGGACACATTTGAAAATAAATTTTAAAGTGAATTCAACGAGTATTGACACTGTCCTTTATTTTATTTCCTTTTTTTGTGCTTCATGTCCGCCATGTTAAATCCATCGCCATCTTGAATTTGCAATTGTTTACATAACAGCACTTATGCCTGAAGCATTTATTGCAAGGATGATTTTTCTACGTCAAGTACAATTTTGAAACGGTGAGTGATCGATTTGACAAAGAATTCCCGATATATAAGTTTTTCTTCCTATTCTTTTCAATCAAGGCGGAGTGTCGTAGAGCTTGCGATGTAATACTCTGCGGCCGTAACGCCGAATGCAAAGCTGATGATCATGCCGCGACGTGTTCCTGTAAGCATGGCTTCTTCGGAAACGCTAAAGACGACAAAATTGGTTGTCAACCTATTGAATGTGAAGTTAACGATGACTGTACACAGGAGAAGATCTGTGATTCTCACAGATGCAGAATCGCTTGTCTTGCACATAATCCCTGTGGCGTGAATGCTATTTGTACAACAGAGAAACATGTTCAGGTAATTATTTCGTTATACTAGAGTTTTGTTTGACAATGTTCTTTTTATGATAATAATGTTTTTTCATGTAGGTTTGTACATGCCAACCTGGATATACAGGAGAACCCACTCATGCTTGCAAGCTGATAGATTACTGCGCGAATGCACCCTGTGCACCAGGCGCATTGTGTGAAAACACACGAGGACATTTCAAGTGTCATTGTCAACCTGGTACAGTCGGAGATGCTTACAATAGCGGCTGCCAACCGCCAGTAGAATGTCTTCAGGACGTGGACTGTCCATTAACTGCCAAATGTGTCAACATCAATAATGTACCAAAATGTTTTGGTATGTGTTTTGAATTTACCAATTTGTCTTATAATATTATTTCACTGATTGCATTTTATAGTTTTATTACCTCTTTTTATGTATAATACATGTAATGCTTGTGCATGTGTGTGGGATTTGAAACACATATATTTTATTTATTATATAATATATGTAATCTTATTCTAGATACTTGCGCACGTATTCGGTGTGGTCCAAATGCAGATTGTGTTGCGAGCAATCATGCCGCAAGTTGTCAGTGTCGTGCCGATTACGAAGGCGATCCTAATAATCTGAGCGTGGGATGTCGTCCGAGACCAGTAGTTTGCTCGTCACAAATCGATTGTTTGGTCAATACTTATTGTTATGAAGGCATTTGTCGACGTGAGTAAATAATTGTTAAATTTTTCATTTTTTCGATTTTTGATTATTAAAATCAACGTTTTCGTATAAATAATTATCTGAAATGCAATTCTTCTGTTACTGTATTTAATGATATCGTTAATAATATCGCAAATAATATCGTTTCAGCATCTTGTCAATCGGATGAGGAATGTAACTTGTCCGATATTTGCTTGAACGGGCAATGCTTAGATCCGTGCGATGTAAGAGGAACATGTGGCATAAATGCCGAATGCAAAGTGAGAAGTCATATTAAACAGTGCAGCTGTCCATCAGGTTTTACCGGCAACTCCGAAGTAGAATGCGTAAGATGTAAGTATATGAATGACTCTGCAAAATTTGAACATCTTCGATATTTCTTTGAACATTCCATAAAACATCTATTATTATAGTACCAGTGTCATGTCTCGGAAGTGGAGATTGCAACGGAGACAACACCTGTCGCGAGAACGTTTGTTTGCCGATCTGCACTGTTGACAATGATTGCGCATTGAATGAGAAATGCATACGCGGCAATTGCTTGTTGACTTGCCGGTTGGACAATGATTGCTTCTTGGGTCACGTCTGTCTGAACAACATGTGTTCGTTTGGTTGTCGTGCGGATGAAGACTGCAATGCGAATGAGGCTTGTTTAGAAAACAAATGCGTAAATCCATGTGAAGCTACGCCATGCGGACCAAACGCCAAGTGTACCGTTTTCAATCAGCGTGCTACGTGTTCCTGTTCTACCGGTTTCATACCAAATCCAACTGCCAAAGTCGCATGTTTGCGAACACCAGGCCCAATATGTCAGGCCAATCGGGATTGCGTCGTGGGTACAGCTTGCATCGCTGGCGTTTGCACACCTGTCTGTTCATCCAGCGCGAACTGCTTGAGCAATGAGAGATGCGACAACTCTGGCATTTGCAAGTCACTTTGCAGACGGGACGAAGATTGTAGAAGCGGCGAGATTTGCGAAGGATTAGTATGTATTTCCGGTTGCCGAGCGGACATTGAATGCCAGGATAGTTACGAGTGTATAAACAATCAGTGTATTGGTAGGTGGCTATTGAGATTTTTTATATTTTTATTTTATTTGTAATTCTGTCAAAGGGACATCATTTGGAATTTATTTTTGCTCGTTTGTATTTTATTTTTCTTGTATAAAACGTATATTTTTATTATTATTGTTATTAGCCTTTATTATTCTATTTAATTATTCTTTGCCTACAGATTCGTGCTCATTGACTAGCGCCTGCGGTGTAAACGCGAAATGTACAATCGTTAATCATCAAAAGATATGCACGTGTCCATCGCCGTTGGTAGGAGATGCTCATATTGGTTGCAAGCAGACGTTCCTTCCTTGCTCATCTGAACTTGAATGTTTACCAGGACAAACGTGTTACGGTAGATCGTGCTATTCCACATGCAGAAGGTTAGAATACTACAAATCATATAAAAAAATTATTCTTAGTATTTTGATACTAAGTGATTATATCTTTTCAGCGATGCGAATTGTTTGAG
Organism: Acromyrmex echinatior; assembly: GCF_000204515.1. The sequence goes on from NW_011626984.1 coordinate 321,138, forward strand.
CGACGAACGTTGTGACGGTAGTATTTGCAAAGCGATATGCAACAGCGATGATCATTGTCTCGCAAATCAAATATGTCACAATCGCATGTGTGACATTGGATGTCGCAGTGATAACACGTGTCCGAGCGATGAGTCTTGTATCAATAATCAATGCAGAAGTAAGTATAGTTTCACGTATGAGTAGACTTCATTTTATCATCGTTCCGTATATAATAAATATAGAATGAAATTTATAGTACGTGAACGTCAAAATCGAACACAACCATTGAAACATTAGATTAGACTTGAAATGTTTCAATTGAGTAATGCAATTGCATTGTGATCTTCAGATCCATGCGATGGTGGCAAAGCGTGCGGAGAGTGTGCCGGTTGTCGAGTAGTCAATCACGTGGCTCAATGCAGTTGTCCCGCAAATTATTATGGTAATGCGCTAATTAATTGTGCCAAGACCATGACTCCCTGCGACGGCTCGTGTGAGTGCGACGAAATTGGCTTTTGCACCACCAACTGCCACCATCAGAATGATTGTTCTTGCGGCGAAGTCTGTCATAGCAGTAAATGTCGCATCAAGTGCGACATCAACAATGCGTGTCCAAAGGTAAATTTCAAGACAATTTTGAGAAATTATCATCTTTTGACTTAATATATTAATAACGTTAATATATTAATATTAAAATTATACGTTTTACTAAATACAGGGATACGTATGCGATGGAGGTTTATGCCTCATTGGCTGTCGCACTCATTCCGACTGTCCGTCGTCATTGTCATGCACAAATGGCCAGTGTGAGAATCCATGTTCCGCCCAGGGATCGCCTTGTGGAATAAATGCACTTTGCCGTGTTTCGAGCCATCGAGCGGTGTGCTTATGTCCAGAAGGCTATCAAGGTGAACCGAGTCAGGAGTGTTACCAACTGGAGTGTCATCACGATGACGATTGCGAGCTAAACAAACATTGCAGCGAATACGGTGTTTGCACAAATCCGTGCTTACAGCATGGCGTCTGTGGCTTCAATGCGCAATGTCGTGTGATCAACAGGAAGGCACAATGTTCTTGTCCGCCAGGACACTTTGGCAATCCGAAGATCAATTGCAAGAAAGGCAAGTTTATTACATTTATAAAAATTATATTTGCGAAAATAACTTTTTTAATACGCGTGATTTTTTAATCACTCTTAGGTGGAGATGAATGCTTACGAAGACCTTGCGGTATTAACGCTAAATGCCGAGAAACTCTAAATGGTTTCGAGTGCACATGTGATCCGGGATGCCATGGTGACCCACATCAAGTGTGTTTCTGCGACGGCGATCTTTGCAAAGACACTCGTTGTGGTATCAATGCAGCCTGTCGAATTTATAAGAATCAGCCACAGTGCTATTGTCCACCGAATAATCCATCAGGCGATCCAATGCATGCATGTACGTACTATATTTCGTATTACTGGATCTGACAAGACATATATAAATGAGAGAAATAATAATATCAAAATAAATTGAGGAAATTTTTTTTACACGTATGTATCATTATTACAACAAATAAATAAATTTAAAAAAATATATGACAAAGTATAACTGTGCAATATCTTAAAAATATATTTTAATATTATGGCAAGATAATAAATATTTATAACAATTTATTTTTGGTTGATACTATCACTAACGATTTGTTGATATAGGTAGCTCAGATAGAGATTTAGGAGACTGTCGAACGAATGGGTGCGGGAAGAACGCCGAATGTATTAGAGATGGAGCTATATTCGTTTGCCGATGTCCACCAGGTACAAGCGGTTCGCCAGATATTGAATGCACAACAGGTAGGAAAATACAGCCTACTAACTTTTTAACCGAGTCGCGGTTGATTAATTTTATGTACAGCATTTGTGACTAGCGAGCAATACTGACAATCACAGGAACATGGTCCGTAGAATAACCATGTATTGTTTAGTAGGACTTGAGTAATACATAAACGTATTAATCGAGTGAAAATCTTAACATCGAGAGACAGATGTGATTGGAGCAGTATGTCGCCACGATATTGGATATATATACATATTTTACCTACAAGCAAAAAGTACAACATTATCTGTACATATTATACAATATAGGATATACTGTACATAATTTTGAGATGAGAGAACACGTTCCACACATATCTCACACATAACTTCATATGTAGAATGTTTATTTCAGTATCCAATCTGTCTTGAGGATATAATTGAATAAACAAAAAGACACTCATTTGCCTTTGACCTTATAGTGCCACTTGAATACAAGGAGGTACACATTTACAGTCGACACCATATATCTATTTTAGGATTAATACAGATTGGGAACTGCGAAAGGGACATTCTCATATACCCATGCTTGATATTTGCTGATATTCACGGGTTGTTATTTCCTCTTATTCTGAAATCTGTGGGGGCTTGTGTTGTAAATATCGCTGCTTGCCATTGTAATTTCTCTGAGAAGATGTCTGATATTTTGAAAAAGTGTAAAGTCGTTACTCTATACCTCTTCACAGAGCCTACCCTACTTTCATCATAAATACAAAGCATGTGGTTTATGTTATTTGTGAGAAAGTTTCTTTTCACAGTTCTTATAAATGCTTTTTTCTTTGTTTTTCCTGTCCCATCACCCACGATCCACCGACTCTACACCGACTTGAACACCACTATCGTGACAATAGAGCGCGAATGCACCAGCGACTTAGAGTGTCCCAATGAAAAAGCCTGCATAAATCTACAATGTCTGGACCCGTGTGCGCTACGCGGTGCCTGTGGGATCAATGCCCTGTGCCGAGTGGTTCTGCACAAGCCGCGTTGCTCATGCCCGCAGTGTTATATCGGCATGCCCCACACGGCCTGCCATCCAGATTCTAAATGCGACACGCTCAATCCCAAACCTACGCCGAGCATCGGTTGTTCCTCTGACTACGACTGTCCGGAGAGTCTCTCCTGCCACTCGCAGACAGGCGAGTGCCGCGACCCGTGTTTGAGTTCTCGGTATACCTGCGAGGTCAACAAGAGATGTCAGGTGCGGAATCACAAACCTATGTGTGTTTGCAAATACGGCTTCGTAGTCAACGAAATCGGGGAATTGACCTGCGCTCCTGACACGCTTACCTGCTCGAGAGACTTCGATTGTCCTTCGAACACTGCGTGCGTCAATGGGAAATGTCAAAATCCCTGTAATGTAAGAAACAAAAGACCGTGTCCAGCCGATAAAACCTGCGATGTCCTGGACCACCGTCCCGTGTGCATTTGCACTAAAAACTGCAATCCCTCCCTCTCCATTTGCCTGCGAGACAGTGGCTGCTCTCCAGATTTGGCGTGCCGTAACTATCGCTGCGTGGACCCATGCAGAAACTCTACCTGTCCGGCTGATGCCCCCTGTTACGTGGAGGAGCACAAGCCTATCTGCAAGTTCTGTCCCCCCGGCTTTGTGCCAGATACTAAATACGGATGCATGAAAGGTAAACACAATTTCTCAGAACACTATCTGAATCTTGTCATTTCTCATAGCCGTTATCACGTCTTTACATTGCCTGGCCTTACACGAGACATACTACTGCTACTTTTCAGGTTTCCGATCGTGCAAACAGCAGAATATAAAACTTGCTTACTTTTGATCAACTTGAAATTTTAATTTAATTTTTTATTAAAATTACAAGATCGTGTTTGGTCAAGTTGCAATTGGATGCACAAGTTTCTTTGTTCTGTTGTCTGGACGCATATTTTAGGTTCCAAGTTACAGATACAAGTTTCCCATACCTTAGACTCCTGCTCTACTTTGCCGATCTTCTTACTACTGAAGGATTCTTCCGTTACATCTGTCTCTGTAAAGACTTATATATTTCTTACAATCAGCTTACCTATTATATGCGAGCATGCTAACTCTTAATTTGTAGTAATTGAAATAAAAACTGTAAACTTATCTGTAGCTTAGCCTAATCAGAGTCGCTCCCCGATTAGCAGTTTTGCTACTTTATTAGATATTATGTTTACATTATATTGTATCCGCAGCAGTTCTTCATCCCCTGTCCAAGCCAGTTTGCGAGTCCGATGATGATTGCAGCGACGCAGAAGCCTGCGTCGAAAGCTCCTGCGTTAATCCTTGTATCAATGGGTGTCAACTGGCAGTTCAATGTCGAGTTGAAGCGCACAGGCCTATTTGTGATTGCGAACTTAACGACAAACATTGTTCACCTGATGGTGCAACGACATTACGTTCTATAGATTTAGATCACACTTTTGAAACAGTTCACACTACATTACAAACAACAATGAGCACTCCGCCATCCACACCATTCGTTTATACTACGGAGATGTTAACAGTTGCATATACGGAGGATAGTACTTTAACTGACGTTACCGGAAATTTATTGGAAAATATTACTATTGAAACGACAAGTGAATCAGATACGACAATTGTATCAATAGAAATTGTTACCGAGTCTCCGGAACGTTCGATGACCATACCTTCGATATTAAGTACAACCGAAATTAACATTTTAAATGATACTTTAATTTCGACGATGAACGTTGATGTTATAGAGAATGTAACATCTAGTTCCTTTACTACTTCAACGTCCGAAACTACTAATTTTGAAATTGAAATTACTTCAACAGAATATACAACAGCACGTAGTATTACTTCTAAAAGTGAACAAACGACGCATAGTATTCCAACCATATATAATACAGAAGAAACTTTTACAGGAAATGTATCTTCTTCTACTGCAATTGAGACAACAAAGAGTGAATTTGAATTTGGCTATGAAGAAAATGTTACAACAATCGAAATAACTGGAACAACTGCCTTTCAAAATATCACTGCCACTTCTCCAGTTATATTCAGTCGTACCGAGATTACTGATATTACTGTATCTGGCATAAATACTGAAATAACGACTTCTAAGCCATTGAAAACAAGTAGCGTTACTGAAGTTCCTGAAAATATAACTACAGTTCCTATCGTAGAAGTTCCTAATGTAAGTGATGAAGAAACTTCCACATTAGCAACAACTATACAATCTTTTACTACTACTACGCAATATTCTACTACCACAGAATTAACAGTAAAACCATTAAAAGAAATTACTGAACCTCCTATGGAAAGCACCACTAGTTCAATGATTGCTACAACATTTTTTACTCAAGCAAATCATACAATACCATCCCCGAATATCTTAGAGTATACATCCACAGATATTGCCAAAGAAATCACACAAGAATGGAGCACTGTCAAAATTGATTCGCTTAATACAACTGAGTCATATATAAAAGATACTACTTCATTTTCTACAACAACTGAGTCTCCTATATTTACAACAAATATTATTGATGATAACGGTTCTCACAAAGCCACTCATATTTCTGCGACAGAACAATACACTACTTCAAAACAGTATACTACAACTGAGGAGTCTACAAGACCGATTTCTACTACAGAATATCGTACATTTACAGAAGATCATTCTATTACAGAACAAATCTTCACTACGAAGCAACATAGCACGCTTGAATATTCTACAGAAGGATATTTTACAACAGAACAATTTAGAACATCACAACCTACAGAACAGATCTCTGATGCTACAGACAATTATAGTATATCTGAATATTCTACAGAAGCGCATTCTACTACAGGGCATAAGATATCAGAACAAACAGAACAATATACTACATTTGAACAATCTACAGAACAAATCTCCACTACAAAGCAATACAGCACTCCTAAATACAGCACTACAAAAGAACATTCTACAACAGAACAGTTTACAACGTCACAACAATCCACAGAACAATATACTTCTTCAAATCCATATACTTCAACTGAAGAAATTTCAGAACAGATCTCTATTACAGAATATTATAATACTTCGGAATATTCTACAGAAGAATATTTCACTACAGAACAATTTAAGATATCAGAACAAACAGAACAATACACTACATTTGAACAATCCACAGAACAAATCTCCACTACAAAGCAATACGGCACGCCTAAATATAGCACTATAAAAGAATATTCTACAACAGAACAGTTTACAACGTCACAACAAGCTACAGACCAATATACTTCTTCAAATCCATATACTTCAACTGAAGAAATTACAGAACAGACCTCTACTACTGAACATTATAATATCTCGAAATATTCTACAGAAGAATATTTCACAGAACAAATTAAGATATCAGAACAAACAGAACAATACACTACATTTGAACAATCTACGGAACAAATCTCCACTACAAAACAATACAGCACTCCTAAATATAGCACTACAAAAGAACATTCTACAACAGAACAGTTTACAACGCCACAACAACCTACAGAACAATATACATCTTCAAATCTATATACTTCAATTGAGGGAATTATGGAACAGATCTCTACTACAGAACATTATAATACTTCGGAATATTCTACAGAAGAATATTTCACAGAACAAATTAAGATATCAGAACAAACAGAACAATACACTACAGTTGAACAATCTACAGAACAAATCTCCACTACAAAGCAATACAGCACTCCTAAGTATAGCACTACAAAAGAATATTCTACAACAGAACAGTTTATAACATCACAACAACCTACAGAACAATATACATCTTCAAATCTATATACTTCAATTGAGGGAATTATGGAACAGATCTCTACTACAGAACATTATAATACTTCGGAATATTCTACAGAAGAATATTTCACTACAGAACAATTTAAGATATCAGAACAAACAGAACAATACACTACAGTTGAACAATCTACAGAACAAATCTCCACTACAAAGCAATACAGCACTCCTAAATATAGCACTACAAAAGAATATTCTACAATAGAACAGTTTACAACGTCACAACAACCTACAGACCAATATACTTCTTCAAATCCATATACTTCAACTGAGGGAATTACGGAACAGATTTCTACTATAGATCATTATAATACATTGAAATATTCAACAAAAGGATATACCACTACAGAACAGTTTAAGACATCAGAACAAACAGAACAATACTCTACGTTTTCGCAATCTACGGGACAAATCTCTACTACAGAGCAATATAGCACACCTAAATATTCTACAGAAGTATATTCTATAACAGAACAATTTAGAACATCACAAGAGCCAACAGAGCAATACACTACTTCGAAACAGTATACTTCAACTAAAGAATCTACAGAACAGATCTATACCACAGAAAAGTTTTCCATTACAGTAGGATCTGAGCAGCCTACCACATTTGAACAGTCTACAGCAAAACAGAACTCTACTACAGAACAGTACAGCACATTTCAATATCCATCTGAACAGTCCATCACATCTACGCAATCAATACGATATAGTACAATTGAATACTCCACAGAAGAATATTCTACCACAGAGCTTATTACATCTGAAAAATCTACAGAGCAATCTCTGACTACAGAATATTATACGACGTCTGAAATTACCCAGAATAAAACTGATATGTTTTGTATCTTACATACAGATTGTACAGAATGCGAAACTTGCATCGATAGTTTTTGTCGGAATCCATGTAAAACTGATAATTCATGTCCAAAGAATGTTTTATGCGACGTTATAAATCATCGGCCTGTGTGCTTAGACTCAAGTACCGAGCAGAGTACGTCTAATTGTAGTATACTCCCAGGTAAAAATTTCTCTTGTCGGGAGTTTCATGAGTGTGGTATCATTTTATGTTTATTGTCACCAATTTTCTACAAGCTTCCTCCAGTGTATGAGGCCATACGATCGTATCCAGATGAAAATTGGGAGCAACCAATTCTGGAAATTGTAGACACTGCTTACCGAATTAGTCATTTCATGAGATGGCTCATCGGTGTAAATTCATGAATGAAAATGCGATCGATATCATAAGGGCAGCTCACAATGAACCTGTGTGTCCCATGTGATGACCGAATCGAAAATAGTCAATAAGCAGTCAGACACTGTTTTCCCAAATGCAGACAAAGGACTGCTGCATTAGCGCTCTACGCATGTGTACATTAATGCTTATGCACGATTTTCTCTCTTACAGCTTCTTTGTATCTAACATGTGTATAATGAATTGCAATTTTAATCGTCTGCGTTTAGAGGAAATCATCTTTTATGCAAACTCATGATATATAGTAATATTGTGGTATGTCGTTTGCAAAGTTTATAAAGTTTTTGTGTAAAATTAGGATTATTGAGTTATTATAAAATAAATTAGTATTTCTGCGTGCGTGCGTGTGAAAGATGATTTCGCTCGATGTAGACGATTTCGATCAATGTCTTTTTTTAGCTGCTATACTTATTGACACATATGTGACACAAATATCACTATATGTCTTAAAGGAAAGAGTACATCGTCCTTGTATATTTATGTTTATATATATTGCACTGACATACTCATGAGATAGATTCAAGTAACTGTGCATTTTTTATAACTACTGTTTTTGATATAACATACAAAAATGGCAGTTAAAACTGAGGTCAAATAGATTTTCTATTGAGACATGTACATTAACATTTCACTTTCTCATCATTCGTAACATTAATTCCTGCACCTAATGTACATTTGTTTCGTTAGACGTGAAATGTACAACGCACAACGACTGTCCCATCCAATTGGCTTGTGTAAATCATCAATGCGTAAATCCATGCACTTTGGGTAATCCGTGCGACTTCATCGAAGCTTGCCATGTTCAATATCATAGACCGGTTTGCGTTAAAGGTATATTTGCAATTGAATTGAACATTTCCACATCCGCAATAACAAAATTTATATTATTTTATTTTACGATTTTTTTAGTGGAGTCCAACGAGACAGAGTGTCCTTATTGTCTACCTGGTATGCAATGCGATCCATCGACAAACACTTGCATCAAAGGTTCGTACTGTCGCCAGTACTATACTTGGTTTCATCTGATTTTATTTTCAGTTTTTTATAGTCGTCGAGAGATTTGTAAATATGTATGTACTGTACATATTTCACGTACATATTTTGCAAATTATGCATAAGATCCTCTTTATACAAAGCACGAAATGTTCAGTTTTATTACTGTCGTGCATGATCACAAAGAATGATCTCTTTAAGATATTCCTTATATTTTTTCTGAATATGTCTTTCTTATCTCAGAGAATGTTTTTCTTTTGATCGAAAATTCGCATACTTTTTCGCACATAAAGATCGAAAATCACACATTGCTACGCAAAGAAAATTTCCTTTATTTCAATTCTTATACTTGTGCACTACACTTTCTGGGGCTACATGGGCTTTCCCACTCTTTCTTTAGCGGGTTGCACTAGCAACAAGGATTGCCCTCTGACAGAAGCGTGTATTGGGCACGCTTGCCAGGAACCCTGCCTAGTTCGAAATCCTTGTGCGGAACATGCTGTTTGTATTAATACAAATCACAAAGCAGATTGTAGTTGTGAAGAAGGCTATCACGGAAATGGATTCTCTTATTGCGATTTGTGTAAGTTTTACAATGAGATATCAGATAATGCAAAAATAAATAAAGCATGAGAAATTATATTAGGTGTTGGAATTAATTCGTAGCGTTTTTTAATGAAAGAATATTATTTATTTCACATGAGCATTAAAAAATACATTAATGAAAGTACTTCCCATCACTTGTAAAACGCTACGAATTAATTCCAACACCTAATATAATATAAATTATTGATAGGTATTATTTTCTCAAATATTCAGAACAGTTGATGTGAAAATCTAATGCAAATTATTAGCACAAATGAGAGTTACAAATATTGCCAACAATATTTAGTTAGAAATTCATGTATAAATATGTGCAAAAATAAATTAGCATATTTTACGATTTCAGTGGAAGAAATGAAAAATATTTGTCAATATAACGAAGACTGTCCTCCGAACAAATACTGCGATCGCCTTAACAGACAGTGCATCAATCCTTGCGTCGAGTTTGATTGTGGAGATAATGCGAAATGCGTCTCTAGTAATCATCAAGCGCAGTGTACATGCCTTCCAGGTTATCAAGGAAATCCTCACATTGGCTGTCAGGAGATAATGCTGACTGTCGATCCTTGCGTTCCAAATCCGTGCGGTTTGAACGCTTTATGCGAGAATGACAATGGAAATCCTGTTTGTTTCTGTCCGAAAGGTCTAACTGGAAGTCCGTTCGAGCAATGCAGTATGTATACATTTTTGACGTATAATTATGACGTTTATTTTATTGTTTTAAATTATAAATGTAGATCCAAGTATAACAGAGAGAGAGAGGGGGAGAGGGGGGGGAAAGAGAGAGAGAGAGAGTAAGTGAATAAAGAAAATTAATCCTTTAATGAATCAATTTTGTAATTTATTTAGTTCCCGAAGGTGACCAATGTGAAGGTAATCCTTGCGGTGCCAATTCAGGATGTCGAGTGGTGAGTGGACAGGTGAAGTGCTTCTGTTTACCAGGATATGAAGGTCATCCACCGAATTTCCCCTGTACACTTCCTAGTACGTCCTGCGATCCTTCTCCATGCGGTCCCAATACTCGTTGCTCTGTGTTGGATAATGGCTTTGCAAAGTGTACCTGTCTACCTGGCTACATTGAAAGTCCCAATACTATTAGAGGATGCGTGCCAAAAGCCGATCAATGCGAATTTAATCCGTGTGGTTTTGGAGCGAGATGCAATAGCACGAGAGTACCACCTTGTTACTGTCCAGATCTCACAATTGGAAATCCATACAAGAGTTGCGGAGGTAATCAATAATTTAATAATATAAAATGGAAAGAACTCATTACCAAATATTAAAACTCTTAAAATTATATATATCTTAAAAATTATAACTTTTTAACTAAACAAACTATTGAATTTATTTGTACAAGTTCATTACAATTTTATTGGAGTCACTGATTTAATTAAAACATTTTTTTATGTAAAAAAATTCTTTAAAATGTTTTATCTTTTCAATTATCTTGTTTATAAATTGAGAATTCATAATTAAATTAAAAAGTATTTGCGATACAAACATCTTCTATAATAAACTTTCGCGATAAACATCTTAAATAACATATAACTATAAAACATTGAACAATTAACAATAAAATGTTCTATTAATTATATTGTTGCAGTACGCCCAGAAGAACCATACGATCCTTGTCTATTATCACCTTGTGGCAAAAACGCTATTTGCACGGCAATTGATGGCATAGCTAAATGCACATGTATACCGCCATTTGTCGGTAATCCATATATAGATGGTTGCGAAGCCGAATGTATTATTAATCGGGATTGCGAAAGTCATCTGGCTTGTTTCAATCAACACTGTAGAGATCCATGTCCAGGCGTATGCGGCGCTAATGCGCATTGCGAAGTTGTCGATCATCTTCCTATGTGTTCTTGTTTGCCAGGATATACTGGAGATCCGTTTAGAGCCTGTAAAGTAGAGAAACCTCGTATGTAGATATGTTTCAATTTATATACTTTGCATGTTTTATCTGTTATTATACTTATAATATTTTGTTACTTTTTGGATAACCAAACATTCTTTTTAAATCTACTGTAATAAGCTGTTAATTTATAAATAATATTTCATGTATATACATATATACATAATTAAATATTAATGTAAATATTATATGATATTTTAAAACTTTTATATTTATCTTTTTCATAAAATATTTTATTTGAATCTAAAATATATGTACGATAAAAATTGAATGATATATTTATACTAACTAAGAATACAATATTAATGTAATATAAAAAGTTTAATTTGATCTCATTTTTTGTAGTAGTCCCAGATCAGAATCCGTGTATGCCATCGCCATGCGGTCCACACAGTATCTGTCGTGTAATGAAAGATCGTGCAGTTTGTTCATGTAGTCCGAGTTACCAAGGCACTCCACCGCATTGCCGTCCGGAGTGTCTCGTCAGCACGGAATGCCCGGCTCATCTGGCTTGCATTGATCAAAAGTGTAATGATCCTTGCCCAGGATTGTGTGGTTTGAACGCTGATTGTCAAGTTATCAATCACAATCCAATTTGTAGTTGTCCTCGTCAATATGCTGGCGATCCATTCACGCAATGCGTCAAAGAAGGTAATACATTGTGTTAACGTAATAGTTTAATAGTGGACCTTTATTAAATAAAGAATATGCCTTTCCAGCTCATTCTTGCGTTGTTATAGGAAGTAAGATATAAAAGTAAAATATTTAATTTTTCCAATTTTAAAACATATGACGCAAAGCTCATCTCTAATGATTGAGAAGATGTAATTCATGTTTGTAATGAGAAACGTAGTGAATCAAAGGCACTCGCTAAAATTTAATTTTTATGAATTAAATAATGTATTTATTGTTGAGTTATATGAAAAGATTTTTTGAAATATTACTTAATCTGTCATTATACTTTATTTTTTTCAGAACCTTTACCGCCAACAACGAATCCTTGTTTACCATCGCCTTGCGGGCCTAATGCTGATTGTCGGGTTCAAGAGGATCATCCGATATGCACATGCATTAGTGGTATGTTCGGAGCACCGCCGAATTGTAGGCCAGAGTGTGTGATTGATCAGGACTGCATTAGTTCCTTAGCTTGTATTCAAAAGAAGTGTTTAGATCCATGCGTTGGATCGTGCGGATTTAACACGAATTGTACGGTGTTGAATCATCGACCTATTTGTCATTGTTATGAAGGCTATGAAGGAGATCCTTTCTCAGGTTGTGCCAAAGGTAAGATTTTAACAATTTTAGCGATCTTAAATTGATATATTATTGCATGTTCCGGATAAAAACACATTTTTGCTTTATAGCTGTTTTCCCAGTGCAATTACCGTGCGATCCGTCGCCGTGCGGTACGAATGCTGTATGTAAAGAACGTAATGGCGCGGGATCTTGTACTTGTTTACCTGATTATACTGGTGATCCCTATGAGGGTTGCAGACCGGAATGTGTTCAGAATTCAGATTGCGCTCATACGAAGGCTTGTATTAACAACAAGTGCAAGGATCCATGTGTGGGAGCGTGCGGAATTAACGCGCAATGCCAAGTTTATAATCATCAACCATCTTGTAGTTGTCTCTCTGGTTATACCGGAGACCCTCTTACGTCTTGTCACATACCAATAAGTACGCCAGTGAAATTTTTCCTAGATTTTGATATATAGCCATAAATAAGAAGGAGTTTAAATAGTATATAACATTATCTATTTTTTGTAGAACCTTCACCACCGGTCGATACGTGCCAACCATCTCCCTGTGGACCATATAGCAACTGCCGCGTTATTGATAATCACGCAGCGTGCTCCTGTCAACCTAATTACATCGGTAGTCCACCGTCATGTCGACCAGAATGCGTAGTTAGTACGGACTGTAGCCCAAACACGGCGTGTATCAATCAAAGATGTAAAGATCCATGTCTAGGCACATGTGGTGTGAATGCAGACTGCCGAGTGATCAATCATAATCCAGTTTGCATCTGCGCGATTGGCTATAGCGGAGATCCGTTCTTTGGTTGCGTTAAGGAAGGCAAGTTTCCAAATTCTTTTTTAAATCATTGTCTTAAAATTTTTATCTCCAATGTACTAAAAATTTGATTAATTTATATATTTTTAATATTTTCTTATTATTTGAATTATTTGAATTACTTGGATTATAAATTAATATAAGAATTTAATAATAACACGCAAAAAAAATCTACGAAATCTAAGTCATTTTAATGTGATTTCATGTCATTTAATTCATAACAGAAGTAACACCTTTACCGAAACCAAGTGACAATCCTTGCGTCCCTTCGCCGTGTGGACCGAATTCCCAATGTCGGGTGATTGACGGTTTTCCGGCATGTTCGTGTTTACCGAATTACATTGGCCGCGCACCAAATTGCCGTCCCGAGTGTGTCATAAATGAAGGATGTCCCGGAAATTTGGCGTGCCAAAATGAACAGTGCGTGGACCCATGTCCAGGATCTTGCGGCGTAAACACGTATTGCAATGTCGTAAAACACAATCCTGTATGTATCTGTAACGAGGGTTACACGGGTGATCCGTTTACGGAATGTATACCAATCATAGAAGGTACGTAGAAGTTATTTGTTTATAAAGACTTGGTGAATTGTTAAATTGATGTAGTTATTTTTATTTACTATTTATTTCCTATAGTTATTATATAATTAATTGATTCCAGCGCCTATTACGACAGAGCAACCACGTACGCCATGTAATCCATCGCCATGCGGTGCCAACGCAGTGTGCAACGAGCGAAACGGAGTCGGATCTTGCACATGTCTACCGCAATACTTTGGCGATCCATACATTGCTTGCAGACCAGAATGCGTGACTAACGCCGACTGCGACCGCAGTAAGGCTTGTCTGAACAACAAATGTGTCAATCCATGTCCTGGTACTTGCGGCCAAGATGCCACTTGTCGCGTGATCAATCATGCCCCGATGTGCTCTTGCCTGCCGGGATATACCGGTGATCCGGTAAACGGCTGTACCATTATCATCGTGACGCCGTTGCCCGTGCCAATTGATCCTTGTGATCCATCGCCATGTGGACCCAACAGCAACTGTCGAACGCACGACGGACACGCAGTGTGCCTCTGCCAACCAGGATTTTCCGGAGTTCCGCCTACCTGCCGACCGGGTTGCATTGTCAGTTCTGAATGTCCACAGAACAGAGCGTGCATCAATAACAAGTGTGCGGATCCGTGTCCAGGTTCTTGCGGACAGAACACGAATTGCCTTACAGTGAATCACAATCCTATTTGTAGCTGCGCCAGCGGTTATTCCGGCGATCCTTTCGTTCATTGCACCAGGATCAGCATTACGTCGCCGTCGCCGAAGGGGGAAGAAGACCCTTGTCTACCGAATCCATGCGGCCCGAACTCTCAGTGCAGAGTGATAGGCTCTCATCCAGCATGTTCTTGCTTGCAAAACTACATCGGTCGTGCACCGAATTGTAGACCTGAGTGCACCGACAATTCGGAATGCTTTAATACCGCAGCGTGCATTAATCAAAGATGCAAGAATCCCTGCCCTGGCGCTTGCGGCGAGATTGCCAGATGCACAGTGCAAAATCACGTTCCAATTTGTACCTGTCCAGAAGGATATGAGGGCGATCCCACTGTGCGCTGTGTCCTACCATCTCCACCAGGTGAATAGAAATTCTGATATTTATATAGAATTAAGTTGTTGAAGAAGGAAGTTATTTAAGAAGAGTACATAGTAATTATATCTAAATATTACAAGTTTTGATTTTATATATTTATAGCAACAGATAGGACCGTGTCAAATCCGTGCTCGCCGAATCCTTGCGGTCCCAACGCGCAATGTCGTGAAAGAAACGGAGCAGGTGCCTGCGGATGTCCACCAGATCTAATAGGCGATCCGTATGATATCATCAAGGGATGTCATAGGGAATGCGAAACAAACAATGACTGCGCACCACAGTTGGCGTGTGTTGGTTTCAAATGCACAGATCCGTGTCCCAATACTTGTGGAACGTTATCTATTTGTAACGTACAAGCGCACGTTCCTGTCTGCCTGTGTCCACCAGGATATACTGGAGATCCATATTTCGCTTGCGAAATTGAAGAGGTGATAAGTAAGTATTTTTAGTAATGGAATTATAAATTTGGAAATGAAAAATAAATATTAATTATAGTTATTAATTAAGTTAAAATAATGCTAATAATTATTACATTTAGTACTTAATCAATATGGATACACACTATTATAATTAATCGTGCAAATAAATCGCGATAATCATTGAAAGGCTGCACTTTAAATAATTGTTTTTTAAGAATAATTTTTGTATGAAATTAAAAGAAATGCAATGTTATTTTCCTTAGAAACATTAGAACCATGTTCTCCATCACCTTGTGGACCTAATAGTAAATGCCGAGTTGTCAACGATCAAGCTGTATGCACCTGTTTACCAGAGTACAGGGGTATTCCACCGTCGTGCAGACCAGAATGTATCGTTAATGCTGAGTGTCCCCTGCATCTAGCATGTATAAATAAAAAATGTGTAGATCCTTGCCCGAATATCTGTGGATTGAAGGCACAATGTATTACCAAAAATCACAATCCAATTTGCACTTGCCCTGTCGGTTTTACAGGAGATCCTTTCACTTTCTGCTCGCCACATGGTAAGGATTTTACATATAATAAGCGTTTTTATATATATTATATATTATTATACATTATTATATATTAACATCAACATGAATATCCTAAAAAAATAAGCTGAGATAAAATTGTATTGCTTTTTACATTTACGTTAAATTATATCTACATGAATTTTTAATCGCACTTTTCCAAATTATATTTTACATATTTATTAATTTTATATATTTATTAATTTGCAAAAAGAAATGTTATTGATATATTTACGTAAATTTCTATTAGATATAAAGATATATGCTAATCATTTTTCAGTTACTACCGAACTTCCAATAACTGAACGGCCACCATCTTGCACTCCATCGCCTTGCGGTCCAAATTCCTTATGTCAAATAATATCTGGTAATCCTGCTTGCTCTTGCCTGCCAAATTACATTGGCGTACCACCGCAATGCCGACCAGAATGCATATTAAGCACCGAATGTAAGAGCCATCTCGCATGTGTCAATCAAAGATGTGCGGATCCCTGCCCAGGCTCGTGTGGAATAAACGCTCAATGTCACGTATTAAATCATCTGCCAGTTTGCACGTGTATGGAAGGTTTCACCGGAGATCCATTTACGCAATGCAGCATTATTCCACCAGGTAAAAACATAGAGCAACGCATTATGTATATGATGAATAAATACTTCGCTGTTTTGCAAAAAATTAATTGCGAAATGAAAATCAGATCAATTTGATTTAATTTATTTTTAAAATAAACATTTTTATCTATGTAGTTACAGAATCACCATCCATGGATCCTTGTGCACTATCTCCGTGTGGTCCGAACGCCATATGCGATAATGGTGATTGCAAATGCTTGCCCGAATATATTGGTAATCCTTATGAGGCTTGTCGTCCCGAATGTATTCTTAATTCGGAATGTGCCCGCGATAAAACTTGTCTGAAGAACAAATGCAAGGATCCTTGTCCCGGAATATGCGGCCAAAACGCGCAATGCGACATAGTCAATCACATTCCTGTCTGCTCTTGTCCATCTGGATATATTGGCGATCCATTCGTTAGCTGCCGTGTTCAACCTAGAGGTATGCAAAGAAAACTATTATTTTTTAATATTTTTTTTCCATTTCATTGCCATTATAACTATAGCGCCAATTTTTCACCAAATTTTTAAAGTCAGCTTGTGTTAATTACAAAATTAATTTTTCTGCAGTGCCAGATTCTCGAAAGGATCCGTGCACGCCTTCGCCCTGCGGACCGAACAGTCAATGTCGAAATATCGAAGATCAAGGAGTATGCTCCTGTCTTCAAGGCTATCTTGGTTCTCCACCATCCTGCAGACCAGAGTGTCTCGTTAGTTCTGAATGTCCGCCAACGCGAGCCTGCGTAAACAAAAAATGCACAGATCCATGTCTGGGTTCCTGTGGCCTGAATGCGAGATGCGAAGTGATCAATCACTCGCCAATATGCAGTTGTTTATCCGGACAAACTGGAGATCCGTTCAGAAGTTGTTACGATATTCCACGTAAGAAAAATTAAATTATTCGTTTGCAAATAAAACGATATTAATAATTTTATATCAATTAAATATAATTTTAGTAATATTTAAGAATTACAGCAAAGATCGATTTTCTCAATTTTGAAAATTATAATAAATGCAGGAGATGTTTGCAACAGCTTTAAACAAATTAAATTGACCAAAATACAAAATGTTGTATCAATATTTCAGTACCACCGGAACCTAAAGACCGGGGCGATCCTTGCAGTCCTTCGCCATGCGGACCAAACGCACTTTGTCAGAACGCAAATGGACAACCGTCATGTTCGTGTCTGCCCACTTACATTGGCATTCCGCCATCATGTCGACCTGAATGTTTGATCAATCCTGATTGTCCGCCGGAAAAATCCTGCATAAACATGAAATGTAAAGATCCCTGTCCGGGATCCTGCGGAGACAACGCTGAGTGCAAAGTGGTGAATCATGCAGTAACTTGTTCGTGTAAACTCGGCTACACGGGTAATCCGTTCGTGCAATGCGTGTTAGAAGGTACACGTTTATTTATGACTCATTTTGACTGATTTTTTTACCCATATTATAGCAAGAGAGAGATTTAATTTTTCTTAAATCAAACCATTTATTTTTTTTTACCGGGATTATTTTTACATTTCTGCTGTCTATATCTTATTAGAGCATTACATTTTTTTAGCTAATCAATTTTGAGCCAATTTAATACTAGACAATTTTTTCTGCAGAGGAACCGATGAATCCTTGTGAACCTTCACCGTGCGGAGCTAACGCGATCTGTCAGCAACGAGACAATGCTGGCGCTTGCATATGTATCGATGATTATCAAGGAAATCCTTACGAGGGATGTCAACCGGAGTGCGTCCTCAGTGCAGATTGCTCTACGAATAAGGCTTGTGTTCGTAACAAATGCAAGGATCCTTGCCCAGGTGTGTGTGGCGTTCGAGCACAGTGTTCAGTGATCAATCACATTCCTACATGTACTTGTGAGCCTGGATACATTGGAGATCCATTTATGACTTGCACCTTACAACCGGAAGTGGATACCGAGCCTACTGTAAGAGATCCATGCTCTCCTTCACCCTGTGGACCAAACAGCTTGTGCCGCGCTGTAAACAATCAAGTCGTGTGCACATGCCAAGAGTCTTTCGTTGGTGTACCACCAAATTGCAAGCCGGAATGTGTCGTCAATTCAGAATGTCCACAAAATAGAGCATGTTATAAATACAAATGTACTGATCCGTGTCCCGGCACATGTGGAATTGAAGCCAATTGTCGTGTTATTAATCACAATCCACTCTGCAGTTGTCCGCAAGGAAAAACGGGCGATCCTTTCTCTAGATGTTTCCCTGAACCTGGTAATTATTCAGATATATTTAATTAACTTCAACGTGTTCTATTTATTTATTTACGTATGTAAAGATAGTATTAAAAAGTTACATATTATTTTATTATTACTATATTTATCTATATTTGTATATATTTAATCATTTAGTTGTACCGCTACCACCGATGGATCCTTGTTTCCCTAACCCATGTGGACTCTACGCGGAGTGCAAAATAGTCAATAATCAAGCTGCGTGCACTTGTTTGAAAAATTACATAGGAATACCGCCCAATTGCCGTGCAGAGTGCGTAGTTAATACAGATTGTCCATCGGATCAAGCTTGCATCTCTGAAAAATGTCGCGATCCCTGCATTGGTTCCTGTGGTCAAAATGCTGATTGTCGAGTACAGAATCACATACCAGTTTGCTTGTGTCAACCTGGATATTCCGGCGATCCTTTCACATTGTGCACAGTAATTAGAGGTGCGTCTTATTTGAATTTCTACAAATGACTTTGTTTATTTGATTGAAAAAACAGATAAATTTTTTTAAATAAAATGATGAATTGATTTTTTAAATAAAACTTTGTAAGTATAAATAAATAATATAGGGTGTGGTCGATTAGTAAAATTCTTTCTTCTGATTGCTTAATCAAATGCTTCGAAACATTCACAGCGGCAACTTGACCGCATTTATAATCTAGTAAATAAATATACATATAATATATGTATATATTAGGTGTTGGAATTAATTCGTAGCGTTTTTAATGAAAGAATGTTATTTATTTCACATGAGCATTAAAAAATACATTAATGAAAGTACTTCCCATCACTTGTAAAACGCTACGAATTAATTCCAACACCTAATAGATAATTTATGTACCGAACGAAATTTATGTTGTAGAAATAAGTAGAATTTCAAATATTATTTATTGATATTTGATAATTTATCGCAAGGTACAATACATGATAATGATAAATCATTTCAAAATAACATAAAGTAATAAAAGTTTTCTTTTCTTAAAATTTTACATTATTTTCTTTATTGATTTATGTAAATGTGAAAAATTAATGTTGCAGAACAACCAAAGATTCCCGAAGATTTGTGCAGTCCGTCACCTTGCGGACCCAACGCAGAATGTAACGAAGGTGTATGCAAGTGCTTGCCTAATTACTTTGGGGATCCATATTCGTATTGTCGGCCAGAATGTACAATGAATTCAGATTGTCCTCGTGTCAAAACTTGCATCAATCAAAATTGCGTGGATCCTTGCCCAGACACATGCGGTCGTGACGCACGTTGCGACGTTGTTAATCACGTCCCAATGTGCAGTTGTCCACCTGGTTACACTGGAAATCCATTTCTTCTATGCCAACCACATATACCAGATGGTAAATTTATATTTTATAATAATTTAATTAATATTTTAATTTATTAATATTTTAATTATATTTTGTAATAAGAATATATATGTATAAATGTACATATATATGAATGTTAAAATAAAAGTACAACTAATGATGAAATAAAAATAAAATGATTTTATATAATTTAATATATAAATATTATAATAACTTTTATATAATTTTACGTTTATTATTAATTTTAATTATATGTATATATTAAATGGAAATAATTTATTTTTTCAAGTATAATTTTACGATATATTATATTAAATATATTTACATTATCGTTTTCGATAACTATTATTCACATCTCATTTGCAGATACCATTAAACAGCCTTGCACACCTTCGCCTTGTGGACCAAACAGCATCTGCAAAGTTGTGAATGGTCATGCTGTATGTTCGTGTCAACCTGGTTTAATTGGCAGTCCACCCGCCTGCAAACCAGAATGCATTATTAGCGCTGACTGTCCATTGACACAAGCATGTCTAAATAATAAATGCCAAGATCCATGTCCAGGCACATGCGGACAAAATACGAACTGTCAAGTGGTTAATCATAATCCAATATGTAGCTGCTCTGAATCTTACACAGGCGATCCCTTCACAATATGTTATCCGCAACCAAGTAAGTTATTTAGATTAGATATTACAGTATTAATAAATTTAGTATTTTATAATGGGATCAATTGCAATTCTATGTATTTTCCATTAATTTTTTATCTTTATAAATTGTTAATGGCGCAAATTATTAAAAGAAACCTGTGCTTTCTTGTTGCTTAAAAATAATTTTTGAATTTTATACATATATGTCTTTTGGATAAAAAAATCAAATTATATTTTAATTATTCAAACTGTATTTAATTATTCTTCATTAAATACTAAATTTTTTCATTTAAATATATTTCTTTATAGAAACACCACCTATATCAATGAATCCGTGTCTGCCATCGCCTTGCGGTCCGAACGCAGAGTGTCAAGTGAGGGGTGACAGTCCTGCGTGCTCGTGTATCGAAAATTATGTTGGTTTGCCGCCCAATTGTCGACCGGAGTGCACGATTAATCCTGAGTGCCCGCCGCAGTTAGCTTGTATGCAACAAAAGTGTCGCGATCCGTGTATCGGTTTGTGCGGTCCGAACGCTCAGTGTTCGGTAGTGAATCACCACGCGATTTGTGCGTGCATCAACGGATACACCGGAAATCCATTCAGCGCTTGTGAACAAATACCCGAGGGTGAGTACACAACTGTTATATTTTATTTCTTCTTGTTACAATCCTTTTCGCAAATGTCGCCGTTTGCATGCAGGCGCGGCAGGTAAGTGCTTCTATAATATGACTAATGATAATAATAAGTCAAGATGATAGTTCAAGAGTTTTTGTTTCTTATCAAATAATACCGATGCTCAAAATTATAGCGATTTAAAATCTTGTAATTTGTTGAAACATTTCTCAAAATTGCTTAACTATTATTTATTATATAGTATGATCAACTATTTAGAAGATCTGCTAAAATTTGAAAAACTGTTGATAATCATCACCGTTCTGTCCCGTTATTGTCAGATATATAGTTTTATTATATAGTTTTAGAAGTCAGACTGAAACTTGTCATGTCTTAACCATTACATAAAGTTAATGTGAGAATATATTTGTGCGACAGAGTAGCACATAATCACAAAGAGATCTCTAACAGGAGGTGTCAATAAATCACATGTGTTAGGTGGTGGGGCCTATAGATATTAGGCTCGTAATTGCACTCATTCTTGATTAAAATCAATAACATAAGATTATGTATACACGTCCCGAATCCCTACAATTAACAGAAAAACAATGTAGCACGCAATCATTCCCCATGCCTGAGCGTACTGACCCAGAAACCTAATGCAGGAAAAAACAATAATGACAGATAGTCACAAAACTGGTGACGGGGCCTATACCCAATAGGCTCTTGGCTGCACGTACCCTTATTTGACACTGAGCAACTAAGCGAACCTAATCCCTGCGATTAATTGTTGAAATATTTATTGCACGCACTGACCTGTTGAAACGAATAGCGTTAAAGACCCACTCACATGTAAGAGCACTCTGACCTTTGACATATGCTGTGGACCACCCAATAATCATGCTGCACATATCATTCTCGAATAGATCAATAATGCAAAAAGTGTTACTGCAAAGAGCGCAACTCCTACAAAAGTTTTAACAAACTCCGATGAAACACACTACAATATAGATCCCAAAATAGGATAGTCGTCCCGTCCTTAAAGAAATAATATGTTACCAATCGTGCCTCGCACTCTGTAATTAACTTGATTAATTAATTCGATAGAAAATCGAAACACGCTTGTGATGAAACAATTGCTAGAAAACATTGCCCACTAAAACTGATAAACTCTTCGAGATATTCGTCAACTGATGATAACCCAGCATTAAACTATGCAAAGCTATTACGTCGCACTACCATGAGGCTTATTGCTTATTAGGAATTCGCAATACGAAAATGCGAATGCGAAAAAAATCATTGAAAGTCAAAGAATTCTTCAGCCTAGCACCAGCTTTTGGAGAAAAATGCTGCATGTGTTCAATTAAGTCTAAATAAAATTTCTTTTTATAATAGATACACCCCTAGACATTAGAAAACCATGCGAGCCTTCCCCTTGTGGCATCAATGCCGTCTGCCGTGAGAACAATGGCGTTGGCTCGTGCACCTGTTTGCCGGACTACTTAGGTGACCCTTACCAAGAATGCAGACCTGAATGCACGCAAAATTCTGACTGTTTGACAAGAATGGCGTGCGTGAACTTGAAATGCAGAGACCCTTGCCCAGGAACATGCGGAGTGAATGCTCAATGTCAATCGGTTAATCATCTGCCGATTTGTATTTGTATTCCCGGCTATACCGGCAACCCTTTTACGCTCTGTTCCCCAATAGTTGAAATCCGTAAGATTTATTTCTATATTAAATATTTTATTTATTGTATTTAAAAAATTCCGATTTTCAATGTGTATGCAATTGCATACATATCATAGAATGTTTACACACACACGCACACGCACACGCACATGCACACACATATAATATAGAATTATAGAAACATATTGCACTTGAAAGTTATTGTAAATTTTAGATTCATTTGAGAGAAAATTTAATTATTTATTATTATTTATTTAAAATATTATATAATCTATTTTAAGATTATTATATAATCTAAGTAAAAAAAATTATTTATCTCAGATTTTATTTTTATTTTGTTATTTAAAATAAATTCAAATATATTTATTATGATTTTATAGACACAAGACATATTTTCAATTTAAAAAATAATTAAAGCGATCTGTTTGATCGCACATATACAGAGATAATTTAAATTCCAATTTTTGCAGTACTTTATTTTATTTTTTAATATGGATCTCAATATAATACGAAGTTTATTATATTGAGGAAAATAATATTAGTTTGAATTTAAACATGGAAGGACGATATATTACTGCCTAGAATAATTCATAGAAAATATAGTACATAATAATATTTTTCTCCACACAGTACTGCCAGAAACAAATCCATGCAGCCCATCTCCCTGTGGACCAAATAGTAAATGCCGAGACATAAATGGCCTTGCCGTTTGCACTTGCCTCCCGAATTTTATTGGCAGCTCTCCCAACTGTCGAGCTGAATGCGTAATGAACAGTCAATGCTCTCAAGATCTTGCTTGCATCAATCAGAAGTGTATATCACCTTGCCCGGACCCATGTGGTATAAACACACAATGCAGAGTAATCAATCACAGCCCCATCTGCATCTGCAATCTCGGTTATACCGGAGATCCCTTTACGAGATGTTTCCCCGCCCCACGTAAGAACTTGATCTCTCTCATTAACTTAATTTTTCATGATTGTTCGCTTCATTCATTCGTTCATTTATGGTCATCAGTTTCTTTCATTCATGTCACTGGTTTATTTTTTATAATCCACAATCATGATTTAAAACTTTGAAATAACATGACATTCATGTTGCCAATTCACTTTGTCATAATATCATACATTAATATCAATCATTTTGATATGCTATATATGATATATCATATGATATGCAATAATATTTTATTATTTTTTTATAACACTCTCATAAATGCAATTGATTTATTGTTAAAATAGACATCTCTGGAACAAACTGCGAGTTTGTTATGATTACGCTGTTTTATTATTGGATTTTTAGAATCGCTAGATTTTCCTGTAGTCTCGAAAGATCCCTGTTTACCGTCTCCATGCGGCATATATGCGGAATGTAGGAATATTGGTAGTACACCATCATGCTCTTGTCTCCCGACCTACAGAGGATCACCGCCGAATTGTCGTCCTGAATGTCGCGTAAATTCCGAATGCCCGATGAATCTTGCCTGCAACAATGAGAGATGCAGAGATCCTTGTTTAGGCTCCTGTAGCATCACTTCATTGTGCACAGTCTACAATCATATACCTGTGTGTACTTGTTCTGAAGGATTTACTGGCGATCCTTTCACTAATTGTTATCCCAGACCAACAAGTAAGAGACTTCCCAAAGTCCTAAAGCTATGAAAAATTTGTTTAAAAAAAAATTTCGCGAAGTATGATGCACAATACTTCTTGACGCTTTTTAGATATATTTTGGTAGTAGTTTTAGTTTCAGCGAATGTTAAATAATAAAAGAACTTAAATTTGCTTAAATAGCATAAATATTTCGAAATTTCGAAAAGACATTTTTATGTGGATTTAATATTTGCATTGTCTGGTTTGGTCAATATTTTGCTATATTTATCATTTAAAAATAGAAATTTAAACCAAAATAAATATTTAATGCTTTTTTTAAAGTTTTTTTTTACATTGTTCCGTTATAATTATCATTACAGCATCGATTAAATTGACATAAATTGAAAGAAATATCCCATACGTTAGACACGAATATAATCGCAGATTTCATGTCTGAAATATTGCGTGAAAGAAACTTATGCGTTACATTTCGTGAAGTTTTATTTCAAATTCTGTCATAATGTTTAGTTCCTTATCTATGTTCTTTTACAGCGGCACCTGCAGTTATCGACCCTTGTAATTTGAACCCTTGTGGACCGAATGCACGATGCAACAATGGCATCTGCATATGTCTGCCTGAATATCAAGGTGATCCTTACGTGGGTTGCCGTCCCGAGTGTGTCATGAATACTGATTGCGCCCACGATCGTGCGTGTGTGCGCAATAAATGCATGGATCCCTGCCCGGGCACGTGCGGTCGAAATGCATTGTGTTCCGTATACAATCACGTACCTATGTGCACCTGTCCGACCGGAATGGCCGGCAATGCCTTTGTTCAATGTTCCATAGTCGAAGGTATAATAATAATAATAATCAATGTGATCGATTTATAATTTTTATGAATGATTATCGATAATGACAATCGTAGAGTCAATTTAAAAAAAAAGTTCTTTAAAGTTTGAACAATTTATTTTCTACTATTATCGTTATTGATACTGCTTGTATTACTTTTTTGGGAACAAAGTGTAAGATTGCTATTATATCGAATGTTAGATATCCCAAAAAGAGATTCCTGCTCACCCTCGCCCTGTGGACCCAATAGTGTTTGCCGAGAAAACAACGGGCAACCTGTGTGCTCATGTGTGGTAGGCTTTCTTGGTGTTCCGCCAGCATGCAGACCGGAATGTACTATCAGTTCTGAATGTATTCTGACAGAAGCGTGTAGCAATCAAAAATGCATAAATCCTTGTCTCGGTGCATGCGGAATTCAAGCTACATGTCAAGTAATCAATCATAATCCCATATGTAGCTGCGGAGAACTCACCGGAGATCCATTCATTCGGTGTATTCCACGACGTAAGAACAAATATCAATTGCAAAGAGTCATTAAGCAATTTACATTAATATCTGTTTTAATGTTTATTGCTTAATTCCGCTTATTGTTTAATATTTAGATGTAATATGTAGAGATATAAAAGAAAATATTATGCTTTTTTTAAGTACGTTTCAAATACGTTAAAAATTGGCAGTAAAAAGCAAAATTAGAAGATAATTTTATTACTTTTCACAATATTTGTTATTATAACAAACAAGTAGAGGAGAGTTATCCAATGCATACCGGTCGCGTAAAATCATGTCTTATCGATATTTTATATTATTACTTAATATAATATTTAGGGCCAGTTATTCCATACGTGATAATTTATCTATTAAATAAATAAAAGAGTAAAAGAATAAGAGCATAAGAAAGTAAGAGAGTAAGACAACGAGCTGAAATTTATCGATATACTGTCATTATTATAACTAAATCGATATTTTTATTATTATTTATCATTATATTAGTATTTATCATTACTTAATTACATATTCAAATAAAATTAATTATAAATAAATTGTAAAAATATTATAGTGATAAATTTTTCAAATGTAAAAAAAAACACTTCTTTATAATGAAAACTCAACAAATAGAAAATAAGAAATGTCAACATTTTAATACTAATCTAGAAAATAAAAATATTACAAAAATTGTGCAAACATTTAAAATAAATGTCAAGGTTGTCAAGGTTGTCAAGGTTGTGAATATAAGATACTGTATACATTTTTTCAAAAATTTGAACAAGTTAAAGATCGTTTAAAAAAAATCTATAAACAGAATTTTTTTTATATAAATAATGAAAAAAACTTCTAATCAATGATAAAGACAACATTTTAATGATAAAGACAACATTGTCTTAAAAAAATTACGATTTTTAATAATGAATTAAAATTATGTCGTAACATAATAATATTTCCATGAATTAAAATTATGTCAAGGCATAATAGAAATTCAGAATTTTTATTATGTCCCGTTATAATAAAAATTCGAAATTTCTATTATGTCTTGACATAATTTATTTTAGTATATAAAAAGTTCCAGACCCCTTAAATATTTTGAAAAATAAGCATTTTTGAGAAACATGTTTCAGACAAAAAGTTGTAGGGTTTAAAAAAATCTATGATCACATCCGTTTGATATTGAGTAGCATCGCTAAGGATGTGATTAGTAGATTTTTTTAAATCCTACAACTTTTTTTTGAGATATTTTTCTTGAAATTGTATACTTTTCGAGATATTTAAATTTAAGGGGTCCGAGACTTTTTGTACCCTGTATGTATTAAAATTGATATAATATGTTAACATGATATCAGTTCAGTTAGTTTAATATATCTATTAGGTGTTGGAATTAATTCGTAGCGTTTTTTAATGAAAGAATGTTATTTATTTCACATGAGCATTAAAAAATACATTAATGAAAGTACTTCCCATCACTTGTAAAACGCTACGAATTAATTCCAACACCTAATATATTGATTCAATATTTATAAATACAATATTTCAATATTTCTTTTATGTGTTACCGATTTAAAAATTTATTTTTCTTATACAAAATCCCAATAAAACCCATAAATTTCGGGTTTTTTTTTAAGTGGATAAAATTAAAAAAACTTGGGTTTTTTTGGGATGGGTGAAATAATGCCAACCCTGGTGAAAAGTTTAATATGTAATAATAGAATGTTTGAAATATCAAGTTACAATTTCCAATGTTTATTTACGTACAAATCAGTACTAAATAGAAAAATAATAAGAAATAACTTAAATGGTATGCATTTGGCGCGCGTGCACCAAAATATACACACTCAAAACTCTCCTCTACAATAAACACACATTTCATAAGAATTTAAAAGGATTTTCAATTTTTTATTTTTGGAAATAAAACTAATAATAAGCTTTATTTTATCTAACATCTCGAGTAATTTAAACATATTGATTAAAATAATCATAACATAAATTTTTGGTTTTAAACTTATTTAGTCTTAAATTTAGTCTTAAATTTTATTCGATATTTTTCTTTTCATTAGCACCTGAACCCGTGTTGCAAACAAATCCCTGTGTGCCATCTCCTTGTGGAGCAAATGCCGAGTGTCGGGTTGTAGGTGATGCTCCCTCATGTTCATGTCTAGCTGAATTCTTGGGTTTGCCACCATATTGTAGACCCGAGTGCATTAGCAATAGTGAATGCCCTGCTCATTTAGCGTGTATGAATCAGAAATGTAGGAATCCTTGCGAAGGTTCCTGCGGAGCTAACGCCGAATGTCGTGTAGTGAGTCATACACCCATGTGTGTTTGTCCTAGCGACTTCACCGGCGATCCATTTACACAGTGTACCATGAGACCACGTAAGCATCGATCTTATGCATACAGAACTAAATTTACATACAAAATTAAATTATATTTAGATCCGAGCACATTTAGTTTTTTATTTTTATATGAATTATAGAACCTTGACCATCTTCTAGAGTCTAGACATAAACTTTCTAATTTTTCTTAAAAAATTACTGTTAAAAATTACTTACTTGAAACATTTTCTACTTTATATTCTATTTTTAGCCACACCAATCCCACTATCACCTTGTAAACCGTCACCCTGTGGCTTTAATGCCATTTGCAAGGAACAGTTTGGTGTCGGATCCTGTTCTTGCTTACCAGATTATGTTGGCAATCCTTACGAAGGATGTCGACCAGAATGCGTGGTTGATACAGATTGCATATCTATTCTTGCTTGCGTACAATCAAAGTGCAAAGATCCATGTCCTGGTGTCTGTGGACAATTTGCCGAATGTCAAGTTATCAACCATCGACCATCTTGCACATGTATTTCCGGTTATAGTGGCAATCCCTTCCAATACTGCAATGTAATACGCGATGTCGGTACGAATATTTTCTTGAATACTGAGAAACTTCATATCTAGCTTATTGAGATTTTGTACATTTTTCTTGTTTTATTTTAAATTTTTTATTTTATACATTTGACAAGAATCACAATATTACCTTATTTTGTTTTTAAATAATTTTTTTAACGCATATTAATTTAGGAATGTGTAATAATACTTATATCTTAATATTTTTGTAAATGAATACTTGAAATAATCTTTCATTCTTTAATATCTTAAAAATTTGAAAGATATATCTATTATTTTAGTCGATACTCCGAGAGATGTTTGCAATCCGTCGCCTTGTGGACCCAACAGCCAATGTCGTGTTAATAACAATCAAGCAGTTTGTTCTTGCCTACCGATTTTCATCGGTAATCCACCTGCATGTCGCCCTGAATGCGTGACAAGTTCGGATTGTTCCCTCAATCTTGCTTGTTTGAATCAAAAGTGCCAAGATCCCTGTCCTGGCTCTTGCGGCAGAAATTCGAATTGCAGAGTCATCAAACATAATCCGATTTGTTCTTGCAAGAACGGTTTTACCGGTGATCCATTTACTGTTTGCTTCCAGACACCTGGTACGATTTTCAATTTTGTCTAATTAATTTTCGGTGACCTATATATAGTGTCCTGTTTTAACTTTGACATTAAAATATCTCGAAAAATATAAATAATAGTCTTTTATACAGAATAGCTAGAGGAATCATATTATGTAAATGAAATCATACAACTTTATTTTAGAAAAATAGTCACATTTTTCATATAAGTATGATATGTTGTATGAATATCTTTTAAAAATTCGATTTTATTATTATTTTTATATTTTATTATTATTGTACCAGATCCATACAATATTTATTTGAAGCATTTTTTCATATCTTATATTTTTTTAAATATTTCGAAAGTTAAAATGGGATATCTTATATACATATACACCCAAATAAATATACTCAGATATCAAATATTTATTTCCAAAATACTGAAAATTATTCCGAGATCCGTATAACTCTGTCTTAATTAATTTTCTTTGAATCGATAAATAATACTTACGTTGATAACATTTAGAAAGTCTAATTTCTGGCATAATGAGAAATAATAAGTCTTTCACTGTTGATTAATTTAAAAGTTGTGTAGAAATGGAAATGTTATATGCAATCAATTAGATTTTATAACAATTGTATAACTCTCAAAGTGTTCATAATTCGTTGCAGTGAGTCCGCCTGTTGTAAGTGATGTTACAAGAGATCCGTGCATACCATCACCTTGTGGCATGTTTTCCGAATGTCGTGATATAGGAGGAGTGCCATCATGTTCTTGTTTACCAACATACAGAGGTAGTCCGCCAAATTGTAAACCAGAATGCACAATTAATGCAGAGTGTCCAGCTAATATGGCTTGCATGCAGCAAAGATGTAAAGATCCCTGTCCAGGCTCATGCGGCATCATGGCCGAATGTAGTGTCATAAATCACGTACCAATTTGTTCGTGTTTGCCTGATTACACTGGCGACCCTTTTATTGGATGTTCCGTAAAACCACGTAAGATTCCCCATCAGAAATATATAATAATAATTTTTTGTTGCTCTTATTATAATATACTTGATCTTCTTCTTACGCGGAATTATTGCAGTCATTGTTGCCCCTTCCAAACCGGACCCATGCACACCTTCGCCTTGCGGACCCAATACGCAATGTAATGGAGGAATTTGCGTTTGTATAGCAGAATATTTTGGGGATCCTTATAGTGGTTGTCGACCAGAATGCGTATTGAATAACGATTGTCCGAATACGCGAGCATGTGTGCGAAATAAATGCGTGGATCCTTGTCCAGGTGTTTGCGGCCAAAATGCTATGTGCAATGTGTACAATCATGTTCCTATGTGTACTTGTCCCTCGGGAATGGATGGAAATGCTTTCGTCCTATGTTCTCCCGTGCCAGGTATTCTTTGGAAATCTTAACCGTAACAACTGATATATCAAAATACAATATTAAATGATCTTGTTTAATATTAAATAATATTCGTATATTCTTAGTACATCAAATCTTTATTCTATAATTAAAATTTTTTCTTCTTATAGCACCACCTATTAGCAACCCATGTAATCCATCTCCGTGTGGTCCGAATAGTCAATGCCGAAAAAATAATATGCAGGCTGTATGTAGTTGCATAAGTGGATTTGTCGGTGCACCTCCGACTTGCAGGCCCGAATGTGTAATTAGCTCAGATTGCTCGAAGAATGAAGCATGCACCAATCAAAAATGTCAGGACCCTTGTCCGGGAAGTTGCGGTCGCAACACAGTCTGCAACGTCATTAATCATAACCCTATTTGCGTCTGCCGTTCTGGAATGACCGGAGATCCGTTTATTAATTGTTTCCCCCTTCGTAAGAAAATTTTTTTCTTATTCTTTCTAAAATAACATTTTACAAACTAATTTCCGTGATTTATTTTATTTTATTACTTCGAATATGCGCATAGCATAAATAAATTTCAATATAGTGCCTCAGTTAATATTAATCGGTATTATTTTTAAAGCTGAGGAACCGTTACCTGTGCTTAATCCTTGTCAACCATCACCGTGTGGACCAAATGCACAATGCCAAGTGATTAATGATCAACCCTCTTGCTCATGCTTGCAAGAATTTATTGGATCACCCCCGAACTGTCGGTCTGAGTGTATCAGCAATAGCGAATGCTCGAACAAAATGGCTTGTATCAACCAAAAATGTCGCGATCCGTGCATCAATGCATGCGGCATCAATGCCGTTTGTAATGTTGTTAGTCACACACCGATGTGCGCATGCACTCCCGGTTACACTGGCGATCCGTTTACGCAATGTTCTCCCCAACAATGTAAGAGAATTTTAAAGAATAATTCAAATATTTTAGTTTAGAATAGTTTAGAAGTCAGCTTTATTTCAACTTTTATTCGATTTCTATTATTCCACAAACTTTTTATATGTGAAAGAATTAATAACGAAATTAATATTATATTATTATGAGCTTACAATTTATCAAGTACGTTTTCGTTTAAGAATAGATAATCAAATTACTTTTTTATTCTTATTTTAGTCGACATACAGCCTAGTATATCCACGCCATGCACCCCATCTCCGTGTGGTGCAAATGCAGTATGCAGAGTTCAGCAAAATGCTGGTTCTTGCTCGTGCTCGACCGATTATATTGGCAATCCTTATGAAGGATGCAGACCTGAGTGTACACTCAATTCCGACTGTCCGTCCAATCAAGCATGTATTGGTTTAAAATGTAAAGATCCATGTCCAGGAACATGCGGCCAAAACGCGCAATGCTACGTGATTAATCATGCACCAACTTGTACTTGCTTCGAGCGGTACACGGGAAATCCATTCATATTCTGCAACCTTATTGTTGAAGCCCGTAAGAACTCGCTTAAAAATCTCGTGCGCATTTATTTTATAGACAATTATGTGATTTTAAATACCTGACTTTCTTGCAGCGATTATAGCAGATAATGTTAATCTCTGTCAACCATCCCCTTGCGGACCATATAGTCAATGTAGAGAAAGCAATGGCCAAGCTGTTTGCTCTTGTTTACCGACTTATATCGGCGCACCACCCGGTTGTAGACCCGAATGCACAGTTAGCACAGATTGTGCGACAAATCGAGCTTGCGAAAATAATAAGTGTGTTGATCCTTGTCCTAACTCTTGTGGTCAAGGCACGACGTGTAGAGTCGTAAACCATAGTCCAATATGCATGTGCAAACCCGGATTCAGTGGTGATCCATTCATACGCTGTCTACTTGTACCACGTAAGCGGAACAAATCTTATATACATTATAACTTTTACTCTACAGTCAATTTTTTATATTTAAAAAATGTTAATAGTTTATTTTTTTAGAAATAATTGTATTTGAATTAAAATCTTCCTTTGTTTTTATTTGAAACTTTTGTTACATGAAATAGTGAAGTTATATTCTTAAAAATGTAAAAAAAATTTTACACAGAATATTTTATATTTTTAATTAAAAAATAGTTACATTAATTAAATTTTATTTTAAAAGCATTTTTTATAATATCTGTTGAGATTTTATTATAAATTTTAGCTACTCCGAGTTACTTACCAAGCCTGCCCTCAGACCCTTGCATACCCTCACCATGCGGATCTAATTCGCAATGTCGCAACGTCAACGGTTATCCATCCTGTTCTTGTATGATTAATTACATTGGTACACCACCAAATTGTCGTCCCGAATGCGTTATTCCTGCCGATTGTCCGAGCAATCAAGCTTGTATTCGTGAGAGATGCCAAGATCCCTGTCCAGGTTCTTGTGGTCTGAATGCCGATTGTACTGTTCATAACCATATTCCAATCTGCAGATGTATAGAAAGTTATACTGGTGATCCATTTATTGGTTGTCAGCCTATACCGATCTGTAAGTTTATATCAAAATTTTCTTCATTTTTGCAATTATATATTTTCCAATGTATTTACTTCATTTGATAATTGTAATAATATATAGACAACGAGCCAACACAGCCAATTGATCCATGCAATAAATCACCTTGTGGACCAAATGCTCAATGCAACAATGGCATTTGTATTTGTTTACCTGAATATTTTGGTGATCCATACGTTGGCTGTCGACCAGAATGCGTACTTAGTACAGATTGTTCAACCGACAAGGCATGCATACGAAACAGATGTGTCGATCCTTGTCCAGGTACGTGTGGACAAAACAGTTTGTGCAATGTGATAAATCACACACCGATGTGCAGTTGTCCCCCTGGTACTTCTGGAAACGCATTCATTTCTTGTGATGTAATAAGAGGTATGATATCAGAAGCGAGAAATCTGATTCACGTGTTTGAAAATATGCTAATTAGTTTATCTACCCTATTATATGCAGTCCCTTCCGTGACAAGACCATGCAGCCCGAATCCTTGTGGTCCAAACAGCATATGTAGAGAATTAAATGAACAAGCTGTGTGTACTTGTGCACCAGAGTTTCTTGGTGCACCGCCTCTCTGTCGACCCGAATGTACCCTTAGTTCTGACTGTCGGCCGAACGAAGCTTGCGCTAATCAAAAATGCAAAAATCCTTGCCCCGGTACATGCGGCATCCAAGCAAGATGCGTAGTCGTCAATCACAACCCTGTTTGCTCGTGCCCCGAGCGCTACACAGGCGATCCATTTATCAGATGCGATATTATGAGTAAGGAAATCTTGATTCAAAGTATGTAAGCTTTAGATTCGTAAACTTCGGCCATCAAATTAAGATCGAAACATTGTTATTCCATTTAGAACCAATAGCACCTGTAGTAATAAACCCTTGTCAGCCTTCACCCTGTGGTCCGTACGCTCAGTGCCAGGTCGTTAACGATTTGCCATCCTGCTCGTGTCTACCTGAATATAAAGGCTCTCCCCCGTATTGTCGACCTGAATGTATTTCAAATCCTGAGTGCCCCAGCCATCAAAGTTGTGTGCGACAAAAATGCAGGGATCCCTGCCCAGGTTTATGCGGAGAAAATGCGGAATGTCATGTGATACAACACGTACCCCATTGTGTCTGTTCTTACGGTCTCACCGGTGATCCGTACACGCGTTGCTCTGCGATACGTAAGGGATAAAACCTTTTCTATAAAGCTTCAAAATTAACTGACCTTACTTTTGTGCGACGTTGCTTAATCTATTTGTCCTTTATGTTGTTTTAGCACGCCCAATAGAACTGGAACCAGTATCGTCGCCTTGCGTAAACTTTGAATGTGGTGCGAATGCGATATGTAGAGAGCGAGATAGTGTCGCAATATGTCAGTGTATCTCTAGCTATGTCGGTAATCCGTACTTAGCGTGTCGACCCGAATGCATTATTAATCCTGATTGTGCATCCAATTTAATGTGCGTAAGAAACAAGTGCGCCAATCCTTGCGCCGGTATGTGCGGTCGAAACGCCGAGTGCTCGGTCGTTAATCATCAACCGATATGCACATGTCTTCCTGGATATACCGGAGATCCTTTCATTTCTTGTTCTGTAGACAGTAAGTGTTTTTAATCATAATAGTCTAATTTTATTTTGCGACAATTTTTTTATGATAGAAATATCGTACAAAATGTTGAATCCAAAAAATATTGTATATTAATTTTTTTGGTTTTTATATGCGTTTTATTACATAATTATTGAAATTTAAATGAGATGTTCCATATGTAGTTAACATCTTTTCGTATTTTTAAAATTTTTAACTTTATTAAAAAGAAAATTTGAAGCAAAAGATTTAAAATCTTTTTTAAACTGTTTTAATCAATATTTAAAATTTTTATATTTTTCAAAGAAAAAAATTAATTTTTTATATTTTATATTTTTATGTACAGTTTTAAAACGTAATTAAAAATTAATTACATTTAGAAATAATTAAATTTTAGAAATTTTATGGATGTTTTTATCTACATAATTTTACTAATATATTAAATTTTCCTAGAAATAATCTCCGATGAGAATGTTTGCGCCCCATCACCCTGTGGACCCAACAGCAAATGCAAAGAAGTATCCAGACAGGCTGTCTGTTCATGCCTTCCGACATACGTTGGAACTCCACCTGCATGTAGACCTGAATGTGTTGCTAGCTCAGAATGTTCCCCACAATTAGTGTGCAAGGACTACAAATGCGTGAACCCCTGTCCAAGCCCATGTGGACTCAATACTAATTGTGTGGTTGTTAATCATAGCCCCATTTGTAGTTGTATGTCCGGTTACAGCGGAGATCCATTCACCATATGCTCTTTAATTCCACGTAAGACCATCAAATTCATGAAGATTATATTAATATAATCTCTCAACATATACTGCTATATATCACATACTCGTCACCCCACAATCATAACTCCAAACGTTTTCCAGCTATAACACCACCGCTAGTACAGAAAGACCCTTGTGTGCCATCCCCATGTGGTAGTTTCTCCCAATGCAGAAATATCGGTGATTCTCCTGCGTGTACCTGCTTGGAAAATTATATTGGTCAACCACCTAATTGTAGACCTGAATGTATCATACACTCGGAATGTCCGAGTGATAAGGCCTGTATCAATATGAAATGTGTGGATCCATGTCCCGGATCGTGTGGCACCAATGCTCTGTGTTCGGTTATTAACCATATTCCCACATGCAGATGTCCCGAGGGATACACTGGAAATACGTTTGTTCTTTGCGAGATATTGCCAGCAATAAGTAAGCGATACGAGCCATTCAGTATCTAACTTGAAATCTTAACATGAATCATAGCGTGGTTCGAGCTCGTTAATCCCTATATCGATTATATTTTGCAGCGACTCCATCCCCGATCGAAGATGCCTGCATTCCGTCACCCTGTGGTCCTAACGCGCAATGTTTTGACGGTATCTGTACTTGTCTACCGGAATTCCGAGGAGATCCGAATGTAGGTTGTCGACCGGAATGCGTCCTAAATGCGGATTGTCCCCGCGATAGAGCGTGTATACATAACAAATGTCTGGATCCATGCCCTGGAGCTTGCGCTGTTAACGCGTTATGCACCGTGATCGGTCACATTCCCATGTGCAGTTGCCCTGGAAATATGACTGGCAATGCATTTAGCCAATGTACACCTCTACAAGGTATATATAAGCTTCCCAATATTTACGATAAGGATTACCTTTATTTTCGATACTATAAAATTATGTGAAGTAATATTTTTTCGTAAATTATTCTTGGGGATTAAATATCTATTATTTTTGTATACTAGACATATCACTCGCTAATCCATGCACCCCTTCACCCTGTGGACCGAATAGTGAATGCCGTGTTATAAATAATCAGGCGGTCTGCTCCTGTATAAGAGGATATTTAGGTAGTCCTCCGACTTGCAGACCCGAATGCATAGTCAGCACGGATTGCCCCCAGAATGAAGCTTGTAGCAATCAGAAATGTACGAATCCTTGTCCTGGAAGTTGTGGATTAGGCGCATCCTGTCAAGTAGTGAATCATAATCCGATTTGCATTTGTCCACCCCCTCAAACGGGTGATCCTTTTGTTAGATGCTATTTACCACCACGTAAGTACTGCTTGTTATGTCGATGTTTATGATCATTGCGAAAAATTCATTTCGAGAAAATTCTTGTCCTTTTTTTTATGCATCGAACTTTGTCCTTTTAGCTCAAATACCTGTATTACCCGTCACACCATGCAAACCAAACCCTTGCGGTCCCAATTCACAATGCCAACCACGCGGCGATGAATCTGTATGCACGTGTTTGCCCGATTTCATTGACAGTCCGCCAAATTGCAGAGCGGAGTGCGTCAGTAACAGCGAATGTTCTAATCATTTAGCTTGTATTAATAAGAAATGTCAGGACCCATGCATTAGTTCCTGCGGTGCGAACGCTAATTGTCACGTTGTCAGTCACACCCCGATGTGTTCTTGTATAAATGGTTATACCGGTGATCCATTTACTCAATGCATCTTAAGAGAACGTAAGTATCATTTGGGAAAAACTGATATGATTTTGATAATTTGCTACATGTTTAAAACACAGAAAATCTTGCACCAGAATTATAGCATTACATATTATCACAAATAAATTTTATTAAAATGAAATATCGCAATTATAGAATATCAAAAATCAGTATGATTTTGATATCCGTTTTATACAGAAACATTCATATCTTTTTTTTTATTCTCTTGTTAATTATACAAATTACATAAATTTATATTATACAATATAAATATATATTAGGTCATTTAAAAAGTATCCGCGGTTTTTTGTTCAATTTTTGAATATTTTTATAAATTCTATGCTTAAACTAATACTTTTTAGCCACACCATTGCCGCCTGCACCAATTGATCCTTGTAATCCTTCCCCTTGCGGTTCTAATGCGATGTGCAAGGAATTCAACGGTGCCGGTTCGTGTACGTGCTTGCCGAATTACACCGGCAATCCGTACGAAGGATGTAGGCCGGAATGTGTCTTAAATTCGGATTGCCCTGCCAACTTAGCTTGTGTAAATATGAAATGTAGAGATCCATGCCCGGGATCATGCGGGCGCAATGCGTTATGCCAGGTTGTTAACCATTTGCCAGTATGCAATTGTTATCCTAAATATACCGGCGATGCCTTTTCATATTGTACTCCGATAGAAATAGGTATGATTACATTGTATCTGAATACACTTATCGTTAGTTGCAATTCGGTTCATAATGAAATGTGTTAATTTATGAAACAATGCAATTTTTAGAAGGAGAAAATGCTGTCAGTAATCCTTGTGAACCGTCACCATGTGGACCTAACAGCTTGTGTCGCGTTGTGGATAATACGAGCGTCTGTACTTGTTTACCTGATTTCCAATGGGTAGCTAGCCCACCAAATTGTCGCGCTGAGTGCACTGTTAGTGCTGAATGCGCTTTCAATCTAGCATGTATCTCATATAAATGTAACGACCCTTGTCGTACATTGTGCGGTTCCAACGCAAGATGCGAAACGATTAATCATAATCCCATTTGCTCGTGCCCACCTAGTTTTACTGGTGATCCATTCGTTGCCTGCTTTGAAATGCCACGTAAGAATCATTGAAAATAGAACATCTCATAAATTCGAAATTATAAAGTGATATAAGTCAATCATTAAAAAATCGAAGACATATTTTCTTAAATTCTTAATATATATTCTTTTGAGAAAAAATTCTTTTTGCTTTGCATATTTTTTTAAAATAAAATAAATTTTTTAAGTAACTTTTTCTCATATTAGATGAAATGTCTCTTTTATTTTTCTATTGTTTTGATAATTAGAAAAATTGAAATACATTATCAAAGATATTTAAGGAAAAAAAAATATATATAACAGATATATTTGTATGCCCATAGCTAAAGATGAAGAACCTCGTCCACTTGTGAATCCTTGCGCACCTTCACCTTGCGGACCTTATTCAGAATGCCGTGACATTAACGGTCAAGCATCTTGTGCTTGTTTGTCAACATATGTAGGAACACCACCCAATTGCAGACCCGAATGTTCAGTTAATCCAGAATGCCCGACTAATCAAGCGTGTATACAGAGAAAATGTCGAAATCCTTGCGATGGAGTTTGTGGAGTAGGAGCAATTTGTAACGTCATTCGTCACACACCCACATGTTCTTGTTCCAATGGATTCACTGGAGATCCATTTGTAATGTGTAAACTAATTCCCGAAGAAGGTAAGACAATCAGAAGAAAATTTATAATATCATTCATAGTAATAGACAAGCCTGAGAATATTTCTTTATGATATTTAGAGTATGGAAAAATATCTCAAACTCACAATAAGCTTTATCGCAAACTAAGTGTTAAAATTCATTCTTCAGATACAACACTCAAACCGACAGATCCGTGCTTAAATTGTGGCGCAAATACACAATGCTTTAACGGTATATGCAGTTGCCTTCCCGAATATCAAGGAAATCCAAACTTTGGATGCCATCCAGAATGTATTCTAAATTCAGACTGCCCAAGACACCGGGCTTGCATTAAGAACAAATGTCAAGATCCGTGTGGTCTTGGAATTTGCGGTGTCAATGCCTTGTGTTCTGTCATAAATCACATACCAGTTTGCACTTGTGCACAGAGGATGTCTGGCAACGCGTTTGTACAGTGCTCCCCAATAGCTGGTACTCATTCGATTACTTTCAGATTGTGTCATAAATTATTGATATTGTAATTCTTTGCTATAATTATATTCTTTTTTTTAACATTTAAACAGACACGATACCAAAAGATCCATGTAATCCATCACCTTGTGGACCGAATAGTCAGTGTCGAAAGATAAAGGAACAAGCTGTCTGTTCGTGTCTCCCTGGATACTTGGATGCACCACCTAATTGCCGAGCGGAATGCATTATTAGTTCTGACTGCCTCGCTAACAGGGCTTGCAATAATCAAAAATGTATAGATCCTTGCCCTGGAACGTGCGGCATCAGAGCTCAATGTACTGTAGTTAACCACAATCCGATTTGTTCTTGTTCCTCTGAGTTAACCGGAGATCCCTTCACTCAGTGTATTCCAAGACGTGAGTAATTTAAAAGCAACAGTTGATTAGTATTGGAGGTATTTATCGTTAAGAAAACATTATATTTTTTATTTTTCCTAACAGCAATAGAATCTCCAACGCCCATTAATCCCTGCGTTCCATCTCCATGTGGACTTAATAGTAAATGCGAAGTTGTAAACAACGCATACTCCTGCTCTTGCTTGCCAGAGTTTATTGGCGATCCACCAAATTGTAGACCCGAATGCGTTAGCAATAGTGAATGTTCTACACAGTTAGCGTGCATCAATCAAAAGTGTCGCGATCCATGTCCGGGCTCCTGCGGTATTAATTCTGATTGCCGAGTAATAAGTCATACACCTATGTGTGTTTGCCTTATCGGATTTGAAGGAGATCCGTTTGTACTATGTAATCCCAAGCAAAGTAAGTGCAGTAATTATGTATTGTCTAAAATATTTAGAATCGCAGAATGTATTTCTGATTGTCGATATTATGGCAAATTTTTAATTTTTGACATTAAATGGCGATTAAATTAAATTTTTATCAAGATTGAATTAAGAATCAAGTTTAATTTAAGTAAAAAATAAAATATAAGAGTATTATTGTTTTGTTATTATTAGGTGTAGTAAAAAGAAATCCATTATTTTCCAATAGATGGCTTTAGTAATCTATCACGCGTAGACGAGATACAGATTACTAAAGCCATCTATTGGAAAAATAATGGATTTCTTTTTACTACAACTAATATTTATACGTGTATATATTATTTTATTCCCATTATTATATATACATATATAATTTATTTATTATTGTAATTTATTATAGTTTTAATACTTATGATTCAAACTCAATGCTTCGCTATTATGACAATTATTTTATTAAATTATTTTAGTATCTGCAATCGAAAATACATTCGGTGATTCTCTGGGATGCTCATTGATAATTTACTAGAGCTATTGATATTGCCTTAAAAACAAACTTGATATTTTTCGTAGGCGACGTTATAAATGCTGTAAAACCAACACCCTGTATCCCGTCACCGTGCGGTTTTAATGCGATGTGCCGCGAATCGAATGGTGTTGGTTCTTGCATGTGTCTATCAGATTATACAGGCAATCCATACGAAGGTTGTCGACCCGAGTGTACGATAAACTCCGATTGCACCGCAGATCGAGCGTGTGTCGGATCGAAGTGTCAGAATCCTTGTCCAGGTTTTTGCGGATATAATGCGATTTGCCAAGTAGTGAATCACGCGCCGTTGTGCACATGTCAATCTGGATACAGTGGCAACCCGTTCGTCTCTTGTAACAGAATTGTACAAGATACGTGTAAGTGTTTCAAGTTCTTATGAGATGCAGTTTAATCTAATCTAATAATTAATTTTCGATTTATCGGAATATTTTCAAAACTTTTAAGTTACTTAAAATTATAATGTAGTAACATTTGTAGAATTTTATAACAATTCATTGTCAGTACAAGTCACAAATCAATAATTTTTTACAATTTTGTGCGAATGTTACACTTATTTCGACCATGAATTCTACAAAATTTAACTTATAATCTTCTTTTTTTAGCATTAGAACTTAATCCATGCAGCCCTTCTCCTTGTGGACTTAATAGTCAGTGCCGTGAATTAAATGGTCAAGCGGTATGCTCTTGCTTACCCACATTTATTGGAACTCCACCGAACTGTCGTGCGGAGTGTACTGTCAGTTCCGATTGCCCCGTAAATCGTGCTTGCAAAAATCGTAAATGCGTTGATCCATGCCCCGGAATTTGTGGCATCAATGCAAGATGTGAAGTGATTAATCATAGTCCAATTTGCAGTTGTAATCAAGGTTTTACCGGTGATCCCTTTGTAACATGTTTCCAAACGTGTAAGTACGCTGAAAGATACTTGTTTAAAGCGTCATTGCATATATGTATTATATAAAATTTGATTTAAATTAAGAAAGCGTATGTTTTTTAAGTACATAAACATTTTGTATGATATTAAAAAAATTATTCGTTTATAGTTATAGACAAAGATAT
This sequence comes from Acromyrmex echinatior, assembly GCF_000204515.1. Next base: position 363,281 of record NW_011626984.1, read on the forward strand.
CCCTCAAACGCCAGAAAATCCGTGCGTTCCATCCCCCTGTGGTCCATTTGCCACTTGTCGCGATAGCGGCTACGCGGGCGTGCCAACGTGCACGTGTATGGAAAATTACATTGGTAGCCCTCCGAATTGTCGGCCAGAATGTACCGTTGATTCTGAGTGCAACAATAATCAAGCCTGCTTGAGACAAAAATGCAGAGACCCGTGCCTTGGCTCGTGTGGTATCGGTGCCCAATGCCTCGTAGTTAATCACATGGCCGTCTGTCTCTGCCCGAAAGGTTACACCGGGGATGCGTTTGCTAATTGCTTTCCGGAACCTGCTCGTAAGCATTTATCCTCTTATCTATTATTTCATACAACATATATATTATTCCTGGTTAAATAATATATATGATAAAAGAGAAATTAAGAATCAAGTTGAATACAAGTTTTCTGAATTAACTTTTTAATAAAATTTTCTTAGCAAATTTTAAATATTTAATTTTTTATAATTTAAGCATTGTGAAAAAAAACTAACGTTGATTATAAATTTATTCTAATGAGTTATATACATCAAATATTTTTACTATGTGAAGGTATTCTTACAAAATGACAGTATATTAGGAAATTTCAAAACACGAAACTGAAAAGATATGTTCTGTATCGTTAGATCTTTAAAAGAAAACGTTAATTTAAAATGGATAATGACATTTGCAGCTGCTTCTATACCACAAGATCCTTGTAATCCGTCTCCGTGCGGAGCTAACGCAGTATGTCGTGACGGCGTTTGCACCTGTATGCCTGAATTCCATGGTGATCCTTACACTGCATGTCGACCCGAATGTGTACAAAATCCGGATTGTCCATTAGACAAAGCTTGCGTTCGTAACAAGTGTTTTGATCCGTGCATTGGAGTTTGCGGGCAAAACGCAAAGTGTACAGTGATAAATCACACTCCAATGTGCGCCTGCCCAGATGGAATGTCCGGCAATGCGTTTGCTGTGTGTTATCCGGTCATTCAAGGTAAAATTAATTGACAATTGTATGTTATTTTCATACTAGGGACAATTATTAACTAAAGATTCCTGTTACAGGAATTATTTTGTCGCGAAAAAATTTAATTTGCTCAAAGATGTGTTGAAACGAAAACGATTTCGATAATAATTGCTTTTGCAGATCAAACCGTTATTGAGAATCCATGTAACCCATCGCCTTGCGGTCCAAATAGTAGATGTCAGAATTTTAATAATCAAGCAGTATGTACGTGTATAATTGGATTCATAGGAAATCCGCCAGCCTGCCGACCCGAGTGCATAGTTAATACTGATTGTGCACTGAACGAAGCTTGCATCAACATGAAATGCGGCAATCCTTGCCTTGGTGCGTGTGGTATATCCGCTCGTTGCCAAGTGTTGAATCATAATCCAGTTTGCACCTGTCCTCCTGTATTTACTGGCGATCCGTTTATACGTTGTGTACCAAGACGTAGGTTTCTATGATTACTAAAAATAACACGTTTATCTCGCACGTTTATCTAGCACATAATTTATATATTTTTATCTTAAAGCGGAAGATATTCCAAAACCGATAAACCCGTGCCAACCATCACCTTGTGGTCCTAATTCTCAGTGTCAAGTCATCAATGATACGCCATCGTGTTCTTGCACGATAGAGTTCATTGGGACACCACCGAACTGTAGACCAGAATGCATTAGTAACAGCGAATGTCCGAGTCAAATGGCATGTATTAATCGAAAATGTAGAGACCCATGTCCTGGATCTTGTCACTCTCTGGCTAATTGTTACGTCGTTAATCATGTGCCCACTTGCACGTGTCGCGTCGGTTACACAGGCGATCCATTTGTTCAATGCACGATCATGCCCAGTAAGTTCAAATAGACTTGATTTCTAAGTGTTTTTTTTTTATAAACGCCTTATTGAGTGAGCATTGTGTTTTCATTGTTATAATAATAAAATTCTTTTTAATATTACAATTTGATTATTATAGTAATACTACGACTATGAAATTTAATTAATAAAGTTCTATAATATTAATTAAAAAGATATTAATTCGAAGTTGATAGTTATGGATAGGATAAAATTATGTTTTTTTAGGCGAACCACCGGCACTAAGACAACCTTGTCAACCATCCCCTTGTGGAACAAATGCCATATGTAGAGAACAAAATGGCGTCGGTTCTTGTACATGTTTGCTTGAATATATTGGGAATCCCTATGAAGGATGCCGTCCTGAATGTACTATTTCGTCAGATTGTCCCGCACATTTAGCTTGCATTGGATCAAAATGTCAGAATCCATGTCCCGGTTCATGTGGTACCAATACCAATTGCCAAGTTGTCAACAATATTCCCATTTGCACTTGTATCCCTGGTTATACTGGCAATCCATACATAAACTGCATTTATCAGACTCTCAGCAGTAAGTAACATTAAACAAATGTAAGAAATTAATATAAAAAGTGGCATATATATATATATATATATATATATATATATACATGTGTGTGTGTAAGAAAATAATATATAAAAGTGATACTGTAATTATATTATTATAGTTCCCGATGAGAAGCGTGAACCATGCAAGCCTTCTCCTTGTGGCCCCAACAGTCAATGTACCAATAATAATGGTCAAGCTGTCTGTTCCTGCTTGCCTCAGTTTATTGGAACTCCGCCAAATTGTAGACCGGAATGTTTAGTAAATTCTGAATGTGGTTCGAACCGAGCATGTGTTAATCAAAAATGTGTAGATCCATGCATCGGTACTTGTGGTCGCGATGCTCAATGCAAAGTCGTACATCACAGTCCTATTTGTGTCTGCGCAAATGGCTATACAGGCGATCCTTTCATCTATTGCTTCGCGGTGGCAAGTATGTTCTGTAGGACATGATAACTTTTTTATAAAATTTTAAAATTTATTATAATTAAGTTGCTCTTATTAACTTTTAATGCTATCTATTTTTATATGCACTAAGAATGTTAATATTACTTATACTTTTCCGTAGTTTCGAAACCAGAAGACCAATATCTAAAGGATCCGTGCTTGCCCTCACCTTGTGGCCCCAATGCCTTATGCAGAGCCATTGGTGATGCACCAGCGTGCAGTTGCATGCAAAATTACATGGGTGTTCCACCTAATTGCCGACCCGAGTGTTCAATAAATTCGGATTGTCCCGCTAATAGAGCTTGTATCAGAGAAAAATGTAGAGATCCTTGTCCAGGATCATGTGGCCTCTTAGCACGTTGTTCTGTTATTAATCATACACCATCATGCATATGTCCTGAAGGCTATACTGGCGATCCTTTTATCAGTTGCAACGTTTTACCTCAGATACCTCGTAAGAACTTGAGTTTCCATCATGTTATTATTCTAGCAAGCATATTACTTACTACTCTATAAATCACTGCAATTTGATCTGTGCACATTTTAGTACTTCCCCCAGACCGATGCAATCCATCACCGTGCGGTCAGAACGCACAATGTAACAACGGAGTTTGCACATGCATACCCGAATACTTAGGAGATCCTTATGTCGGCTGTCGACCAGAATGTGTGATTAACACCGATTGTCCTCGCGATAAAGCATGTATGCTTCATAAATGTCGCAATCCATGCATTGGGACATGCGGTGTTAACGCGGAATGCATTGTTGTTAATCATTTGCCCATGTGTAGTTGCCCAAGAAATATGACTGGTAGCGCATTCGTATCCTGTACACCTCTTCAAGGTTTGTACGACTCTCAAGCGCGATTTGAAAGTATTCATTTCGAGAATATTTCCTGATGTAAAAGTGAAATAATTATTATTAAATAGATTCAACCATCATGGAACAACCGTGCAATCCGTCCCCATGTGGTCCAAATAGCCATTGTCGTGTGTCAAATAATCAAGCCATTTGCGCATGCATCGCCGGCTTTAGAGGCGCTCCACCGTCCTGTAGACCAGAATGTCTTATAAGCGCCGACTGTGCCCGCAACAGAGCCTGCAGCAATCAAAAATGCATTGATCCATGTCTCGGTGCATGTGGATTAACCGCACAATGTACCGTCGTGAATCACAATCCTATATGCAGTTGCCCACCTTTGTACACGGGAGATCCATTTGTTCAATGTATTCGTCAACGTAAGAATTTCATGAAATTAGAGACTTATATTGTCATATATAATTAATATTATGTCAAGACATTTGTAACACTTTAAACATTGCAGCGGAAGAGCCACAACCACCCGTAGATCCCTGTCAACCTTCACCTTGCGGTCCGAATGCGGTATGCCGAGTCCTCAATGGCGCCCCATCGTGCTCTTGCTTGCCCCAATTTATCGGCACTCCGCCTAGATGTAGACCGGAGTGTGTTAGTAATAGTGAATGCCCTAGTCAACAAGCTTGCATTAATCAAAAATGCCGTGATCCTTGTCCAGGATCGTGTGGTAGAAATGCTGAATGTAGAACTGTCAGTCACACCCCGATGTGTATTTGCGCCGGTGACTTTACCGGTGATCCATTTATCCAGTGTAATCCCCGACCAAGTAAGTTTTGAAGAAAAGCAACTACCGCAGAAAATATGTGTTACGTGATTTTTATTATAAATTACGTTTGACATATTATTTTGATAATTGTTAAACAATATATGGCCCTCTATTTTAGTCGACACACCGCTAGTTCCATTAAATCCGTGCCAGCCGTCACCATGTGGCGCAAATGCTATGTGCCGTGAAATTTCTGGCTCGGCTTCCTGTACTTGTTTGCCCGATTTCTACGGAAATCCGTACGAAGGTTGTAGACCCGAGTGTGTAATCAACTCTGATTGTACATCCAATCGAGCTTGCATAAGAAACAGATGTCAGGACCCTTGCCCAGGAACATGCGGTGTCAATGCAATTTGTGAAGTCATCAACCACATACCGGCGTGTAGCTGCCAATCGAGATATACCGGAGACCCATTCAGATACTGTGAACCCATACAGGAAACTCGTAAGTGGATTCAAACATCTATCCGTTGTTATCAATTATTTACAAAAACACGTTATTTCATTTTCTTGCATAGCTCCGGTGCCTATAGGCGACCCTTGTCAATTGTCACCATGCGGTACGAATAGTCGATGCCTCAATGTAAATGGAAAAGCCAGTTGTTCGTGCCTGCCCACTTATCAAGGAATTCCCCCAGACTGTAAACCTGAATGTATCGTTAGCACAGAATGCCCTATAAATCGCGCGTGTGTCAATCAGAAATGCGTCGATCCATGCCCAGGTGTATGTGGTATTAACGCTAAGTGTGATGCCCTGTCCCACAGTCCATTCTGCAGTTGCGGACCTAATCAGATTGGAGATCCTTTCGTCAAGTGTTTCGACATGCCCTGTAAGTCCCGGTTTAAAAGTTTATTGTGAGAACATCGCGTCACTGAAAGATAGTCCTGTATACGCGCGGAGATTGTTATATAAAATTTTATTCCAGTGATGCCTGTACAAACACTACAAATAAACCCTTGCGTCCCATCGCCTTGTGGGCCATTCTCCACGTGTCAAGACAGGGGAGGCTATCCGTCTTGCACGTGTATGCCTAATTATATTGGATCGCCACCTTACTGCCGTACCGAATGTTCAATTAATTCCGATTGCACCAGTAATAAAGCTTGCATTAGAGAAAAATGCAGAGATCCTTGTCCTGGATCTTGTGGTTTTAATGCCTTGTGCACTGTAATCAAGCATACTCCGACTTGCACATGTCTCGATGGATACACAGGCGACCCCTTCAGCAATTGTTACCTAGCGCCCATGCGTAAGAACTTTTGTTGCCCACTTATAAATTCTTTTTTTTTTTTAATATAAACTAATAATATAAAACAATCATTCTTTACACTTGCGTCTTTCGATTCCGACAGAAATTCCTACAGTAACATCAGACCCATGTAATCCGTCACCATGCGGACTGAATGCCGATTGCCGTAATGGAATTTGCAATTGTATACCTGAATATCGTGGTGATCCATATCGGGAATGTCGGCCGGAGTGCGTGCAGAATTCTGATTGTCCATTCAATAGAGCTTGCGCGAATAATAAGTGCGTGGATCCCTGCGTCGGAATTTGCGGCCAGAATGCGGAATGCGCGGTTATCAATCATGTATCTACTTGTAGCTGTGTCAAGGATTATGAAGGCGATCCATTCACTCTCTGTAAACGTGTGCAATGTGAGTCTCCCTATTTTTGTTTATTCTCTGAGGAGTTTTATCATTGAAAAAAACCAATTAATTTTACCACCTTACATCTCGATAGCACGCGTCAAACCCTGCGAGCCCTCCCCTTGCGGACCTAACAGCGTTTGCCGTGAATTCGGAGATCAAGCCTCATGTTCTTGCCTACCTGGTTACTTCGGTATTCCGCCAAGCTGTAGACCCGAATGCCTCGTTAGCACCGATTGCGAGCAGAGCAAGGCTTGCGTGAACATGAAATGTCGCAACCCTTGTGAAAACGCTTGTGGCCAGAACGCGCTATGTGTTGTGCGAAATCATAATCCAATTTGCAGATGCCCCGTTCAACAGTCCGGTGACCCGTTTATCAACTGTTTCCCCATAAGTAAGTAATTACTCAGGATGTTGCAAATAATGCAAACATCTAAGAGACATTGTATAGGCGTCTAAAATTTGACATGAGAAGGATGAATGTGTCTTTTAGATGTCTTCTTGATGACTCTTCGATTGTGTTTGTATTGTTGTATTTGAGATCTCTTTTCTTTAATTTTGAAACAAATAATGAATTTCTTTTTTTATCGCCAGCAACACCGGATGTAGAACCCACCAGGGATCCGTGTTACCCCTCACCATGTGGATTGAACTCGCAGTGCGCGGTATCCGTCGATAACATACCCTCCTGCTCCTGTTCGCCCACCTTTATAGGATCTCCACCCAATTGTAGACCCGAATGCCATGTAAACAGCGAATGTCCCACCAATCAAGCATGTATTAAGCAGAAGTGTACCGATCCGTGTGTTGGATTATGCGGATTCAATGCACTGTGCCAAGTCACTTTGCACCAAGCCCGATGCACTTGTCCCGAATCATACACTGGAGACCCATTCACAGTTTGCTCTGAGATAATATGTAAGAAAATCCCCGCTACCTTTACCCGTAATAACTGACCTGATGGACATATTACTTCGGCATCTTGTCAATCAACATTTTAATCTCTAAAACTGATTTCTTAAATTCTAGATCTTGTAAATATCCTTAGTGTACATAATTAATGTATTTAAAAGAACTGCACGTGTCAATTTTTTGTCACATATTGATCTCGCATCATTTTTTAAATGCTATATTCGACTATCATATACCGATACGTGACAAAATATCTTTAAATATATGTATTATATATATGTTACACTTTTATATGTATAAAAACATGTACATTGCATGCAACAGACATATATTTATTTACTTTTGTTCTTATATGCAAATAATACTATATCTTTAAAAACATTAATTTACATATAATATATACTGCATGTATAATCTTTAAATCGTATAAAATGACTATGAAATTAATTATGTGTTTTCTGTTATTTTAGCAATTCCAACACCACCAACGGTACCATCTAGACCGTGCAGCCCATCACCGTGTGGAATAAATGCGTACTGCCACGAGAGATTTGACACAGCTATTTGCGAGTGCGTGCCGAACTATAGAGGAAATCCGTATCAAGGATGTCAACCTGAGTGCCTCGTGAATACCGACTGTCCAAAATCGCAAGCATGTATAAAAACGAAATGTCAAGATCCTTGTCCTGGTACTTGCGGCGTTGGTGCAACCTGTACCGTATCCAATCATGTCCCTATTTGTTCTTGCCCACTGCCAACGATCGGAGACGCTTTCACGCTCTGTCAAGTCCCTGTGGAAGGTAAAAGTTTGCTTATATCTTCTCTCTTTCTAATCACACTGTCCAACATCATTTTTCTCAATACGAGTGTGAATTATTTCCGATGTACTTTACTTATTGAATCCGTTAGTCAAATTTGGTTATCACAATTTTGAGAAAAATGACATGAAAGAGGTAAAACAATGATTAAAAAAATTTTGATGTTGCAGCACTCATTAAATCATAATGAAACAAAATAAAATTCATTTTAAAGTTTAACGTTGATTTTCGCGTGGCTAATGAAATTTAGAAAAAAAATTTGCTGCTACTGTTATGTCAAAAATCTTTAAAATAATATCGTTTTTAATCTCTAACATCCTTTTTCTCAAAATTGTGACATGGTAGTCAAATTTGGCTAACAGATTTATATTCTGCAAACAAAAATACATCAGAAATGACTATATATTCATACGTGTATTGCAAAAAAAGAAATCAAATTTTGTTGAACAGCAGTGTTATGTATAATTTAATCATCTATCTTTCTAATTGAATAAAGAGTTCTTAAACATAAAAGATTAAAATGCTCTATCTTTTAAGCTTCCTTTCTTTTTTTTCGGACTTTTTTGAACGTTTTTTTGAACGTTTTTGAACGTTTGATGAACGTTATTAATTCCTATTATTATTCTTGTGTTTAGACACTAAGGAAACGGATCCGTGTTATCCATCACCGTGCGGTCCGAATACTGTGTGCGAGAAAATTGGTAATACAGCAATTTGCAAATGTTTGCCTGGGTTGCAAGGCGTTCCAACGAGTGTAACTGGTTGTCATCCGGAGTGCGTCCTCAGCTCGGATTGTTCGGGTGATAAAGCTTGCATACAGAGTAAATGCAAAGATCCCTGTTCTCAGAATGTGTGCGGTAGCAAGGCAGTGTGTAAGACGATCAATCATAGCCCACTTTGCAGTTGTCCATCTCCGTTGATCGGCAATCCTTTTGAGGAATGTTATACAAAGATCGGTAAATATTGAAAAATTTCGAATTTTGTATGAAATATATCATATTATTCCCAGATTGTTTCACTGTTATTATAAAATACGCATTTTTGTTTTAGAAACCAATCCTTGCAGTCCATCGCCTTGTAATTACAATGGCGAGTGCAGAGTGAGAAATGGTGTCGCTGTTTGCATTTATCCTGAATGTGTTATTAATTCAGACTGTCCGCGTGATAAAGCCTGCTTTTCGCAGAAATGCAAAGATCCCTGCATTGGCGCGTGCGGCATCAATTCTATCTGTCAAACCGTTAATCACAAACCAATCTGTTCCTGTCCAATTGGATTCATGGGCAATGCGCGAGTGCAGTGCACAATTCCAGCCCTTGAAGGTAATATTTACATCTGAAGAATATATCAATACAATGTTAGATATTTTTGAAAATAGATTTGTTAAATTATTATTAATTAAAAAAATTAATTCTATGTTCTTAAATATGCATATATTACATTTTTTAGTAAATATTCGAATTATATATAGATAATGATCTAACGAAATACTAATATTAATAAATAAATTAATATATAAAAAAAATTATTCTGATAAAACATTAATATATCGAAAATAATTAATTTTAGAGTTTTTTTTTTAAATTTATGAA